>QKWP01000354.1:128769-220945 GCA_003550325.1 Gigaspora rosea | reverse complement strand
GAATTATAAGATTTTTTAGAATTTTACTAATAAAATTCTATAAAATCTTATGATTCATAAAATTTTACTAATTTATTCTAACAAAATGCACTAAGTAAACTTGTTCAGCACCAAAAAATACATATAAATATATTTGGACTTAGACCAGTCTGCAGACTTTGGACCAGACCCAGACCAGACTCAGACTTGACTATAAAGTCTAAATATAAAAGTCTGAGTCCAGTCCGAAAATCAGACTAGACTCAGACTTGACTAAAGTCTGATTCGAGTCCAGTCCGTAGAAGCACTAATTATGAGGATAAATTAGGTCTTTGTTAGAAGAATTTCAAGATGAAGATGGCTTTTATTAGATAGAAGTTAAGACATGATAGTGGATCATGTCGATACAAAAGAATTTTTACATCCTTTTTACAATTATCATCTCTTACTATCTCACAAATGCTAACTAACGATATTATGCATAATAGTGCGATCGTATTGATGATTGATGTATCACAACGCGGAGTAGATACGGGGCAATGATACAAATACTTTTGTAAGACATTAATAATTAAATAATAAATAAAAAAGTAATAAATAAATAATAAATAATAAATAGAGAAGCAATAAATAACTTTTAAAAAAATGTAATAGTAATGACCGTAGCAAAGGGTTCAACGATCATCACGTGACTGTGATGGTACGTATCATCATATGAAATCTAAGATAATCTACTATACTACAACATGAGCAAAAAACGATTGTAAAAAGTACTCATTGTAGCGCAGAGCGCTATTCTCAGCGTGCGAATAGACTAGCGAGATAAAAAGAGATATGCTGCTTACCGCTCAAAAATTTTTTCGCTAATCAAACAAAATATCTTTATATAATAAATTGTTCTTTATATATTTTTGATTACTAAGCTGATTAGAATAATAAAATCAAACCGATCTAACATAAGTTAATTATCTCTAATCTAATTTGGTAAATTCATATACTTAGCCAAATCTTTATTTACTACCTAATTGTTTGTCCGTTTGATTGATCAACTTCAAAAAATATGACCAGAGTGTAAAAAAACTTTAATCAGTCTATTCATTAAATTTGTAAAATTACGATATTTGATCTTTGAATGTAATATCCAATTCCTTTTTTTTATTTATTATATTATTATACTATTATAAATTATCATCGGTTATGAGTGTTTCTTATATTTTTACCAATCATTTTGTTTATGTATAAGAAAATGATAGAAATTATTAGACTGTGAGAATATTAGTACAACATAGCATAGTGTTTCAAGTCGATATAGTATTAGTCGACTTAACTGACTTAGGGTATTCTCAAGCATCTCAATCAATTGATTTAATAGATCGTGATAATACTCAAGCATCAATATCAATGATGACATTAATAAAATTAAATGCTTGAGCATACTCTTTTTCTTTTGATTGTGATCTTCACTATGCCATTAAAAACAACTAAAAATCTAATAAAAAAATTCTATTCAACTGACTATCGAAGTTTCAACTTTAGTTCATCAGCTTCTTCTTTTAATGATTATACAATTTAAATTTTTTGTTGCAACAACAACAGAATCAATTTATTGAATCATTAGAAGTAATCGATTATTTGTTTTAAAGCTTCAAGCATTATCAATAAAATGCTTATTTTTTGGATCAGATTGAAACTTGGTTGTTTATTATTATGATTGAATATAAAGTAATGTTTGAGTGATCTTTATCATTGACAAATTTTTGACGAAAAAAGGTGGTTTGTATCTTACTGATTCATTCATTGCAGTGATAACTCACTTGATTTATTTATTCAATTTCTGACTAATTATAAATTTACTTCTGATCCATTGAGTAAGATGCTTTAAGAGCACCCTTATTCAACCAATTTAGTTGATTTTTTAAAAGTCAACTTAGGGTGTTCTCAAGTATCTCAATCAATTGATTTAATAATGACAGTGATGATACTCAAGCATCAATATCAATAACGATATTAATAGAATTAAATGCTTGAACATACTCTTTTTCTTTTGTTCGTGTGTCACCCAAATATCTAAAAATTCTATTCAACTGACTGTTGAAGCTTCAATTTTAATTGTATCAGCTTCTTCTTTAATGATTATACAATTTAAATTTTTTGTTACAATAGCTACAGAATCAATTTATCAAATCTTTAGCGAAAGTTGCCTTACAGCAACAAGAAATAATTTTTTTATATTATTAGTATTACAGTTTACCCCCGTTAATATCAACCCCGTTAATATCAACCTCCCATTAATATCAACTTTATCAACAAAACAAATTTCTATATATAAAAATCCCCGCATATATCAACTTTATTAATATCCCTCGTTGATATCACTATCAACATAAATAAATTTTTTTATAATAAATATTCCCCCATTGATATCTCTAGCCAATAAGAATTAAATAAAAAATCATGTGATATGCTAGTGATAGGACTATTGACCAATCAAATTTTATAATTTGTAAAAAAAACTCAAAACGTCCTTAACCTGAAAATAAGTTACCCCACAATCGACAAAAGTTGCTACATAGTAAAGTCTAAATTTTACTAAGCAAATCGATTAAAATTGCATAAGTAAACTTATTTAGCAGATCATAATACACTTACCACAAAATTTTTATAAGTATTAGAGAATTTTTTATTAATTGACTTTTGATTTTTACTTTCGATAGAAAAATTAAAATTTTTTAAAAAAATATATTCGCCCTCACAATCGACAAAAGTCGCTACATAGTAAAGTCTAAATTTTACTAAGCAAATCGATTAAAGTCGCATAAGTAAACTTATTTAGCAGATCAAAATACACTTATGACAAAATTTTTATAAGTATTAGAGAATTTTTTATTAATTGACTTTTGATTTTTGCGTTCGACAGAAAAATTAAAATTTTTTAAAAAAATATATTTGCTCTCACAATTGACAAAAGTCGCTACATAGTAAAGTCTAAATTTTACTAAGCAAATCGATTAAAGTCGCATAAGTAAACTTATTCAGCAGATCAAAATACACTTACCACAAAATTTTATAAGTATCGGAGGAGTTTTTATTAATTGACTTTTGATTTTTACGATCGATAGTATACTTATTTTTTGTTTTAAAATGCGGGTTCTTATTGGTTAAAGCTTTATAACACATGAATAGCCAATCCCTCTTTGTTATCAACCCCGCATATATCAATCAAATCACTGGATTCAAAGGTTGATATTAACGAGAGTAAACTATATTATTATTATTATTATTTTAAAAGATGTATTGTACTTATTATGATCGTATCAGGGTATCAATTATTTGTTAAAAAGCTTCAAAAATTAACAATAAAATGGTTGCTTTTTGGATTGGAAAGAAACTTGGTAAGAATTATTATTTATTGGCCGGAGCATAGCGACAGTCAGTTAGTGTCTATGCAAGTAATACAAAAGTTACGTTTTTGATGCATTTTGCCCAAAAAACGTATCTTTTCTGATGCATCTTTGTACATCTTATAGAAATTTTATCAAAAGTGCAACTTTGAAATTTTTTGTCTGTCTACATGCATGTCTTGTAATTAAAAATTCAAAAAAAAAAAGCAAAAAAAAAACAAACCTATCATATTGTAGATTACCCTTTAAAGCAGTAGAACGATAAAACCTGCTTTGTTATTAAAAACCTGTTTTATTTTAATTATATTTGTGCACTACATTGGAACTATTAAACTTCGTTTCTTTTCAAGTACTTTTTTTAGATTTGCTCATTTTTTTAATCTAACCCTGTAACGCTCTAAACTCAAACACTATTTCCGGGTACAGATTGAATTAGCCAGAGTTTTTTGCTTGTGTCCCAGTACGTAATGCAATGATCTCTTGTAGCATGTTGCTTTAAAAAAATCCAAACTTGGATCTCACACTATGCTTTAATCCCAATTCTTTATTATTTAAAAAAAATACTTATTAAACTTCTAATTCTTTTTGG
The DNA here is from genome assembly GCA_003550325.1 of Gigaspora rosea. Lineage (NCBI taxonomy): Eukaryota > Fungi > Glomeromycota > Glomeromycetes > Diversisporales > Gigasporaceae > Gigaspora > Gigaspora rosea. The sequence goes on along the minus strand of QKWP01000354.1, from coordinate 216,976 downwards.
TCTAAATTCCTATTTTAGGCTCATTTGGTCTTGCTATAAGACGTTGCAGGTATTTTAAAATGGCGAGTAGTTACAAGCTAAATTAGTATAGCTGTTTGTAAGTATAGTTTGATGAACTTTAGATGAAATAGAACTATTACTGACGAATTAATTTTTTAAATAAATGATTCTTTAAAATCTCAAGAGTCAAAAGGGTTGAACTAGAACCTTCATCATTGCAGTATTGACGAAGAATATTATAGTATAGTTGACTGTATTGAAAGTATTACAAATCGTGATAAATTATTATAATAGAAGTTCTTCATATTTAGATACACGTTAAACAAAAAAAAATGTAAAATTATGTTTTTTAAAATTAAAAAATTCTATATTTTTAATAAAATATTTAAGAATTCCGATTTATATCAATTAATACCAAAATTAAGTTCAATCTTTGAAATCTTTAAGCAAATTAAAAAGTTTAAATCATCTTCTTTTTCACTACCCATCTTTTCTTCTTTGGCTGGACCATTTCATGTATGCTTATCTGCCAAAATGAGAGTTGTTGAATGAGACTAATCAGTTAAAGATGGCATTTGTGGTTGAGCTAATTTAATAAACTCTAAAAAAAAGTAAAAAATAATTATGGGAAAGGCGAAATCATAGAACCAACGAACCAACAATGCCTTTTCAAGTGCCTATGACTAAAAATCAATCAATTTTCTGTCTTTTGAGCCAATTGAATTGTAATTGTTAATGGATAGGATTTACCTGTACTAGATCTAGTACATTGTACTAGATTTAGTACATAATTAAACTTAATTATCTATTAATTTTTAAAATTAACTACTTAATTAAATATTTTTTAATAATATTTTAACTTATGGGCTACTTGTTTTAAAAAACTCATAGCTTTACATAGCTTTTTAAATTTTGTACATTTTTTTTAAAATTCGCATTTGCTAGTTTAACCTAGTTTTTAGCACATTTACTAGTAATTTTACAAAATATTTTTGATTATAAAAAATTTTTTTACTAAATAAATTTATTTAAACTATTAATAAAATTATAAACATAAGTTTGTTAGTTATAATTTTAAAATTTTATTTAAGATTAGATTAATATATAAGAAGTAATCTAAATTTGAAATTTTTGCTAGTAAATACTATATAACTAAAATATCCAATTTATATATAAAAATTAGATGTAATTTTTTTAAAATTTAAAGTAATATAACTTGAGATATACTAATTTAGGATTAAAAAAAATTTTGTAATTGAAATTAGATAATAAATATTTATAATTTTGATTAAGAATTTAGAAAATTTAATTAGCAAAAAATTTTTTAAACTCTAGCTAAACTCATATGGCTTACTATGTAAAGTAATAATTTGTAAAAATTTTCAAAAAAAGCTTATAATATAAGTAATAATTTTTATAATATAACTAATAATAATATTTTTTTTATAACAAGTCTATACAATTTTTTATTTATTAAAACTTTTAATTTGCCAAATATATTAATAAATTATAATTATAACTGACTTTACAAATGTACGAAATCTAGTACATTAGAAATCACAAAAAATACAATATATAAAAAAAATTTTTTTATAAAAATTTTATTATTAATTTAAAAAACAATACTGCTAAACTATTTTTGAATACTTATTAGATTTTTGTATATAAAAAAAATTAAGCTATTAATTTTTTTTAAATTTTTAATACATTTTTTAAAATGTACTATATTTCGTACAAAAGGGTAAATCCAATCCATTAATTATAAAATTCATAAATAGTATTTAATACTATTTAAATTTAAAAATAAATTTTTTAAAATTTTAAATATTTTGGCACTGGCCCTACAATACTACACATTAGCCTAGTTATTATGTTTGTAATGATTAAGCAACCTTTATTAATGACAAATTTTTGATGAAAAAAGGTGATTTGTATCTTACTGATTTGTTTTTCACAATGGTAACTTACTTATTATTTATTTGATTTCTGACTAATTAAAAATTTACTTCTAATCCATTAAGTGAGGTGCTTGAGAACACTCTTAGTCGACTATAAATATTTTAATATATAAAACAGTAGTTTTCAGATATTAAACAGTAATTTGACATAAAATACATTTAAATTTTTAAGCAGAGATGTAAAAATATTTAAATAAGCAATATATTGTTAATAAATTTAATATTTTTTGTGAAATAATGCACATGGGCGTTATTTCGAATAATAGCTTGAATTAAGCTTAAAATTCATAAATTTACTCTGCATGTTATTTTATGAAAATATAGTATATTATTTGCAATATGTAAGAAAATAAATTGATCTTTAATTTTTAGTTGACTAAATCTAAATCATATCTAAAATATCGACTCAACTAAATCAAGAAATTTATTATCGACTATAATTACTATTTACATTTATGAACATTATAATCTAAGTGTTAATGTTTTTGTCTAAAATTTATATACAATTACTCAACTATTAGTTAGAGAAAATTTAAAATATATATACTTAAAATAAATTATACTGTTTCGAAGTTTACAAAGATTCTATTCTAATATATATTTGCATAAAGTTATGCATAACTTGATACTTTTTACTTAGTCACTTAAACTCTTAGCTCTTTATAGTTAAACCCTTGTTATTTAACACTAATCATAAAAAGCTATTAGAAAGGTTGTTTAATTTAACTATTTTGATTTTCACATACACTAGATGATTAGCTAAAACTCACATGACTGTAATCTTCATTTTATTTGAAAAAGACGTAGATTGTTCATCTATATTTTGCAGAATATTGGATAAATCTGTAAATTACCTATTACTATAATATAGAACTCTTACTTGGATACACACAATGGTAGTTTGGGGCTTTTGGGACAGAATAGATCTAACTTTTTCTAGAAAGCCTTCTAAGAGCCTCTAGAAGCCCAATTTGATTATTTTTAAATAAGTCTAACGGTTTGTTCCAAACTGTTAGATTTATTTTGTATCACTAGAAAGGTTTCTATCTGCTCTAGAAGCTTTATTTTAATATTTAGAAATAAGTCTAACAAAAAATAAGTCTAACAGTCCTTATTACCTCATAAATAAGTCTAACAGTCCTTATTACCCCATAAATAAGTCTAACGGTCCTTATTACCCCATAAATAAGTCTAATGAAAAATAAGTCTAACGGTTTTGTCCCAAAACCCCAAACTTATTGTGTGCATATCTAGAAGAGCTTCTAAGAGCTCTAGAAGTATTATTTTAATAAGTCTAATGGTCCTTATTATCTTATAAATAAGTCTAACAATTTATTAACGATTTTAGATTCGTTAGATTTATTTATAAATATCTCTAACTATTCAAGAATTGCTTCTAAAAAGATCTATGCATTAATTAGCATATCATATATCACGTGACTCTTTTAAATCTAACGAACTTTACTATAGATAAGAACAGCTTCTATACAAGCTAGACAATAAATAGCATAAATTATTAAGTAAGTCTAACGAGAATTTTGTCCCAACTTTTTCTTCTGCCCTGCTGGGAATTTAATAAGTCTAATAAAAATATATCAAGAATTGGCTTCGTACTGGCTAACTCTTTAACTAATATATTATTCATTTAAGTCTAACCATTCCACCCTGCCGGGAATTTTATAAGTCTAATAAAAAATAGCTCTAATACTTACTTATAAAAATCCAGAAAAATTCATGGAATTGTTCCTAGACCTTTTGGTCTAGATTTTGTGCAAGCTAGCCAAAATGATCTTTTCATTACCTTCGCGCAACTATGTTGTGCAGTCTATCATAATATTGAGTAACATAATAGCCTCTAATATGTAACGGGCATCGGCCACAAGCAGAAGCTGTAGGTTTCTCACAATCAGAGCATGGTACATGCATTTTAGCTTTCCAATGGAACCGGCATCCTTCAGGCCTAATACAAGGTCTCCCACAAACCTTTCCAGAGTTGCTAAGATACGGACAAAAATATTCACCGATCATCATATAATCGCTAGATTAAAAAAGATTAATAATAATTAGTTAATGCTTCAGTTCTATAATAGCCTAGAAAGAATCTGGCAACCCTATTTACTTTTTGCAAGCTCAAAAAAAAGATATATAGTTAACTAATATATTTTTTCGAATTTATTGCCCCGCAGATCAAAGATCAAGGGGGTAGATCGAAAAGTGAAAAGAATAGGAATTAATTAATTAAAGAAAAAAATTTTATAAACAAATAATAGTGCGACGGTTAGAGCAAACTCCATAGTTAGAAAATCAAGAAGTGATAAGAAAATTACAATCTGTAATCGTTGCAGTCATAAATGCTCAACACCCCAAAAACTTCGTGAACATATTAAATGAAAAAATCCATGCAAATCATTACAAAAGCAGAAGGAAGTAGCTTCTATTCAAGCATCTATTCAAGAAGCTAACCAACAGTCTGTTCAAAAGGTTATCCAAGCTTCTGAGCTCGAACCACAAATAGAAACCTCTAGTGTGAATAACAAGAATATTTACGTTATTAGCAAAGAAGAAGCAAAAAGATGGGTTAATCCAAATGCTCGAAAGCCTGGTGAGCATTTTAGAACATGGGAGCGAGATTGCTAAGAAGATGGAAGGAACTTGATCTAGGAGATTGTGACAGACCAGAAGACTTAAATCAATGCATGCTTCTCTGCCATGATCTTGAGCAGTATGATCCAAAAGCAGTTAGACTGCTGACAAAAGAGGAATTAGAATTTGAGCAATTAGGAGAAATCAAGAAGGGACAAGAAAAACCGGAGAAGGATTTAGAATTTAGAGAGCAAGAAATAGGTACGGCAGTTAAAAGAAGAGCCATAGCTGTACATAGTACAAAAGTTCCCAAATCTCATCCAGATAACGGAAGTGATATACGAAAAATGTTAGAAAGCCAAAGAAAACGGTTTAGGGCAATACTTGAAAAAGAATTTGACAAGCGTGAGCAATTTAAGTTTTCTCTATGTTCTCTTATCAAATTTCTTATAGATGATAAACCCGGAAACGATAATGCAAAAAAAAAGAATTCATGAACTGACTAGCTTAGAAATAAACAAATTATAGTCTATAATAGAGTGGAAATAGATGACTACTTAAGCAATGCCTTCGAACAAATTCTATATCAAGTAGAAGAAAGAGGAGGAAAGACTAATGCTTAAGAATATATTTGGGTGGTAACACTGTATCTGGCAGGACGATTTGTAGTTCTTCTCTCACAAAAGAGCGTCTAGGACCATTATAAAGCTTAAAGAGAATAGGTTTATTTTCTTTAATTAAATAGGAATCAATCGTAAAGACTTCAGGAGACCAATTGCAATCAGTTGCTCTTCTTCTTCAACCTTCTAATTCACCAGGTTCTAAAAGATGACGAACTTCAGTATAGCTAGATAAAAGGGGTTCATTATATCCAACTGGTCTTCTTTGTTTGATGGCAGAACTAGCAATTATTTTTTTGCCCTTTAATGCTATTTTTATAGCTTCATTAGGAGACATTCCTATTAAGCAAGTAAGAGTATTATTAAAAATATCATCATTTATACAAAGTCCCTTAACCCATGCTCTAGACCTTTCAGTTAAAGGTAAATAAAAATCCACAGCATCTTGCCGAAAATAAGCATGTTTTTCAAATTCTTGATGATCACGTTCAGCAATAGCAACACCATGTTTGGAGTAAGTATACTGCCATGACTAAGTAATAAATCCTTACATTTGCCCATATATTCGGTACTCCTATCTATAATAAAAGTTTTAGAATAAGTAAGAGGGCTGTTTGGATCAATATAAATTTTTTGAATCGCTTTAGCCATTTGCATAAATGATTTATTAGTCAAAGCAAAACTACGTTGAAATCTAGTTGCTACATCTTTTATTACTCCTCTGTGCTTGTAAATTCGGTTGCCAATTTTATTATGGAGCATAGGTGTAGTATCGGATTGATGAACTTCATTTAAAATTTGTATCCCATTAAAAGAAGAATATTGAATAAATTTAGGGCGAGGCTTATGAATCTGAAAAACAGCTTGCTTATTTAACCAATTACATACCTCAGCTAATGAAAAATTATGTCCAGCCCTTACACATGCATCTCGCATTTTTTTAGCAGTTCGATAATAACCTTCAGGTTTATAATATAGTTTCTGCAAAGCAATCTCCCTATCCAAATCACGGGCTTTTCTTGGATCGATATAAATCAAAGGTTTTTCCATTATACTATAGTAAAAAAACATGGAGGAATTACAACAAAGTAATAAGAACTCCATGAGGCAGTGACATAATTAGCAGAATCAAATAAAAATTTCGAACAGCGCCTATATACCTTAGAAAGAATTATCGGCATACGGCAGAAAGAATACGATTTCTTGAAGAAGAGTTAAACAATACCATCGAAGCTTCTACAGAAGAGAAAGAGGAGTTAAAAGAAGAGATCTCAAAACTAAAAAGAATCGTTCGCCAGCTCGAGGAAGAAAATAAAAAGAAAGATAAAGAAATTTCGAATAAGAATGAGTTAATAACAGAATTTGATGAGCGTGAAACAAAATTAAAAAATCGAATACGGGAGATATCAAAATCTGCAGGCAATACTCCTAAAGCACAAAATTATACAACCAGATTAGTGGATGAGAATGAACAGCTTGAACTAATCAAATAAATAGGATTAACAAAATAACCCAACAAAAAAACCGTATTACAACTCTTTTCTGCCAAAATTTTGCATTATTATTATTAAGATATCGAGATAGATTGGAACTTATAAATACACGAGAGGCTTTGCAAAATGCACAGGCATGGAATTTAAATGAAAATGAAAATGAATCCGATTTTGATGAAAATTCTCCAGACTTGTATAATTCTGATAATAATATGGCCACGATCACTGAACTAGCAAATGCTATAGATCGTTTTCTGAATGATAGAACAACAACTAGAGAAACAATAGTAGATCGAATAAAAAGGGCAACAAGAGAAATTTGCCGAAAAGAAACTAATATGCAACGGGGTTTAACCCGTGATCAACAAAGACGATTTGATGCAGAGGGTGATCGAGATATTGAAATTTTACATAGCCAAACTTTAGAAGAAGAAATCCAGCAGTTGCGGACTAATGCTCAAAACCAAGTAAACAGAATGATAAGTAATATAGCAAGAAAGCAGACCCGTATCAGTGAGTTGCTAGGAGAAAAGCTAGCCCTTCAGCTAATATATCGAAGGTGCAAAGCTGAGGCTGACTTGTCAGAATTCAATCACGCCTGGGTATTTAATCGGTATCAAAAATGGAAGGCTCGAGAAATTAATTCTTGCCAGAATATTTTAAATCTAAAATCAACAAATTTTGGCGCTACATAATAATCCACCAAATCAAATAAACATGGCTGATGCTAGACGTTTACCAGTATTAAAATTAATGGCCCCCGCTCTTGCAAAATTTCAACCTTATACAGGCCAAGAACCACCTGATGATTACTTGGATAAAGTTATTCAATCGTGGGCATATCTTGAAGGGCATATGACTGTTCTTGAGAATGCAAATGCAGGAGATTTTGACAATGCGGTCAAGTGTAATATTTTAAAATCTATAATGGGTGGAAAATATGCACCAGTACCAGCAAATAATGGTCTTGTAGGAAATCCAGCTATAAATTCTCCAGATACATTACGGGCTTGGATGAGAGCAAAATATCAGCAAGAAACTGTGGAAATCAATAATCGGCTATTCAAAGATTGACTCAAAAAAGATATCAACCCTATGATACTTCTGATATCTACGAAGCTAGAATTAGACTATTATTATTAGAGGTAGCAGACAATGATGCGCAAGTTATAGGATTCCTTAAAAGCCACCTAACAGGTGATTTTTACACTTGGATGAGAATCGCTAATCCTGCAGGCATTAATGCATTTTTCACTGAACTAAAAAATATGTGGCTAGAGCATGGACAAAATTTGAGTGGAAGGATCCTAGAGGAATCAAGTCAACTTTCCAATCAAATGCAAGTCTTACCTAGTATAAATCCAGTATCCTATTCTTTACCACTTGTTGCCCTAGTTTCTCAACCAGCTTTTACTAAAGATGATATACAAAAGGCGATTCAAGAAGCATTAGTACAGCAAAAAACTGAATATTAGTCTTTATTAGAAAAGCAAAAGGCTGATTTCCAATCACAAATGGCCCAGCAAGCTGTCGCTCAAAAAGCACAAGCACCTGCTTCACAGATAGTAGAACCAGTTAGACAGCCGAAAGGTCCCCCATCATTATTGCAATCAGAAGAAGGTCTTAAAAATTATTATGTAGCCGAATACTTAAAAGAGTTAGGTTTATTTAATAAGAATGATTTAGACTCAGCTTATCCTGTAAAACCCTTTCAAAGACCTCGCCCAAAACGATTATATTCATCAAATCAAAATGCTAGAATAGATAGAATAGAATCAAAAGTAGATGAAATCGGTCAAATTGCATCTCAATTCGGAAAGATTATGCTCAATAATCAATCCAAAAAACCTGTAGCTAAATCAAATTTTACACATTACTATCCCCAACTTCCATCTACACGATCCCAATACACGCCCCCAACTTCAGATAATGAGGAAGATAATAATAGTGGTTATGATGAAAAAAATAATAGATGGGCCAGCACTATCCACAAGAAAAAAAAACATATACTAACAGAATCCAGCCAACCTGAAACATATGACGAACTATTGCCAAAGCTTTCACCAGCAATGCGTAAAATGTACTTGTCCCAAAAGGCTCCGGAAAAGGAATCGGATGAGTGGTTTTCATCTCTACAATATCAGAATGCAAATATAAATGATTTAGTGATTTGTGAATCTTTTTTAGATCCTAAAAGTGAATTTGGTGGTATAAATGACCCGGCAATTAAGGTGCTTGAATGGAAGGCTGATAAGCCATCCGATTTTGCTATAAAGGGTAATTCCAAGCATATCACCGATTCGTTAGGATGGTATACAGATGTGCCAGTTACTATGAAGAACAAAGAGGGTAAGACGGTCACAGTCATTGGAAATTTTGTACGTATAGATAATGGTAAACCTGAACCAATGCTATTTTTAGGCATGTCAAATATTCGAAAGCTCCAAGGTGTTTCTGAGCCAAATAAAAACCAGTTCCGCATAAAGTTACATGGGAAGACTTATGTTATTCCAACATATAGCAAGGCCCCAGTAGCTAAGGAACCGCCAAAAGAGGAGCAGGGCCAAGCATCCACCAATTCCTCTAGCCCAATTAGTGAAGACTTAAAAAAAGTGTGTAAATTGCATGAATTATGGGGATATGGCAATTCGTATGAAAGAGCTCGAAAAAGCATTATTTTCTAGTATTCAATCGAATTTAGAAATCATAGGATACTATAATAGTTTGCTTAGACGATGCGAAACTAAAGTCGAATAACTATTTGGAAATAAGAACACGACTAGATGCTCTAATTTTTTCTATATCATTATTAGTTCTCTTAAACAAATCCAAGACATCCTCAGAGGATTTAGTAGGCGAAATAATATCTTTTTTTGTTCCTGGTATTTCATTATCATTTTTACACAAATCTTTAGCATCAGAAATATGAATAGACTTGGGTTTATTCCCTCCAGTCTTTTTTACCTTATTTTCAGAAATAACATTGCATTCTATGGGATCTGCTTGCTGAATTGAACCAGTTTCTTTTAATGATAGTTTTATGTCTTTAGGATCTATTGGTAGATGAGCACTTCTCCAAATTTGATATATCCGCCGTGATGAAATTTTGTATTTGTTAGCCATAGCTTCCAATGCCCATTTCATTAAATCTTTAGCTTTAATAATGTCCTGAATATCTTCAGCAAATAGATGGGTCGCATCTGAGCGCAAATACCGAATCATTTTTTTACAAATAGCAGAAAAAATATAATCGATATATTTTCGGTATATTTTCGGTACACATTCGATATTTATTCAATATTTATTCGATATTATCGATATATTTTCGATATTACCAATATATTTTCGATATTATCGATATATTTTCGGTAGATTCGATTTATTTGGTAGATTCGATTTATTCGATATAACCAATACATTCGGTGCATTCGATACATTCGGTTCATTCGGTTTATTTGATTCAAAAAATTCACTCATAAATTTTTTTTAGTATACTAATGACTAAGCCGAAAAAAAATTATGGCCAATGTGCATACCTTAAGAGATATCGAGAATAGAGAGGCTATTGGGTTTTCTAAAGTAAACACCCTCCCAGATTATCGGCTTGGTAGCATCCGCGAATTAGAACTTGAAAAAGCATTGCGTGGTAGCATCAAAACTGCTTCTGATCTTGCTAATAAATATAAAGACCTGCAAGGTGTATATTTAAAGCAAGAAAGGGATTTTGAGCTAGTTCAAGCTAATACTAGAAAAAAGATTAGCCAGCTAAATGCGTCCAATACTAGGCTTAGATCTTCTGAACAGGCATCCCATACTAAAATCCAATCGCTTAAATCCGAGATTAAAACACTAAAGAGAAAAGCGACCCTCGCCCAAAAAGCTTCATTCCTCGACAAGGATGAGATTTTTTATCTTAAAGGTGAAATAGATAAACTGAAAGCCGAAGTAGAAAAATTGGAATCGGTGATGGAATTAGGACGCACATCTCATGATTCAGATACCACTTCATTTAGGGATAAAATAAGTGAATTAAATTCCCTTAATCGTACATTGGAGCAGGAAAGGGATAATTTAAATTCAAAGAAACATGAATTGGAAGCCGAGGTAGGGTGCAAGGATTCTGAAATCACCTCTCTTGGAGCTAAAGTAAACGAGCTAGAGAAAGTAGAAAGAGGCCTAATATGTAGATATAGGTTAATTAGCTGTCTCAGGTCTAGAGTAAGGAAATTGGAAGATCAATTAGAACAACAAATATCTCAGTCATCTCACGAATCGAACATAATAGGTGGAGCTGAAGCAGATCCAGACTCACCTGAGAACTCTTTAGAAAAAAAGTCCCTTCCTCAAGAAACTAATACTCATTTAGGAGAGCAGATTTTGGAAGCATCCAGTGAGTTTAATAAAGTGATTGGAGGTGATAGCAGACTAGAGAAAGGTAACGAAATCACTAGCCCTGAAATAACCTCAGTATTACTCAATTCCTTCTTTCAGCAGAATGCGGTCTTTATCATAATGATTTTACTAATCATATACTTCCTATGGCGCATATCCTCTTATATATATTTTTTTATTTCACTCCTCAATAAAGAAAAAAATATTCTGAATTATAAAATACCCTTAGATAGAAATCAGAGTTATGGATTCCCAATCCGTCATACAAAAGAACCAAAAAAAAGAACTACCACCTATGAAACTCTACCTTATGGATATGGACGAGGCCACAAAGCACGAATCATCCCGAAATATTGGACATCCAGCAATGTCATGGCCTTTCAGTATGATAGTCAGCGGAAGGAGTGGTACGGGTAAGACCAATTTACTAGCAAACCTTGTTCTTGAAGATAAATGTGAACATATATATAAAAGACAAAAAGGAGGATCCAGATATATTAGATGTGATAATTTAATAGTTTGCGGTTACCATCCCGATGAGCCAAAATGGGCATTCATTAGATATATGTATGGAATAATAGCAAGCGATTCCAAAGCACCCTATTTTGAGAACATTAGATTCAGCTACATATCACCAGAACAAATTCCTAGTGTGAAATCATTTTCACCTGAGAGGAGCACCATAATCATTTTTGAGGATGTATGTATTGCTGCCGAGTCTATCCAAAATCGAATTATTCTATTTTTTACACATGGGCGACATTGAAATATTTCTCTATGCTATGTTACTCAGAAATATCATCATGTACCAATTATTATTCGTGAGAATATCTCCCTTCTAGTGATATATAATGGGGGAAGCAGTTATCAAGACGTGTCCAAGATAGCTGGCCGATATACTGATGATGTAAAGGGCGCATCCATGGTTATTAATAGCTACCTATACAAAGGTGAGTTTGTTGTATTTGATCTCAGTAGGTCGGAGGATGATCCTCTAGCAATTCGGCTAAGATTCGACACGCCATTGAACCTGCAGAAGGAAATAGAAGCAAGGCAAAAGCGCAAGGAAAAAAGTGTGCAAGCTAATTCATAATTTTTACTCACATAAGTGTGACAGACAAACGGTTCCACTAAGCAATCATTTCGCAAAAAATAAATTATATTATAAATAAGTTACCTTTGGTTAAATATAGTCGTTAAACGATCGTAATTTCTGTTCCATCTTTCAATCTTAATACAGTATCTTTGGGTAGATTAAGATGAGATGGAAGTAAATTAATTTGTTTTGCAAAGAGAGATGAGATAAATAATTTGTTTGTATTTCCCTCACCGGGTCTATTAGTATTAATTATGCTAGGTGCACTTACACTACATTGCATAGAAGAAGTTGTTTCCTTGGGACTAGTCAACGAATATGATTTATCTGGTTCCAAAGGGGCCTCTTCAGTTTTAGTTGCGAAGCAAGAGTAATTCCAATGATTCTTCATCAAATCTTCAGACTCAACTCCATATAGCCCCATCTGTGATATCCATCAAAATATACTTTTTTCGGTTTTACTTCAGTGATCTTCACCAATTTCCAGCATTTGAAACAAATAGCCATTTTACTCTTGTGAACTCTAGGCCTGCGATATTCATATGGAATATCTATTAACTCACCATTGACATGGCTGTAATACGCCTCGGTTATTCCTTCTCCAAATGAGGCGAAGAGGCAGAATACATGATAAACAAACTATATTCTCGCTTAGAAAGTAGTTCTTGTAGAGGACCTATTACACGATTAGCCCATTGCTAAGGTGTTTCATGAGGCCTAATAATAGATAAATAATCATATTGTTTTTCTATTTCAACCACTTTTTTATAGCGATAGTCATCAGTTTGAGGTCGATAGTTAAAAACATGTTCCATATCATAGCCGGGACGGAGATTGTTAGGTTTAGGTACTCTTTTATTATAAATATCATCTATTATAATTTTAACCATGTTACCGGGCATATTTAGCAATTTATAGCAATTTCGCCGATTTTATCGATTTAAAGCAATTTCAATGTCTTCTAGTAGTTTGTAACAAGTATAGTATAATAAATATCTGATTCATTTTTATTTCACATCGACACTTTTTTACCTGTATTGGAAGTAGATAAAAAAAATTTAATATAAAAAATATATCACTCAATTGTGATCTCAAGAATAGCATTAGGAAAGCGGTGGTCAACCATCATAATCTTTAGAAATCTGCATATAAATAACCTAATATATATGCTTCTTATCTGAAGAAATTCGCCTTTATCTAGAAAGGTTTCACTTATGCAAGTTGTTATAGTTGAGTAGTATCCCATATAAAAAATTAAGAAATAAGATTAAAATTATATTTTACACTATCCGGCTATCATCCAATTGATTTTTTTGCGGACTGAACAAACCACCCAAGTCAAAGTACTGGGCCACCAGCAATGATGATTATGCCCTTTCGAATACACAACACACATATTCAGAGGCCCTATCATTAAGAGGTGAAGACTCAAGCGAAATTTTTTGCATAACTATACATATCCATAACAAGTAACCTGGGTAGTCGATCTATCAATACAATATAATCTCGTGCAAGAAATAAAAACGTATTATTTACCCGATTCATCCAGCGTAACTTAAAAATTTTTGGATTAGACCCTCTCTTATCTGTCGATCTACAGGAGATAATTTATCCTGCTTGTTTTCTCTGATAGCTTTTCTTTTTTTCAAAATGAATGTGAGAAAAAGAATTTCGAGGTGGATACATTCAAACTATTTCTCATCTCGTAGCTCAGTGGACTAAACCACGGGAAGCTCATCGGGTCTTCCTTTCCTCGCTACGCAGACAATGATAGTTGACAATCGCGCCCTCAAAGCGGTGTATAGAAAAAAATTTTTGCATGACTATCGTGGAAGTATAATAAAAGCAAGGTGGATACTTTCAAACTATTTCTCATCACATAGCTTAGTGGACTAACCGCGGGAAGCTCATCGGGTCTTCCTCTTCTTGCTACGTAGACAATAATAGTCCAACAATCGCGCCCTCAAAGCAGTGTTTTGTAAGCGTAGAAAAAACAAAGTCAGAGGCCCTATCGCCTAAAGTTATAGACGAAATATTTTGCATGACTATCAGAGAAGAAGTAAATTGCAGGGAGGTAATAGTCAGATTCTGGGCCTCCCTCGAAAGGCTATAACTACACCTGAGAAGTATATATTAAAGGTACGGTTAGGTTGTGTATTTTCATGGACCAGACAAAACACCTTCGTTAAAGCACAGGACTATCATGGCTCTGTTGAATTCCATGAACCTGTGCAAATAACTCGAGCAATCGTCTTATCGACATGAAAACAATCTAGTGCAAGATGATTATAGAAAAAAATGGGTTTTATACATACATGCGTGTGGCTATGTCATCACACCATATCCGGTAATTAATTACATTTGGTGTTACGATAATTTGACACGAAATTGCTATATTTGACACCAACAGCACTTTCAAGACCTACAAATTTAGAATAAATATTTCATAAAAAACTATGCGGGGGTAGTTCCACGATTGACACATATATAATTCGGGGCCGTGAAGTTTCTTGGGCTGGTTTACCTAAAAAAAAATGTAATTAATAGCGCATTATTTTAGACTGTCCTATTTTAGCCAAGAGGTAGTAGTGGCTTAACAAAAAGCCGATTAGATTGTTCAGTCACAAGCATTATACAGGATGCTCGATCAACATGCATCACGATTTTGGAACTAAAATTCGATATATTTAGCAAATTTGTTTTCGTAAATACATATGTGAGCTATTTTAATGCAATCACGTTCTACGTACCAACTGTTGATACATATAAATTTATTTCTGTAATAACAGCAAAATTTAGAATTTTAAATTTCCGAATATTTCTAATTACCCATGTATTAAACTGCGTCTTTCCGTGATGGCGCATATAAATTTAATAAAAATTTTCTGTGATCGTTCCGTGATGGTTCGCCTAATCATACAGATTAAGACGGCCCGCATTAAATTTTATGCGGTGTTACCTTCATGCAGAATTAATTCTTACAGTCGATTTTTTTTATTACTGTATTTAACAAATATTATGAATAATAAGAATAATGTCTAGACCCTTTTCCTTACTTTATACAATCCCGCGATAAGAATGGGACTTAAAAAGGCTATAAGGGCAATGAGTATAACGTTCTTTATCAGTAGTTTTATCAAAATTCATATGTTGTATGAACTTGAGATCTCTGCCATCTCGAGATCGTCAGATCTAAATCCACATTAAGCGATCGTTGAATCTAAGGGGTTAATTCACCTAAAAAATAATATAATACATTCAGTATATGGAGCTTATGGCCGAGCGGAGTTGCTTTATGGAGAAAAAACTGGCGTTGGATTTGGGTAATGTAATTACTAATCATGTATTTTCTTTCTGGCTGTTTTTTAGATCTAGTTGTTGAACGGTATAAAAATGAGAAGGTTTTCGAGTATAAGGCGAGTAATAATGTTTTCTTTTTCTTGAAAGGAAGTATGGAAGGGCAAATTAAAGTTACACTTGGTAAATAAATTATCTTATTGGTTTTTTATAGATAAAATTATAATTAGACAATATGTAACATCAATATTTTTTTTACGTAGTTGGGATAGATAATGTTTTCCTTGGTGTTCGTAACGCAAATAATGAAATTCCTTATAGTGTTGGAACACTAAAAAAATAGAAGAATCCATTATGTTGTAAGTTGCATAATTTCTCCAATTCTTTACAAAAAGCAGGGTTTGTTTTCTTATACTATATATTCATTTTACCGCTTTGTAAAACTATAGGTCAGTTCATAAGAAAGATGATGCATATTTAAGTGTTAATAACGATCCAAACAGTAAAATCGATCTTAAGAAAATTATTGAAAATCCAGGACGCCCAGAACTATATACAGCAGGAAAACTATGATTAGAATTGGTGTTCAACGAATCCGGGAGAACCGGCTTTCAAGAAAATGCTGGTGCTGGGAACATTCCAAATGAATAATTTTTTTATTTGTATTTTATATTGTTGTTCGTTTGGGCAACAATTATTATGAAATAAAGAAGGGGGTCCGGTGGCCTCGCCATTTTTTATTTTTATTTTAACGCGATCGTGTAAATAAGTATTGGTTATTTTTTATATCATTATTTCGATTCCACCCGAAAATTGCCAAGAAAAAAAATCTCGATCATAGATGAGTAATGTAAATACAATAAAATAAATTCGTAAAATATACACGCAAAGTAAACTAATTATTTATGTGAAATTGAGCCACCAGGGCTAGCTTTATTGATATTTAAAATAATAAAAATATAAAAAATATATATTTTAGAAATTCGTATTTTTTAATTCTCGTGTCAGGTATCATCTTTTTTAGTTATTCCTCATATTTTGTAAATTTACAATTATTCCGTTCTAAAAATGTAGGTTTTTGATATTAACAAGTTGCTAGCTTTGCATTTCATAAAAAATAATACTAACCCTCAGAATTAATAGAACATGAATAAAATCCTCAACCTCATCAACTGTTTCCATACTTAGGGGGATTTTAGCCCTAGCTACTGGAAGATAATAATCGACCCCCTTCTCATGAATCAGTCCGTGGATAACAATATACTCACCTGCAATATTAATACCAAATCCTATAAAAGTTTGACGTAAAATCTCTCTTTTATATTTTTTTAAGAGGTAGTGATACCCATCAAGGGATAGTCTCACTAATTTGTTATGATCATCAAAGATTTTCTTATTAGTAGTCTTCTATTTGCCACTCTCAACATATGCAATTTCGTCCCATTTTTGACGGAGAAAAGCTTGAATCATGAGATCTGGTCTATCTCCTCTTGTATTACTATTATGTTGCAATTTTCGGTCTTTACTAGCAACACTTTGCCATTCACCTCTCGTTACTACAACATCATATTCGAAAGGTAAACGCTACAAAACGGCATCTATTAATCGAGATATAATTTCTACCTTGGAGCCTTCAGAACCTCTAAGAACTTTATGAAGTGCATTCGACTTCACCTCTTGTAAAAGGACATTAGCAACGTTCCTGGCTATACGTTCTCGACCATAATTCTCCTCGATCCACCTATCATGTACTACCTTTTCGGATTGCGAAAGTACAAGTTTATAAGAGTTACTTGCTTCACCTCTTTTCTTAACAAATTCGGCGCATACGTTTTTTATAAGTGGATCCTTTTTCAACTTTCGTATCCCAGCTCTTTCACCAGCAAGTACATGGTAATCATTATCTGGGATTTGAAGGTAGTTTGCACCCAAATCAATTACATTATTTGTTAGTGGATCATTACAAGTTAACTTCTTAACGTCCACTTCACTTAATTTAGCAATAAGACATTTATGTGCTTGAGTTTTTTCGTCCTATAAAAAAAGAGTTTACTGTTAGAAAGAATAGCTTTATCTCAAATTTTCGCCAATAAAATACCTTGATTATATCCTTAATGCTAGCTATATTACTTAAAGCTTGATCTTTCCAATTTATTGGTTTTTCAAATTTTTCTCGTAGTAAGTTATCTTCTTCCAATGATTTAAGTTCTTTTCAACTAAACCGAATCTGAAAAAAAATAGTGGGTTACCAAATGCATTTGGAATTTATCTTTTTAATTATAAGAACCCACTAGTCAGAACTACCAACGGGCCCTTAAAAAAATTTGCTATCAAATAACCTACACATAGCATCACAATGAAGGATTCTCGTTGGCAATTAACCACTTACTCTACCGCATTGTATGCAGATATGGTTTGACAGCTATAATTATCATTCCATATGTCAAACAGAGATTGAAAATTTTATTTCTTACCTTTTCGCTATCTTGTAGCAACTTAATATATTTTTTGCGTTCACGGCCAATATTTTCTTGCTCCACTTTCTGCAATAACATTATGAGATTTTCACAGTCTAAATCTTCTGTCTGAATTTTGAAATAACTCCATTGTTTATGAAGAGTTCTAGAGAAGGTAAGTTGTTTTAAAGGCGTCTTTCTTAAAAAGTTACACAAAGACTCGTTTGCTAAATCAATTTCGCTTGTTGAAAACATGGTTTGAAAATACAAAAAAAATATGAGGAAGAGTGTGAGAGTGAAAATAGAAACAGAATCACTAAAAAGCGATAAATAATCATAAATTCGAGATACTGCCCTTTTATATATTTTTCCTTCACCTCTTCCCTGAAACTCGAAATGTTAGAAAGGTTAGACAGAAGTAAAAACATGCACTCTTACATCGAAAATTTTTACGATAGAAGTTGAGACATGTATTTTCACGCAGAGAAATTTCTATCGATAATGTAAAAGAATTCTATAAATTATGTAAGTGTATGCATCACGAGATATAGAGCCATGTAAGGTTAAAGGGACTTGATATATTGTGCGCATTTAGACCAGATAAGGTTTGGTTTCCTCACAAAGTGAAATCAGAAATATGTGGCATGAGTTAATTGACCGACTTTGGTTAGGGACTATTTCCGATAAATGGCAATTTCTACTTGTGCCCCGTCTCACAAATTAGTTATGCATAACGATAAGCCTTGCAGATAAATTTTATATACGAAATAATTCTAACACATGACACTAGAAATAATCAGTCCACTTTGCAATGTTTATTTTTTCTACGTAGTTGCCGATGTGGGACACCATGTCACCAGGGCGCAGTATTAATAATCTATGGGCTGTAGCATACATTTAACGGTTATCATTAACACATGTGGAGTAATAAGCAAGGTTAAAAATTACCAGCCCGATATGGGTAAAACATTATAAAATGGTTTAATAATATATTTTTGAAATACAACTACAAGAAAACACTATTTTTCTAATTGCCGGGGCGGGACACCATGTCACCAGGGCACAGTAGAATATGGCGCAGTATTACGCGCTTCCTGATCCTTTTAAAACTTCAGCAATTACATAATCGGTATCATCTACAGTAAGATTCAGGATGAAACCCGGAGAGATAGATTTTACCCGTGCTATTTTTTCTTTGCCTATAGTATTGAAAATTTTAAACATCTTTCGGGCTCTTTCCAT
Source organism: Gigaspora rosea (assembly GCA_003550325.1). Taxonomy (NCBI): domain Eukaryota; kingdom Fungi; phylum Glomeromycota; class Glomeromycetes; order Diversisporales; family Gigasporaceae; genus Gigaspora; species Gigaspora rosea. Next base: position 197,839 of record QKWP01000354.1, on the reverse strand, counting down.
TCTTTTTTTTAAAGCATTATCAGAGATTTCGCCTCAGGGATTTCCCTCCTAACCTCACTTTTGACCAAAGCCCTAGCTCCATCTTTACCATAAGTGGGTTTTAGCTCTTTATATTGATTATATAAAGCTTCTCCAAAATAAAAGTAGCTGGTGATAAGGTCACGAGATGCATCTTCATTTTTAGATTCGGCACTATCAATCCTATTAGAAAGTTTCCAAAAAACACCCCCAGTATCAGTTGGATAACTTGTTTCCTCTAAGCTCCTACCACCATCAGGAATATCAGTTAATAATTCTTCGATAAGTTGTTTTATCGTGCTTGATACCTTCTTCCCACCAGTTTTTTTCACCTTCTTGCTAGACGATTTTTCGGTAGATAATTTCCTAGTACGTTTTTTTTGTGCATCACTCAGATCGGTGTTAGCAAAGCTAACTACCTCTGATATCATTTCAGATGAAGGGCAAGTAGGGCACATCTTGTGAGAATCCTTAATACAATCATAATGCACAACATGTTTGCAGGATAAAAAAATGGTTGGTTTCGTGAATTCTAGGGAGATTTCTTCGGAGCATTTCTCGCATATAGGAAGTTGGATTTGACTACTAGTAACCTTTGAAATCGAGTCATCCAATTTTTCGGAATTACCAGATGTAGTGCTAACAATCTCAATAGGGCTGGTTGCTTGGTCAGAAGTTTCTTTAGCGACCTTAGCCGTCTTGGACAAAAGATCCTCTCCACCTAATAATTCCAATTCATTTATATAAATTGCATCAGCATCCTCACCTACGGGAGTTGGATTTTCAGAGTCTACTTGTTTAGTGGCAATGTCTTCCGCAGTCGAGGTTGTAGGTTTGTCTTGTGATCCCTTAAAGAGTTCTGGAGAAAGAAAAGTTTCGATATCTCTATTACAATCCTTATTCGGGCATCTCGCTTTTCCATTCACCAGATACTTTTCGAAACACTTCTGGTGAAAGATGTGTCCACACGAAGCTAGAGTAAATTCTTTGTATGAGGGGTTTGACGCAAGTGAATAAATCTCTTTTCCACATAATGAGCATAGATTCACATCCGGGATACTGATATGCGTAGCAAGGGTGCTAGTAAAATGGAGGATATTTTTTGCAAGTGCTATGATGTGTGTTCTATCCATGCCGTCTTTGTGTATATCTGAAGAGTCTAAAGCAAAAAAATATCATTCTGTTTTATATCACTTGCTAAATTTCGCAGGAAAAAACATTCACCGGATTTTCACCAAGTAATTACGTACTGCATTTCATCATTTGTTAATCCCTTGCAAGTTAATAAAAATGACGATGGATTAGCATATACACCCCAAATCCCATATGCGAAATAATGATTGCCAAAAAAAAATTTTATTAATAGATGCAAAATAAATGCAAAGTTCGGGATCTAGCCCGCGATATATGACGTCTATGCTTATATACATTTTTATTTTTTCGAATGATATTCCTCTATCCTAGCCCGCTTCCTATCCAGTTCTTCATCCACATACTCCAACCTATCCTTTAGCAAGCCAACGACGACTGACAATTGTGAATAATTAGTGAAGAAAAGGAGAAGTATACACTTCATAGATTTTTATTTCACATCGACACTGCCAATTCACTGCACTTTGTTTGTTCATTGTTGACAAAGATATATGTACTTCTTTTGTGCAATATTTTTCTGGCTTCAAGTGATCTCAAGAATAGCATTAGGAAACTTCAAGAAAATTTATTTTTGAAGAGGCGTGGCCTAGCAAAAAACTTCCGAACTAGTGATCACTGCTCCAGACCTAAATTGAAGATAAGGTATTTTTGTATATTATCGTCATGGAACAAACCTATTCCAACATTAGTGCTGGTAATAAGATTGGATTACACGAATTCTTGGAGGCTTTGGAATTATTAGATAATGAAGTTGTGCCCGTCAACATAGATGATAACGACAATAGTGAATCTGACATCGACGAAGAAGATAGTGATGATGATCAGGATGATTATTGGGACGATTATTGGGACCCTAGGAAAACATATACTGGATGGGATTATCAAAGTCGTTTTGGTGAAGATGCTTTGAAAAAACTTTTTCAAGCCTGGGAAGCTCGTCAACGTCTTATCCTTCTTAGGCTATTTACTATGCGCCTTCCTAATTTATCTGAGCAAGCAAAAAATGGATTATTTCTCGCATTTTCTAGATCTAATTCATTTGGAGTATTAGAACACAATGCATTATTGAATGCTCTAGCTCATCCTGTGAAAGGTTTAAATCTTTTCGATTACGATGAACTCGGTTTTAATTTAATACACAATGTGAAATTGTAACCAAGCTTTTGGTGTTTTTAGATTATTGATATAGTTTAAACCATATTCTGTTAACATGGATCGGGCATAATTATTTTTTATCCATTCCTTAAAATTTCAAGTTTATTAGCATTTTGATAATACTGATCTTGAGCACGTTTTATAAATGGTCCATCAGGTTGATAAAGTCATTTAATTACTGCTCGCTGGATTATTTTAGCTGAATTTATTTGTTTCTTCCATAAACAATATGCTCGATATGCTCGCTGGATGATAATAGCTGATCGATTTTTTATATACAAAGTTTTAAAATATGCTATTTTGATTTTAAACTCTCTAAATCTAGAGTTATTGGCTATATATTCATTTCTGGTTAAATTATTTTTAATACGGAATACAAAGTTTTTCCAATTATCTTTTTTATTATTATCATATCCTGGTATTAATAAACGTCTACGTATATATGCAGGCGGATGATACTTTGCAAATCGTAACCAAGCTTCTGGTGTTTTTAAATTATTGATATAGTTTAAACCATATTCAGTCAATATGTATCGGGCATAACTATTTTTTTCCCATTCTTTAAAAATATCTTGATTATTGAGCATGTTTATATTTTGATTTTATTAACTAAGGCTTTTATTTAATAAATATGAGCCGGACCAATCGATTTACTAGTAATCGTGAATAATTAGTGAAGAAAAGGGGAGTATATATCCTTTTTCTTGCAAGCTCGAAAAAAGATCTATCTGGGTTACCGATATATCCGGATTACCGATATATCTGGCTTGGAGTGATTTAATCACGAGAAGGTGGGATTTTTATTTCACTTCGACACCACCAATTTATAAGAAAAAAAATATTAATATGAAAATATATCTCTCAATTGTGATCCTGTCTTTTCACAATTCTTGCTCGAAGCCAGATATAGTTTGTTAACAAATTTTTAGTTTCCGAAATAGTTAACTATATATCTTTTTTCGAACTTGCGAGAAAAAAGGGGAATAGCATTAGGAAAATGGTGGACAACTACTCTCTTGGTTCCGGTCCATAAAGAACCCTCTAATGATCTGCAGGAGATAGTCTACCATGTTTGTTTATTCTAGATTGCCATTGCTTTGAGCATCCGCTCTATTTCATCATCTGACCTTTCACGATTCTCCTCCTTAGCTATTTGATAATAAAGCTTATATAATTCCTCTAGGCTAGTACACAGATCATTATCTGCATACCTTTTGCGATAATTTTCTAGCCTTAGAGTATATGCCTCTTTGTTAGGAAACATCTTGACTGCAATTGTCTTAATGTAGTCATTTGGATTCTTTTCAGCTCGCAATTTCTTTAGATAGTCTCCATAATTTTTTGCAAGATTAACATATTTTCTGCCCTTTCGCAATGCAGTTTTTATGACTTTGACTTGCGCAAGTTCTATATCTTTATGATCAACCATTTTATATTTTTCTACTATAGCAATAAAAAAACTTTAATTAATGAAAATATATTCTTTAGAATTTTTTTTTTACCTGAAAAAATATTTGTTATAAAGCATCTATGCCTTGACACGAAGTTTAGCTTTCATAGCCCTTTCTTCTGCTTGCTCAGGAGATATTTCAGATGCTACCAGGTGTTTATATAATCCAATTTGCCAATGTCCATAGGGAAAAGTTTGAATTCCATCAAGTAAGATCCAGCATTTGTTATCATATGGATTTAACCCTATCTTATTCACCCTTTCCAGATATATTTGATGATCATAACTGCGAAGACCGTATATGTCATGCCGAGTTAGTTTATTATTCCTAAGATATTCTAGAAATTTATCATGTCGAAGCTCTCTTTTGACCACACATTTCTTTACACCCTTTGCCTTTTGGATACCGTGCTTCTTTTTAGGGTCTTCAGAATCTGGGTCATCAGGAGTTTTAGGATCATGCCCCACTGGAAGGACTGAGTACATCTTTGGCTTTAAACATGCCGTTTCCCCTATGGGTATGCATTTTGTCTCATCCTTCATTAGAAATAAATCGCCTGAATAGTTAAGATCAAAAATGTCTGGCCTCTCTGCTCGATCTTTATATATGTCTTCAGTTTCTATCCACATGATGAGTGAGTCTGTGTCTGTATAAAGTAAACGGGCTTTATCTCCATAGCGAGGCTTTATGTAACCGTACCAAAAGTTAAACATCATGGCCTTGCTAATGTCAAGAATTGCCTGCCTACATAGATTGGTTTATTTAGTGTTACTATGCTCTTTAACATATGGACTACTATAATACCTCCCTCAAATTGCTTGAAGCCTACAAATAATGGCGAACTTACTAATCGCCTAATTTTTTTATCCTCTTCTGTTCGGAGTAGTTCTACTCTCATATGTTTACGGACATTCTCCATCTGCTTGCCGAAGACTGCATTATTTTTTAGCTTATAATACACGACCCCAAACTCATCCCCATTTGCCTTAGCTATTTTGCGTTTACGAATATTTTCCTCAATATATTCCTTTATCCACGGAGACTGCCTAAACTTGAGAGTGCTATGAACTTTTGTAATCTTCATTCCGAACTTCATATATGTCTGGAGAGCTCGATAGTGAACTATATAATTCTTTTTAGTAAAAAGGGTCTGAACTAACTTCTCTCCAGACGTATATTTACCACCCCCAACTTCTTTATCATGTACTAATCTTTCATTATATAAACTAAGCCAGTTTTCTGGAACTATCTGCTTTTCTGGTGCTAACGGATAGTCTGCAAAGAAATCATGCAAGCACACTGGGGCTTCTAGATTAACTTCAAGTTCATAGCCTATTTCAGCATCAGGCGCAATACTTTGAATATCTGGTACTTCCTCTGGACTTACCTTACCTAGAATTTCTGTAGGCATGTATTGGGTTATCGCACCTGAATACAAGGCGTTCATATCTTCATACATGATCCAAGACTTTGGTTTACTAGAATCATAGTCAGGACATTGTGGATTATTCGCTTTGGCGTATCGATGACTTGCCATTGTCATTCCTCTGTGGATTCCATTTTCTACTATCAGATATTCATCCATATCTGTCATGAGCTTGAGTTCGACTCCACTGCTCGTATATAATGAATCGTTGAACATTCCCGGTGCAGATACATAATGAGAAGGATCTAAGCTGTCATCTTTTAAGCACATGATGGTGTAGTTCATGAAAACATCCGCAAGTAAAAGTACGTCTGTTTCAAGATAAAGATCATGATACTCTCCAAAACTTTTCATCTCAAATGTTTGCCATATTTTTTGCGCATACATATAATCCTCTTTACTAATATTTTGTTGACTAAGAAGCAAATAGAAATTCTTTCTAGGCAGAAGACTTGTTCTATCAAATTTTTCCCATGAGTTTGTCCAGTCATATGGGAATATTCCTCTTCGGAAAAGAAGCTTGGTCTTATCTATTGAGTAGCCTTTCTTTGTAAAATACTTCATAGTTAGAGGAAATTTTCGAGCTTTCCTCCTAGACATTCTACTAACTTATCAAGACCCATTCCCATATGCTGAAAACTATCAAGAAATCGAAGCTGACCTACGTCCATAGCCTTATATTTTCCTATATTTTCAGGAATACAACTTAGCTTATCAGCCGTAAACTTGCTTACAACTTTCATAAGTGGATGAGAATCATACCCCCGGAAATTATGACAAATAAGAGGTACTTTTGTTTCGAAAGATCCTATTCGCAACTTTTTGTTACATGCGTCATGAGCTGGGCCTCGATACTTACCACTTATATGGTCGTGATCTTTTACTTTGCGGTTAAGAGAACTTAAAGCTTCTCGGAATTCTTTTTGTATCTTTTTCTTTTCTGGATGGTCTTTCCCCATGTTTGCTTCCTATTCATTGACTTCTAATAATCTATACTTTGCTTCTTCGAATTTCTCTAATGTTTCTTGTGATGGTTTGAAAAAAGCCTTCTTGCAAATCCAGCATTCAGTTGCTTCATTATATGACTTTAGGTCTCCTGGGGCCATTATCATTTCAGCTAGTGCAGATAAATCTTCTTGAATGGCTAGAAGTTCCTCCTCAATTTTTGTGACAAATCTTTCTAGCGTATCAGGTCCTCTATATAAATCATGACTCATGATTTCATACTTTAGCGAACTGTCCATGCGAACAACTACGTAGCAATAGCCACACGGCTTGTGCATCTGTAATCTTTCAGTATGGGTTAATTTCGTTTTCTCTTCTGGAGTTAACATTTCGGTTAACATTTCTAGATCCCAGAAAATACGATATGGGTTGGGTTGCATGCATTTATAATTATAAAAAGCTTTAATGCTCTTATTTTTTAGTGGCATTTGTGGTCGCTGAGGAGCATTGTTCAAACCCTTGCATTTTGGTAATGTTTCTTGTATCCTTTCTCCACTGAATATACATAAAGGCAATATCAGCAAAGGTATTTTCTTCCTTTATGTTTACTATGATTGTATACTAATTTGTGAAGATCTTTTATGATACAGTAGTGGCTTCTATCCTCTTCTGTAATCACCAAAAGATTAACAGGTTTGTATTCTTCTTCTCTTCTCTCTGAGACATAACGAAAGTCAAGACATTCATTCTGGTTGTGCTACTCGTAAACACATAGGCTAATCTCTGGATTATTCTCTTCGAACTTATTATAAACTTATGTTGAGACCGGTACCGGAATTGGAATGTCATCCATGTTAAGTTCCTCCACGAAACCTCCATATAGGCGATGTGGATTTCTCTCTGGATGAACTTTAACTGGATGCAAAGCTCCTAGAACACTCCATCCGAAACACTAATCATCATCATTTTGAATATTTATAATTCTGTTATTATGTTTTGGCAAAGTTTCCGGTAAAGGTATATAGGCAGTAGGACCAATTGGGTTGAAATTAGCTATTTCTATACTAAATTCTTCTATATATTCTGGATAAGCATCAAACATTTGGTATATTAGTTTGCTCTAACCGTCGCACTATTATTTGCTTATAAAATTTTTTTCTTTAATTAATTAATTCCTATTCTTTTCACTTTCAATCCATCCCCTCGATCTTTAATCTGCGGGGCAATAAATTCGAAAAAATATATTAGTTAACTATATATCTTTTTTTTGAGCTTGCGAAAAGTGAATAGGGTTGCCAGACTCTTTCTAGGCTATTATAGAACTGAAGCATTAACTAATTATTATTAATCTTTTTAATCTAGCGATTATGATGATCGGTGAATATTTTTGTCCATATCTTAGCAACTCTGGAAAGGTTTGTAGGAGACCTTGTATTAGGCCTGAAGGAAGCCGGTTCTATTGGAAAGCTAAAATGCGTGTACCATGCTCTGATTGTAGGAAACCTACGGCTTCTGCTTGTGGCCGATGCCTGTTACATATTAGAGGCTATTATGTTACTCAATATTATGATAGACTGCGCAACATAGTTGCGCGAAGGTAATGAAAAGATCATTTTGGCTAGCTTGCACAAAATCTATTCTCTAGACCAAAAGGTCTAGGGACAATTCCACGAATTTTTCTGGATTTTTATAGGTAAGTATTAGAGCTATTTTTTATTAGACTTATAAAATTCCCGGCAGGGTGGAATGGTTAGACTTAAATGAATAATATATTAGTTAAAGAGTTAGCCAGTACGAAGCCAATTCTTGATATATTTTTATTAAACTTATTAAATTCCCGGCAGGGCGGAAGAAAAAGTTGGAACAAAATCCTCGTTAGACTTATTTAATAATTTATGCTATTTATTGCTCTAGCTTGTATAGAAGCTGTTCTTATCTATAGTAAAGTTCGTTAGATTTAAAAGAGTCACGTGATATATGATATGCTAATTAACGCATAGATCTTTTTAGAAGCAATTCTTGAATAGTTAGAGATATTTATAAATAAATCTAACGAATCTAAAATCGTTAATAAATTGTTAGACTTATTTATTAGATAATAAGGACCATTAGACTTATTAAAATAATACTTCTAGAGCTCTTAGAAGCTCTTCTAGATATGCACACAATAAGTTTGGGGTTTTGGGACAAAACCGTTAGACTTATTTTTCATTAGACTTATTTATGGGGTAATAAGGACCGTTAGACTTATTTATGGGGTAATAAGGACTGTTAGACTTATTTATGAGGTAATAAGGACTGTTAGACTTATTTTTTGTTAGACTTATTTCTAAATATTAAAATAAAGCTTCTAGAGCAGATAGAAACCTTTCTAGTGATACAAAATAAATCTAACGGTTTGGAACAAACCGTTAGACTTATTTAAAAATAATCAAATTGGGCTTCTAAAGGCTCTTAGAAGGCTTTCTAGAAAAAGTTAGATCTATTCTGTCCCAAAAGCCCCAAACTACCATTGTGTGATACTAATTAATAGTCAGATATCCATTAAATTTAATATTAAAATGGATAATAGATCCAAGCTATATTATATATTGTAAAAGATTGATTAATTTAACTTAATATTTACGGTAATGACGGGTCTAACTCTAGCAGCAATTTAAAAAAAATAAAAAGGTCGATTCAAATATAATATATAAAACAAAAAAAAAACGATTCAAAGCATAATTGAAAAAAATAAAACATGTGACACTAAAAGAGTTTAAATTATTATATCATTAATAAATATGAATATGATATTATTTTTAGGGAATAGAAATTTGTCGCACTCGCGACATGTTGCACCCCTGATTCTGGCCAATCAAATCACACGATTTTGTAGACAAAAAAATTTTAAGCTTTAAAAATTAAAAATTTTACTAGTAAAATGTAAAAATAAATAAGCGATATCAAAGCACAAAACGTAAAATTTTATTCTGAACAACTTTTCTAAGTCATAAAGATAGATTGTCTTAGTAAAAAAAAACGTTTTATAAGAAAAATCAAAAATTTCAAACGTTAGCACATATAAAACTTTTTTTTTACTAATAATAATCTATATTTACGTTTAAGTTTTAGATGTAAAATTTTATGCTAAACAACCTTTTCTAAGTTAAAAAGGTAGATAGTTTTAGTAAAAAAAAAGTTTTATATGTGCTAACTTTGGAAAATTTTGATTTTTCTTATAAAACGTTTTTTTTACTAAGACAATCTATCTTGATGACTTAGAAAAAGTTGTTCAGAATAAAATTTTACGTTATATAACATGCTATTATATATATATTTTATACTTTATTAAGTAAAATTTTAAATTTTTAAAAAATAAAATTTTTTGCCTATAAAATCGTGCGATTTGATTGGTCGAAGCAGGGGGTGCGACATGTCGTGGGTGTGACAAATTTATTTTCTCTTATTTTTAATAATATGTTATGTCAAAAATCGCCCGAGTCATCTTTCAATTAGTGAAAATTGAAAAATAACAACTATAAAGTGCTAACTCTATAATTGGTACTTCTGAATTGTTATAAGATTAATTTCTTGGGCTAGATTAGATCGTTATTGTAAGAAAATGTTATTTGTCTTTTGTTATTTTTTGGTTAGCCTTATGCAATTAAATTTTAATATATTAAATAATTAAAATAAAGTTTTGAACAAGAGTGAATAACCAAATTAGAAAAGAAATAGTCTAACCTTAGTAAGCTTAGATTTTTTTAAACAAAAACTAAATTACAAATTGAGTAATTTATTATTTCACAATTCTCTAATTTGCAAACAAAAGCTAAACTACAAATCGAGTAACTTGTCTTTTAAACTTCCTTGAAATAATATTAAATAACCAGTTGTGATTAAAGATGCTAGTGAAATTAAACAACCCATTTCACCAGGTGAAATGGTGAAATAGTTTCACCAGAATTACACCAAAATAAAATTTTGGTGAAATGTTGGAATTGGTGAATTGGTAAAATGGTGAATTAGTGAATTGGTAAAACAGTGAATTGGTAAAATAGTGAATTCTCATTTATTTTAACTAGATACACAAGATCGACAAACTTAAGCTTGATATTTGTTGACTCCGATTCCATATCGATAGCAATAACCAATCTCATATAATCTTTGTCTAACTTCGAACTTAAGCAATTATTGATTCTCGTTTAGTATAAAATTAAGGTAAAGTTAGTTACTTGCTTATGTCACTTTACAGATTTTATTTTTATACTGTACATAAATATGATCTAACTTCGAACTTAAGCAATCATTGACTTTCAAACTTTGCCCTATACTCAAAATACTTGGTATTCAAAGTCTGCTAAAGGAGGCAATCTTAATGCCTTGTGTTTTACTATAAAAATAGTTTTTATACTACTAAAGATAACTCTGCTAGAAAATACAATCTTGTATAGGTACTGCTAAATATGAAAAGAAAACATTTGAATGGTATCAAAATCTGAAGACAGCGACTATAATCTTGGGTATGCTATAAATATGATGTCAGTACTTCTAAGAACAAAAAAAAAGCATTCATTAAATTTTAAATAGAAATATTTAATCAAAGTTGATCGTTATTTCTTAAGTTACAAATTTTAATTTATTAATTTGTATTACTGAATGTCACCAAATATTCATTAAATTAATCAGTAAATAATAAATATATTTGATATTCGATTTGGATAAAATAATTATGATCTGATCATTTGAATATTCGTTGAATATTCGAATAATTATTCAATGAATCAGACCTCTACATTTATGGCATCTGGATATGTGTTAGTTATACAGATATGCAGATAAACGGTTAATAGTTTTGACCTCAAAGTGTGCCTATAAAAATATAAAATATAAAAACTTGAACAAAAACCTAGAGCAAATATAGTCTGAATTCCAGACTGAAATAATTCCAGACTCTGGAAATTACCATTTCACCATTTCACCAATTCACCAATTCACCAATTACACCAATTACACCAATTCACCAGTTATACCAGTTACACCATTACCAATTAGTGATTGGTAAAATGATGAAATAATTTTACCACTCTGATTTAATTTCACCAGCATCTATAGTTGTGATTATTCTTTCAAACAAGGCCAAATTAAAAATTGAGTAACTTGTTTTTAGTGTTATCATATTTTCTTATCTTTTGTAAATTTATTTAAAAATGAAGTTTCAGAAAAGTAAACTTCAAATTCCTTTTTCTTAGAGAATTAGATTTACTTAATAAATATCATTAATGTCATTGATAAATATTATTTTAATAGCGCGAATAAAATGTGATATTTATAGTACAGCAGGTATGTAACTTTTGTTATATTTGTTATATGATAAAACTTATACCAGAACTTTCTAAGAGCGCTCACAGGCAAAAAAATCAGTCCTTCACTTAAGAGGATATCCAATGTCTGACCATTGTTAATAGTGTTTCACATGGATTATTCATAAGTGTTTTATAGTTCGTCTCATGCAGTACAAAAAACATTAGAATAATATGCAGGTACAAGTATATATTAATAAATATCGATACTAGAAATACCTCTAAAGAAAAAGCAAAAAAGTGTTCCAAAACTAAGTTTATTATTAAAGTTGAAAATTCGAAATAGAACTGACATAAGCTGTTAATCGATCGATTGTTATATTTTATATTAATTTTGCACATTTTTATATTACTCGATTGTCATATGTACATAATTTTATTTTCTCAATTGTCACATGTTTTTATTTTAAAGTTCTGCTACTTGATTGTTATATGTTTTTATTTTTATATAATAAATATTTTAATTTATACATACAGTACATATTACAATAATTGATTGTATACACTACAAAAGCTAAATTTATCTTTTGTTGAAAGATTATACAAATTAGAATTTAAACTTTACTGAAACTATAAAAAAATTAAAAATATTATGATTATATATATATTATGTTTTTATTATATTTTAAAAAACATAATAATTACTAGTTATAAGTTAATAATAATAATATAAATAATATATATTAAAACTGTTTTAGTAATATTAATAAAACCATTTTTAAAACATTATTAAACTAAATAAATTTCATATTTATAGTATAATATAAATATTTATATTATATAAATATATTATATTATAATATATTTTATAATATTAAATATAATATAAATAAAACAAATCAATAATATAATGATTTAGACAAATGTGTTTACCCCAAAATCTTGCAAAAAAGATTTTTTGTTAAAATACAAAGGATGGTTTCATAAGCAAAATTACGAGATATAAGCATTTTTTAAAAATAATTTTGGTTTAAAAAATATTTTTAAAAAACTTATTTTAATATATTTTTAAAATATAATGATAATGTTTTTATAATATTTTTAATAATATTAAAATAATGGTTTAAAAATATTTTAAAAAAATTATTTAAATTTTTTTTTAAAATATAATAATAATATTTTTACAATATTTTTAATAATGTATTAAAAACATTTTTAAAAGTTTATTTTAAGTTATTTTTAAATAATAATAATAATGTTTTTATAATAATTTTGATAATATTAAAATAATGTTTTAAAAACATTTTTAAAAAGCTTATTTTAAACTATTTTTAAAATATAATAATAATGTTTTTATGATATTTTTAATATATTAAAATAATGTTTTAAAACCATTTTTAAAACTTTATTTAAAGTTATTTTTAAATATAATAAGAATGTTTTTATAATAATTTTGATAATATTAAAATAATGCTTTAAAAACATTTTTAAAAAATTTATTTTAAAGTATTTTTAAAATATAGCAATAATGTTTTTATAATATTTTTAATAATATTAAAATAATATTTTAAAATATTTTTAAACAATTTATTTTAAACTATTTTTAAAATATAATAATAATGTTTTTATAATAATTTTATAATATTTTTGAAACAGATTTAAATTTTTATTTTATTTTTAAAATTTTTATTATATTATTAATATATTATAAAAACATTATTAAAATTTTTTTTATATAAAAGCATATTTATTATATTTTCAAAATATTATTATTTTATTATAAAAACATATATACTTTTTTTTAAGTTTCAGTAAAGAATGCGATTAATCAATTAACTAATTGTAATTAATTTTGCAACTTTTGATTTGTATCACAGTAAAATTATCAAAAACGACTATCTACAATAATCTAAAGTTTAAGGATGATTGCAATTGTTATACGAATTTTAAGACATAAACAATTGTTGTTTGAACTATTGCAGATGATCTCTTGACCGAGAAAGCAAAAGAAAAGGTTTATTTAATAATATACTTAGTTCCGGAACATTTTTTTGTTTTCCTTTAGAGATATTTCTGGTATCGATATTTATCCCTGCATATTATAATTGTTCTAATTGTTTTCTGTGCCACATAAAACGAACTATGAAACACTCATGAATAATCCATGTGATGCACTATCAACAATGGTCAGACAATGGATATCCCCTCAAGGGAAGGACTGACTTTTTTCTTGAAAGCACCTAGCATCGCCTTTTTGTTTATTCATAAATTCATACAATGATTTGAATAAACATTTACGATTTAATAAATACTACAGTTTTCTACTTTTGTCAACCACAAATGTATCTTCTTACTGGTAAAATTCAAAAAACATATCGAGTCAGAATCAACATATTACGAAAACGATCAGATGAAGTAAAGATTTAACATTTGTCCACAACTAATGGCAAATGATTTTACCTTGTTGAAGGTATTTCAAGATTGTTTGGAGATCATGAGCAATTCAAACAAAAGAAAAAAACCTGTTATTCACGAGTTAGCTTGCATAAGCAAAAAAAGGATTTTGAACGACAATGCGAATACCTCAAACAATGATACTCAGATAAGAGAAAAAATTTTTTATCACTTCTGGACCGATGCATCGAAGGAGTTATCGAGTAAGTTGTGGTTGCCAGAAGGGATCAATTATATAAATATTAAATCAGATTTGTAGTTCTCAGTTCAGATGTGCAAAATACCAAGTGTGGATAACTAGCAAAAGATTTGTTATGAATTGTTACTATGTTCACAGCCAGACATAACAGTTTGTGAGCCATATCTTACAAATTTTACAAGAAACACAAAGAAAAAGAAGAAGCAAACAAAGACAAAAAAACAACAAAAAAATGAAAGTTTAAAGATGCGCAAAATTCAGTTGTATTCCAACAAGAAACAACAAGCAATTTTGAGCAATTTTGAAGAAATGGATAGGCATGTACAGATGGACCTACAATCAAAGTTTGAGAATTTACAAGTCAGGAAAAAAGGATCTAAAATTGGTGCACAAGCTTGTGGTAAACAAGAAAAATTTTGAAAACAACAAGAACAAGTGTTGGATTTTGGAGACTCTATTATCGATCCGTGATAATGCCTTTTTGGAATTCAAAAAGAATCTCAAAACTAAATTAAAAAAGAAACGAAAATTTGAACTGAAATTCAAATCAAAGAAACATTGTAAAAAAGATCAAATCCGAATAAACGCGAGAAATTATAATTTTGAAAAAGGACAATGTTCTTTTTTGAAAAAGATCAAGAATAATAAAGCGATTGATATGAAAAATAAAAACGAGATCATTATATCAAGAGATAAATTAAATATGTATTATTTGCATATACCAATGCCTCTTTCCATAAGAAATAAGAAAGAAGAAGGAATGATTAGTTTGGATCCTGGTGTTAGATCACTTATAACAGGATATAATCCTGGAAGGAATGTTGTAGAATTTTGTAAGAATGATTTCTCTAGATTATCAAGACTCTGTGTTTGTTACGATAAATATCAAAGTCAATCAACCGAGGTAAATTTAAGAAAACATTATATGATCAAAAGAAAGATGTGACAAATTTATCACAAAATACGTAATTTGGTTGATGATTGTCATAAGAAAATAGCAAGATATCTATGTGACAACTACCAAACAATCATTTTATCGATTTTTGAAACCAAAGGAATAGTAAGACAAGCAAAACGAAAAGTCCGAACGAAAATTGCACGTAATATGTTAATATAGAGTCATTTTCGATTTTGACAATTCTTATTACACAAGATGAGCGAATACCCTGGTAGAAGATTGATAATTTGTACCAAAGAATACACTTTCAAGACATGTGGACAATGTGGATATGTTAAGAACAATTTAGGTGTAAACAAAAAATTTAAATGTAACGAATATGGATTGATCATTGATAGAGATGTGAATGGGGCGAGAAACATTTTGCTCAAGCTGTTGAATCAGGGTTATACCTGACACTGTGGCCTACCACCCTTGAGCTTCGTTTGGAGCTCATTGTATAATCAATCATTTGTTAACTCTTGTTATCAAATGTTAATTTTTTGTAGGAGGTTGGTAACAAACAACTGTTTTCCTTGTTATTGTATATTAAATGATTTATATATGTTATATTGTTTTCTAAATGCAACCTTTTCTAAATGCAACCTTTTCTAAATGCATACCTCTGAGCCAATTCCGACAAAAAGCCCGGTTAATTTTGAGAAACTAAAAGAATTTTCCAAACCTTATTGTTTCTGTGTGGTAGTCAGCAACGAAAAATTTTCAAAAATAAACCAATGACTGTATTATATAAACTATATTTTAAAGCTATTAGTTTTATTATTGTTAGTAAAATTTTAAACATTAGAGTTAGTTAAAAAAAAATAAAATTTGAAAATCAATATTTTCACTATATATTATAAATTGACTTTAATTACTATATATTATACTTAATATTATTTTATTGTATTATATATATATATAATATATATTATTAAACTTTATAAAGTTAAAGAATTAAACAAACAAATAATAATTCAAATAAAATAAAACAAACAATACGTACGTATTTAGTCAAAAATTGCAGAATATATACAGTATAAATTATTATCAGGTTTATTATAAAATTTTTGTATAATACGCTTTTCTAAATTTGGCTATATAAAATAAATAATACAGCATATCACATATATATATAGTAATATATAAAAATTGCAGAATATATACAGTATAAATTATTATCAGGTTTATTATAAAATTTTTGTATAATACGCTTTTCTAAATTTGGCTATATAAAATAAATAATACAGCATATCACATATATATATAGTAATATATATAGTAATATATATATATATATATAAACCATTTATTTTATTATATTACATAATACAAAATCAGCAACCAATACTGTACGTACGTATGTTAATCTGATTGTGTTTATAAAATATACTAAAAAAAATGGCATTATCAAATAAAAATAGAAACAGCGTTAAAAATAGAGGAGGTCATGTAATCTTAGTATATTACTTTCCATATTACTTTCCATATTACTTTCCATTATATTCATATCAATGTAATACTTTTTTTACATATACATATACACATTTGTGTATATTAATAAAATATAAGGTTATAAATAGTTATTGGATGTTCCACATCCATAAAGTTTTATTTGGCGAGAATACCGTGATCCTTCGGATCACGGAAATAAAGTAAGTATCTGGCTTCAAATCCAGATGTACCGGTATACGCTGTTATTGGTTGTGGAAACATCCAATGACAGATTTATACAGATAAATCACATGAGTTTGTTTGAGTCTATCTGCGTATAACAAGTATTATATATATATATATATATATCGATATGTTAATTATATTACCGCTGATTTAAACCAAATTATGCATAAAAAAGAATAACAATTAATACAATTAATTAAAAATGGTATATATTTAAAATTAATAATATCAGGCATTGAATGTTATGTGCTTAAAAAACTTTAGCATGGAAACTAAGCTTAAAACAGAAGTTATATAGATATATATTATATTTGTTAAATGACTGATTACGATAAAAATTAACGCGTTTTTGCGAAAAAAAAAAGTGAGATAAGTGAGATGTGTGTGTTGCTGACATGATTTATTTTGTGTTATGCATGCATGAAAAAGAAACTAAATTCAAACAAAAAGAGGAAATTAACAATTTTATTATTTATCCTTAAAGTTTGTAAGAACATTCCAACATATTGAAAACTTTATTATGAAGTTACATATAATGCATTCCTGATAAGAAAGGGGGGGGAATCGGAAACAAAGAACTCAATTTTTAATTATTATTTTTTCTTTTTTGGAAATTTTTTGATCTTCATATTGTATAACCAAGAGAAAAATTAAAACTTTGCAATATATACACGTAATTTTACGATTGTTAAGAATGAAGTACAAATTTATTTACCAACATTTTTATTTTATTAAACATTTAACAAAAATTATATATTTTTTTAAAAAATCATTCAACAAATTTTTGTGAGAGATATTTGATGGTCTGTGTAAGTAATTAATTGAGATAAAATGTCCGTTTTTTTTTTTTTTAAATAATTATTAGAATACCAAAGATAAATCACTTTAAAATCACTTTTTTTTTAAAAAAAAAAAGATTGATAAAGTTTTAAATCGGCTAAATCAATGTAATATCAGCAGCGGTATATGTGTTCCCATTTTCATAAATTACGGTCTCGGCACCATAATCACGTTTTCGATATTTAGAAGAGCAGGGATCAATTTTATTATGACGTTTATAAGGAACAGTGGAATTGTGAGGTGGTTTGGGAGTGTGAGCATTTAAGACACCATGCTTGTCACAATTAAGATTAACATCATAAAGTTTTGCACTAAATGGTTCTGTACCACCGTCAACAAATGTAACATTTAGGTCATCAGTCATATCACGAAGAACCTTTCCACAATCATCAGTGATTTTGAACTCATATTTTTTATCTTTTTTAAAACCGTTTCCGAAAAAACCGACGACTGTAGTAGTACCACATTCATCCTGAGCGTAAACAATGACACCATTAACTTTACCCTTAAATTTAGAAGTGGCAAGAGTACAAGGACAGATTTTATCATGAGTTCTTGTTTCCAAAGGAGAATGTTTTTTGTTGGGACATGATTTTTTCTCTTTTTCTGTCCGTACTACCAATGAGGCTTCAGGCATGACCGAGACAACAGCCATGAAAATAAGAAGGAACAAAAAGGACAAAGACGTAAATTTTTTTATCATATTAATATGTAAAAAAAAAAAAAAATGAATTTAAAATGAATTATCGAAAAAAAAAATAGATCGATAATGAAAAAGAATTTTGTTTGGAGAGGATAAAGATACCCTTTATATCCCTTTTCAAATATTATCATTTTCTTATTTTTAGAATTTTTAATATTTACAGAGATCATACAATAACTAACTATACATGTATACTTTAACTTATACGCTTGCAATAACTTTTTAAGGCTAGTTAACAAAATAGTACAAAAAAAAAACTATAAACAGCAAACACGATTTTTTAAAAAACCCCTAAAATGCATGTCTTCGCTTGAACCCAACCAATACAGTCAGATTCCCCTAAATGGAATAGATTAAAATTCCGGGTATGAATGGGGGGAATCACTCAAAATTTTACCAATTGATCAGACGCTAATTTTGCTTATAATATAGTTGACTAGTATTATTGTTTAATAACGGTATAGTTTCGATACATTCTGTTGATATCTATTCACCTAAATGTAACACTAATGTAACCTCCCTAATATTACGTTTATATATGTACTATTATATATATAAATTTTATCTCTCTAAATGAAATACCTCTCTGAGTGTACATTTGGCTATATGGTTCCGTCACATCTGACATTGCATTTAGAGAGGTTTAATTGTCCAATGCGGGTAACTATCAATATTGTAAAGATCAGGAAATATATTCTCAAAAGAAAAACAATAAAAATGGGTGTATATATCACGTGCAAATAATTGCTGTTATGCTGTTATCCGGCAAACTCATATGATCATAAACATCGGATAACACCATTATTGCTACGTGCCCGTGTTCACCAAATTACCGTTATTCACCAATTTTTTGGCCAATAATGTATACTTTCTAAAAAAAGTTGTATTATTATGATATATTTGCTTTAGATCGTAAATTTTTTTAGACGTGCTTGTACATGCTTGGATATGAACGGAACAATCCAAAAAAGCTTTGAATACCAAAAATGTACAACTTTGTATAATTGTATATATATATATATATTATATATTCATATAATTCATACGTATGACAAATAATTTTTTTTTAACAATTAATTAATAAAGATAATAATCTAGGCCCTGGATAAATTTGTTTGTTGGATTGGATCGTTGATAATATATCTATTTAAAGTTTTTCAATTTATATATATCATAATTGTAAGGCTTAGATTTACTTTTTGGATAAACATCTGACTTTGTACTGTCACAATGTTTTGGTACTGCCAAAGTTTTTCAAAGACCTTTCATACGAACACATCTCATATATTAAGTATATTTATGATTTGCTTTTTTTATAGAAAATCCCTTTTTTTTTTTTTGCTAATAATTGTAGTTACTAGGGATGAGCAAAGTATCCTTAAATATTCTTACATATTCCTGCATATTTTTACATATTACGTATTTAAATTTCGTTGTATTAAATAATAAAATAATTAACTTTTTACTAAAATGCACCTATGATGTTTTACACACATACATACATTATCTCAAAAACTGACTAATTAATCGGTACGAGTAAAAATGTTCTACATCTCTTAAAACCTTTCTCAAACCCAAATCCTAACCCTACGTGAAAATTTATGTTAAAAATTTTTATAACCCTTATAAAAAAATCGAAAAAAAAAACCATAATAAAAACATGATACTTAGGTGCAAAACCACCATAGGTACGTTTTTATAATAAATGTTAAAAGTATCATATTTTTAATTATATAAAGTCAATTTGAAAATTTATTAACGTTAAATCAAAAATTTAAGAAGCCTATTATTTTATTTAATAAATCAAAAAATTTATCACTATTAAAAAAACATTAATTTTATTTGACTATCAATTAACTTTCACCAATTTCACTCCATTTTGAAAGACTCTTATTCACTATAGTGACTATAGTGACTATAGTGACTATAGTGACAATGAGCCAATCAATCAGATTTTGAGATTTCATAATTATAGTTTGCTTATAAGTTTTATTTTTAGTTTCTATACTATGTGATGATCATAAATTGTGATTTTCTTACAATCGCATCAAGGACTTTTACAAATTTGTTTCTAAAAGCTAGGCTTTCACAAAAGTTTTGTTATAGTATCGCATCATTTAAATTAAACAGGTAAGTAAAATAAATCGAGTAATATATAAAAATCCTGGTTTTTATATTTATGTTAAATCAGAGATAATCAAAATTTTGAACAATTCGATCTCTTTGAATTTTGATTACTCACATAATTAAGTGGACTGTTCAACAAATGACGTATTCAACCAAATCTGTTAAAAACGACAGAACAGATCTGAAGATTATATATTTATTTGATTTTGATTATTTTATTTCTTAGACTTTTTTTCTATCTAATTTCTTATTAATTTTAACTCTACATAGTAAGTAGAAATTATTTAGAAAGAGTAAAATATTCTCTTGTTTATCTAATCCGCATTAAATCTAATTTGCTGTGTAATGAAATAATCGATTATTATGTATATTCGGATAGGATATTCGGTTATATTTTTTATATTTTTCATCCTCTAAGTGAAAATCAATTTTGTTTAGTTTACATTTTTGTTTCACACAATACGTATAATAATAAAATTGTAATTTTTCCATAAACGAGGAAATGATAAACAAGAATGAGCTTAATACTTTCAAGACTGAGAAAAAAAAATGAAAATGCTAGAAGTAGTGATGGGCAAAGTAATAATTATGTAATCGAATACGTAGCTAAAAAATTTAACCCTTACATATTATTATTATTATTAAGTAAGGATCATCAACCCGGGTTCTGTCATTAAGAGTCTTCGATTACAATATATAAAAAATTGGGGGAATTTTATTTTTTTTTTTATGAATTAAATAAAAAGATTGATTGTTTGAACGTGATAGCATATTTATATACAATGTCAAATTGGCTTTTAGCAAATGAACGTGCAACAAAAATGGCATGTATTACATGTATTCGGTAGCATATTGGTCAAGAAAAATATCGCTTATTCAAGATAAAAAAAAGAATAAATAATTGGCTTGAACTGAGGGAAACGAAGTGAAAGCCTTAAAGCCATACTCTTCGAATTTTAGAAAGGTCCGGTTCCCGGTTCAGCTGATCCAGATTTTAGGTTGCGTATCCAAAAATTGTCCCCAAATCAGGTTGGGTCATTTGGTCATTAGGTATTTTACGTATAGTTAACATCCTACCAATCACGTCGATTATTAATTTGCATGCATTTGTAAATTCGAAATTGATTTATGTAATTTGTAATCGGTAAATTATTATAGTGGTTTTTTTCTTTATACCTGATATGATTCAATTGGATTGTCGCTTTACAACAGGTATGGTAAAAATGACTTAAAATTATTTAGCCAAAATACAAATGCCACTCATTATCGAATAAAAATTGGCCATTTGGGGTCATCAGCCATTTATCATGTGTAATATATAGTTATTGGATAGCATCTAGCAACGTTTCGTTTTACAGTGAACAATAATCTAAATGTTATTAGATAATAATTAACCAGAGTTAAATGACCTACTTAAGTCATTTGAGCCGTGAAATGACAAATGACTGGTCATTTGTCATTTGGGTCATTTTTAAAGTCATTTACCATCCCTGCAGTATCTGGATACCAAAATCTTAGTAAAGGACTTTTAAAACTTATATATTTATTTCATTAAATTACGATATTGTATGTCAAAAAAAAAATTTTACGACAGTTACAAAGCTTATTTTTAAAAAATACCATCATAAAAATACCATCATAAAATATGGCATAAAATATGTCAATAATCAAATTTTGAATATTACGTTGAAAGTTTGCGGTTAATCATATTGGAAGTTCTTTCAATTGAATAAATTTTAAAATACAAATGAGAACTTACACACTTGAGCAAATCACAATAAAAAAAAATGAAGGTAGAAAACGACGAAAAAGTTCGATGTCTCAGGAACATATAGAAAAAGTGAGTCAGAAAAGAGACAAGCTCGTCGTAAACGTCAATTAGAGAAGAATACGAACGTTAAGGGTACATACGTACAAATATTATTAACTATATATATATAATTATATGTAATATCATTATAAAATTCTATATCTGATATATATATATATATATAATATATATATAACAACATGACTTTTTCTTTTCCGCAAAATCAAGATATGCTATTTGGAGGTAATTTTGGTCAATTGCCGGCTTTCATAATAGATTCTTAGTCACATGATCATATCTTCATATCTCAGAAGCGGACCGTAAGGTCTATTCCCAGATTACTGGATTAATAAAACATCAAATTAGAGACAATACAGAGACAAGTCGGAGATTCTAAAGAACAGAAAATATTTCTAATAACAGTGCCATTCAGCTATTTACGATTTGGGACACGTGAACGAGTATAATATTTCCAAACTAAAGCTGTACATAGTAGCGCTGGTGCTAAAAATGCACCTTCTGAAATCACTAATGGTCTTGAACCTGTTCTATTTTTATCAATCGAGCTCGAATGCCACCTTCGTTACCTATTGTAATTTTTCTTCGAATGGACAACTATACAGTCCGACGCTTTCTATCTCAAACAATAATCATGTAGTACTGATTCGATCCAATAAATATGCTTTGAGTGGGAAAATCGGAAATTTGTTCTCGTCTTGGTCAATTACAATTCATTAGTCACAAGCTTAACATTGCCACAAGCCGTAATAAATCTTTATAGGCGTATTAATAGTTCGTACTCTAACTGTTCTTCTTTTTGATACTGCCTTTTCTTTTGACAGATCACAAAATTTATGACAAAATATGCGTTTACAACAAAGATTAATAAAATAAAGATTGCTTTCTTTATAAATTTATTCTAAAAGTTAAAGGCAATTATGACATTTTAAATAATTAAAACCTAAGAATTAGGGTTCCAACCCACAAAACGCCGCCGTTTAAAACAATTATTCAAGTTAATACAACTAATTCTAACGAAATGTTGCATCTAAAGTAGCGATTTATCTAAAGTAGTTGCTTTATAGATCTAAAGTAGCGGCCTGGCTAAAATTACGACTTAATGCATGCATGAAGATCTAATTTCTGGGGCTTAATTTTAGCCAGGCGCTACTTTAGATAAATCGCTACTTTAAATGCAACAGTACCACCAAGTTCTTTTGGTGATTGCATCATCATCAAATAACTTTGTTATTTGATGATGACGCAATTATCACCAAAAGAACTCGAATTATTCTGTTGGTTCGGTCGTCGTAAGCCATCGGATAAAACCGTTATTGAATGCTACGTACGCAGCCAGCATATGGGCGGATTTTAGCTGATCTACGTGATAAAAAAAATGTTAATAAAAATGTGATCAGTGATATCTTAATGGTTACACTAATTTGATAAAAATAATCAGTGCAGCAATGTCGTCTAAACCTTTTAATTGTCTTTTATGTTCTAAAACTTATTCAACAAGGAGGTCTTTAATATCTCATGAAACAAAAAAACACACATGTAACCGTGTCGTACCTCACAGTTCTGGGTTTGAACTTCCCTCTAGTTGGTGCTTGTGCCAATTTCGGTCAGTTTTTCTTGCGAATGTAAAGTCCCGCCTTCATAGTCACCGAACGGCCCAAGGATTCAAACAGTTTACCATACACTGTCCTGAAAATCTTTTTTTTTATGTGTTTCACCAAGAACCAGGCTTCGAATACCGGTTAACCCAGCGAAAGTATAAATGTATATATAAGGGAAAGGAGGGCTACCAAAAGATCGGCTATATTTTTGCGCACCCTGGCTGGGGAGAAAAAAAAACGAAAACAGGAAGTGAGGTTAAAGTAACAACTGAAAAGAAGGAACCTGAAACGCAACAAACGGTCGAAGCTGAGTTTGGGTTCTTTTGGGAAGAACGAGCAACTAAAGAAGAATATAATGAAGGAACTTATACATGGGCGTATGGACTTTTGAAGTTTACATTTGAAATTTGTAAGCGAAATATAGTTGTAGTCTGAATTTATTTTAGTTTAAAATTTATTGTTTTTTTAGAATAAGATAGAGGTGTTTCATTAATTTGATAATAAAGTTGTCTATTTTCATATGAACATATTTCATATGCTACAGACTTTAAAGAATTACCACCACCCATTGTTGTGCCGCCATAAAATAACTGAACATGGTTATGATTTTTTTTCTCGACACCTGAACATGAAAACCATCGTAGACTTAATTTTTTTGTTTTAAGATATTTTATAAATTTTGGAATATGGCATGCGAGTACGTGCATGTAAGGAGTAACGTCATCACGATGATATAGTCCTACTTGTAAAATTTTACCTTCTTTAGTTTCAATTGTTGGTCGGCAGAAATTTTTAACCCATTGTCGTGCTGAAGTTTCAAATTTAATGATATCATCATCTGTTAGATCACTCTTACGCATTGTTTGGTACAAAAAATAAAACTCATGCCAAAGTGTTTGTATATCCTTGCCTCTTTGACCCGGAACAAATAATTCAATTGGAAATTTTTCTAAAAGAACCAACTTATCGGGCCCCATTAGTGATGTCCAATGCCATTTTCCTTTTGAAGTTTCGGGTTCCTTAAATTTGAATACATTGATACCAAGAGAATGGATTGTTAACTCAACTTGCTCCCGAATTGTTGCAGTATTATTTTTTGATCGTCTATTAAATGCAGGTTCAGTTGATAATTCTAAGAAAAGGCATTCAAATAAAACATCTGTGATTCGAAGCATTACATGCAACTCATCTGGAATACAATGTTGATTTTCTAAAAAAGGTAAAAGGTTTGAATTTTTGCGACCCAAAGTATTACATGAATTTTCGTAATCTAAATCCATATTCCAACGATCAGTATTCTTGCAATTGCAGTATAAACAGAAATGAACAGCTGTTGGTCCTTTAATGCCAAGTACTAATGACATGAATTTCCAGTCAGAGCCAAACCAAAATTCAATTGGCCAATGATTATTATTCGAATCAGTAATTCCTTCAGTATTTAAAGTTAATAAATCTTCAATTAAAAAGCTAAAAGCTTGTTGAAGAGATTCATATTGTTCTATACCGCTATAAAGAAAAATACAATGTTGGTTTGATGGACTTAAAACTGCATCATGTTGATTTAATATGCAGGCAGTAAACATTACATGATTATGGTGTTTACCGACCTGCCGTCCATCACCACTTAATTTAATATGAACTACGTCCCCTACTTTTAATATTGCCAAATCTCCGTATGCTAATTTAGAAATTAAAACATTTAAAATGTCTTTAAGTAATCGATAAGCCCCATTAGGAGTTAAGGAATTTATTTGAACTGTGTGAACTGGAATTACATCATTCATAGTTTTTGTTATTTCATGTCGACATTTTTCAACCTCGTATTCACGCTCCATTTCGGGCATAACAGCTGCAAGTCGACGATATCCGTCACGAGAAACTAGAAGCTCATCACATGCTCGAACTGTTGAATCTAAAATTTGTAATTGGGGTTTTTTTAAATTTATGTCTTGAAATCTAATAGGTGATCCATTTACTCTTAATTCTACGTGTGCTAATTTTGAATCATAAAAATTATGTAAATTAAGTGCTGATTCAACTCTATTATAAATGTCAGAAGCTAAAGTTTGAAGTTTTTTTTTTTTTTGTGACTCGGATTTAAGTTGATGAAAAGGTTTATTTGTTTGAATTTGAACTTGACATTGGTTATCACTATTAATTCGTCTTTTTGCCAAACATTCAAGATCAAATCCAAAAAGTATTACACCAGAAAGCGCAGACTTGTTATTATTATATAATTTCTATTTACAAATACGTAGTAAGTATAATACTATATATACAATACTATATATACATGTAAGGTAATTATTAAATTATTAATACAAACTTGTAAAAATAAGGTCGCTACGTTACTCGCAGATCTATTGCTTGATACAGATTGTTTTTCTCCATTAGAACCGTCCCAAGTTAATGTATATATTACTTTGTCATTGGAATCATATTGGGTTTCGGCCATAATATCTATACCACGAATTTTAATACTAACTAAATATCCATTAGGGATTAAATAACAACTTCGCACTGTTTGTTTGACATTTGGCGGATAATAACCAAGACGAAAAATTTTATAAAGGTATTTTGTTTTTTTATTTCCATCAAATCTAGTTACATGAATGCTTGGATAGTTATCAACAACTTCTAAGGAATTGGTTTGTATATTTTTTTGTTGCTGAATTTCTTGAAGGGGGTAACGGGTTAAAGGATGACATTTTGGTAAGTTTTCAGTTGGCGAATATCGGGTTGAAGAAATACTTTGAAGTGTTTTTGAACTAGGCGGCATTTTGAGTCTTTAGGTACTACTAGCAATGCGAATTAACGTACATTCAACAAGGTGGTAATAAAACCCAAGTTGTTTTTATACTTGTATCGTTTGGTCGTTTTTGTTGTGTTGTTTGGCCGTTTACTTGTGCTGGGTTGTTTGGGTTTTTTTTTAGTGTTGTTTGGTCGCAGAAAGTTACTATTATTAAAAAAATAAATATATTTATTAAATATGTACTTCAAATTAACTATGTTGATTTAAATTCTACTTCTTCTAATTTTACTGGTGAAACCCCTCTCCACCTCATCTCCACCTCATCTCCACCTCATCTCCACCTCATCTCCAACGTCTAACCTTGGTTCTTAATTGGCTAGGAAAGATAGAATCTTGTTAATCGTTTGTTGAAGATCTTAATAATATAATTCGAAAACATCACACAAGCTATCTGATTGGTGTAATTTGTTATTTATTTTTTGAAAATCTTAATCACGTTATTCACAGATATCACCCGGATCAGCCCAAATCCGCCCATATGGATAAAATGAATCATTTTGCAAATAATTCTGTTATTGGCTGTTTCGCATCCAATAACTATATATTATTTATCAATTTATATTACTGTTTATATACAGATGTATGATAACTAGTGATAAAACGGCGACGTTTTATAGGGCTGGAGCTTTATGTATTAGGATCTAAATTATTTAAAAAAATTATAGTACTATAATTTAAAATAATATAATATATAACTTATATGCTAATGTAAGCAACATATATATTACTGTTCACAAAGTTATAAAGTAATCTATGTTTTCTGTTGTAGCGTATACTGAGGGTACTGCGGTGCATATTTCTGCACAAGCTAAAAATAATTTTTTACATTGTTCTTATAAAAAACGTGATTTAAATCATTTTTAAAATCAAATTACAATGTAAAAAAATATTTTAGAGTGAGCATAATTATGCACCGCAGTACCCTCTGGACACTCTAATACTGTATTTTTCTAAAATTTTTGTAATCTATTTATTATAAGTACTACTGAAAAGAGAGCACAAACTCTTGGCATAGCAACAATGTAAGACCTATAGCAATCGCCTAATGTCTGTCTATTACAGTTAGTGATAATTTATGATACAAGAACAGATTTGGTGTGAACTATTTGCTATATAACCGTAATAAAAGTTGGACCCATATAAATGTCTATATATTTGAAAAATTAATACAGTAATATAGAAAATAGAGGCATCTTCCAAGTTCATATACAGTTCATATACAATATCAACAATATAGCTATTACGCCATTAACTAATCTAACAAACTCTAATTGATAGAAAAAAATCGGCTCAAGACCATTTGTATTAGATCAAAAAAAAGTCCTTTTCTAGCATCTGAACCGATATGTATAGCCTTCATTTTTTCAGCAGGTGAATCGAGTTATTTTAGTTATCAAAATCCATATCGATATTGCCTTTGGTTGAAAATCTTTTTGATATCACTTTGCATCTACTACATAATCCTCTCAAATGTATTAATATAATAATTGGGAAACTTTCTTTATAAGTAGGAAAGAAATGGAATTTAGGTGCAAAAATGGGGTCAAACCCTTTTTAAAATATTGCGATCATCATTGGAAAAATGGCAGATGAATAGTAAAGACAAAATATTTCGATTCTTTAAGAAAAAAAAAAAAAAAAAAAAAATCAAAATTTTACAAATTTATAATGAGGTTCTAATGAAGTCTGCTTGTCTTTTTCACTATGATTTTGCCCCTTCTTCTGGCATCATTTCTTGCAGCCTTTTGTTCATGCGCATAAGTTCTTTTGTGATTTTTTTTTTCATTTTATCGTAATCATAAAATTTCAATGTAAAAATTTCAATAAATCGAACAATTAAATCAGTTTGCTTTTATTTTCTGCTCAATGATCGGATTAAAGTCCTAAA
Source organism: Gigaspora rosea (assembly GCA_003550325.1). Classification (NCBI taxonomy): domain Eukaryota; kingdom Fungi; phylum Glomeromycota; class Glomeromycetes; order Diversisporales; family Gigasporaceae; genus Gigaspora; species Gigaspora rosea. The sequence continues at coordinate 169,338 of QKWP01000354.1, read as the reverse complement.
TATAGCCACTAATCTCGCCTCGCCCTATAGTAAAGTCATTTTTCTACAAAGTTAACCAATTTCAACTTCTAATAAAGGTTGTAGATAGAGGTGGGGACATTTCTCGGGGTAGTTACCCATATAGCACTACGGCTATGACGTATAATCCGTACTACGTGCTTTTTACTTATTTGCGCGGGTAACACAAACCAAAAAAGGAAATCCGATTTTGTAAATAAACCAAGTACGTGAGCAGGGACGATGATTTTCTGCGGTGCTAAAAAAAAAATTCTGTGCATATAAAAATTAAATTCTGTGCTGCGATGTGAACAATTTTTGAAGATTATGTGCAATTCTGCGGTGAAAAACGTCTAATTCTGTGATAAAATGTGCTCAAATTCGAGCGAGCTTTATTGAAAAAAACCAGTATCGAGGTTCAAACCTTGTAATAGCATGTGAAACCATTGTTATTGTATCCGTCAAATAATAAGATTCGAATTATTACAGTAATAGTTTTACAAACTATTACATGAATTTTTTAAGCCCCGTTAAATTAAATCATTGCTAGACTTTTTAGCGATTCTTTAGATAAGCTTTGCCTGTTATCATCCAAGATTGTATTATATAATGAAAAGCTACGTTCAATACTACAGCTTGAAAAAGAAATGATTAATGATACCATGGTAATGGTACTGATAATATTTGAGTTTTTTTAGTACCGTATTTGCGCGTAATAACGCGCAGGGGTGAAATTAGAATTTCAGCCTTAATTCAGGCCAAGGCTCTAAATAACGCAATAGTAACACTACAGATAATTTATAAATTCTGTGCATATCGCGATTCTGCGGTGACAATACTAAATTCTGTGACTTAAGCACAATTCTGTGAATTCTGCTGTGATATGTGAAACACAGAATATCATCGGCCCTGTACGTGAGATAAAAATATAGGGTTAGGGCCTTGACATTAGAGTAGGGTTCAGGGCACAGGGGCATGGGGCATGCCCCTAGGGCATGCCAAATGTCCAAAAGGCATGACAATATTTAACCCCAACCTAACCCTAACCTATAGAAATTTTAACATGCAAAAAATATATTATAGTCTATAAGCTTCTAATCTAATTGGCCAATTCAATATCATGATGGATTATATGTTGAAATTTAAAATGTGAATTTTTGAAATATGATATAGAATAAAATTTTGAACTCATAGTACACTCCCCTGACATTGATCACCAAATTTTTGATAATCACGTTACCTACTGACGATCGTAGCCATATATACAACTTTTTTTTTAATGAGAAAATTAAACATGGCGTAGTAAGTAAAGTTGTACAGAATAACGATTTGCATGTACTCTAAAATTTTTAGGAATTTTAGATAAAATTTTATTAAGTCTTATTTAGCATTTTTGATCAAAAAAACGAAAATTAAAAAATTTTATATTAGGTTGACGCATTTTAAAACCCTATTATAAATAATAGTTGGTTTTAAAATATGTCATTCTCCATATCTAACGGCATATAGGATTAAATTTTCATAGAGCAATTCAAAAAATTTCTCATAAAATTTTTGAGTTTAATTAAAATTTTTGACAAATAAAAAGTTGCAATTTTCGTACCTTAAAATTCAATATAGTAGAACATGTATTAGAATAGCTTAAAAAAATAATCATATATGTATTAAATAATAAATACTTAAATACTTTATTTTGGGAGATTTTTAATAAAAATTTTATAATGTTCTACTATATCGAATTTTAAGGTACGAAAATTGCAACTTTTTATTTGTCAAAAATTTTAATTAAACTCAAAAATTTTATGAGAAATTTTTTGAATTGCTCTATGAAAATTTAATCCTATATGCCGTTAGGTATGGAGAATGACATATTTTAAAACCAACTATTATTTATAATAGGGTTTTAAAATGTGTCGACCTAATATAAAATTTTTTAATTTTCGTTTTTTTGATCAAAAATGCTAAATAAGACTTAAAAAAAAAAATTTTAGAGTACATGCAAATCGTTATTCTGTACAACTTTACTTACTACGCCATGTTTAATTTTCTCATTAAAAAAAAAGTTGTATATATGGCTACGATCGTTAGTAGGTAACGTGATTATCAAAAATCCGGTGATCAATGTCAGGGAGTGTACCTCAGGCGCAAATCTTACGTTTTTGATACTCCTGCACTTACTTTTTTGATACTCCTGTATGTACCCCAAAATTACGCTTACTTTTTTGATGCAGATCTGCATATATACACGTGACTTGTGTTACACAAAGGCCCAGTGCATTGTTTTTGCAAAAATAATTTTTGGTTACACGCCGCTAATGTCGTGTAACGTTACACAAGTCTAATTTTGCCCGGCATTAAGCTTAATGCTGGTGGGCACTATCATGATAATGCCCCCGGCGGGGTTAGACATAATTCCGGCCCACCCTAACCCTAAATCTAGGAACCCTAAAAACTAATTGTTCGAAGCAACATCCAATCACAGTTCATATACTGGTTACACGACATATGCATCTAGTATATGTACTGTGATTGGATGTTGCTTCGAACAATTAGTTTTTAGGGTTCCTAGATTTAGGGTTAGGGTGGGCCGGAATTATGTCTAACCCCGCCGGGGCATTATCATGATAGTGCCCACCAGCATTAAGCTTAATGCCGGGTTAGGGTACCACTAGATTTAGGGTTAGGGTGGGCCGGAATTATGTCTAACCCCGCCGGGGCATTATCATGATAGTGCCCACCAGCATTAAGTTTAATGCCGGGCAAAATTAGACCTGTGTAACGTTACACGACATTAGCGGCGTGTAACCAAAAATTATTTTTGCAAAAACAATGCACTTGGCCTTTGTGTAACACAAGTCACGTGTATATATGCAGATCTGCATCAAAAAAGTAAGCGTAGTTTTGGGGTACATACAGGAGTATCAAAAAAGTAAGTGCAGGAGTATCAAAAACGTGATTTGCACCTCAGGCACAGTGAGGAATTTTTTAAAATCTGCTTTATCGAGAGTTTTATTAGTAAATCCATTATATTAAGTAGTATTTATTAAAATATGGAATTGAATCTTGATCTATTATATCAGGATTTTACTTAGTCTCTGTTATATCGAGAGTTACTATGTAGTAATACTTTATAAAGCAAATTTGAACGAAAAAAAAGAATTCTATTAATGCAAATCCTGTGATTTACATTATATGATTGGCTAATAACAGGTTGTAACTTAAATGGGCATGCCAAATTTTTTACCCGTGCCCCGAACCCTACGTTAGAGTAGAATGATGCTTAACATAAGTAAAATTTCATTCTCGTCATTTTTAATTAGTGCACCAAGATCGATTTAAACATTAGTTTTTGCGTATTTTCACTTTTTCTTCTTTTACGCGTGTTTGCACTCTCCGATTGGCTATTTCCTCTCCAGGAGCTTGTATTACCCGCGCAAATAAGTGTGGGTGTGGTTCATATAGGCCATATGGGGTAGCACGCATAGGTGGCATATATGACATAACAGATAAAGTGACTTAGTGCTGTAGTGACGTATTTGGTGATATAGATGACGCAAGTGACGTACGTACGTACATATTCACCAATAGGAGAATTAACTATAACGGGAATATTTGATCTTTGCATACTTGACAGAGCATTTATCGCCATCACTATTTTCTGGGCAAAGGTGCATATCTGATATAATAAACTTCGCACGTATTATACAATATGTTTAACGTCAAATTAATTTATTAATTTTTCAATTTAGAAATTTTACGAAGCTGTTCTGTTACCTCGAGATGGTTTTTGGCATTTAATATTTAGGCGAGCATATATTAATTTATTTTTATTTTTAATTTTTTAATTTTATACTTTATTATTGTTATTATTTCTAAATTTTTTTTCGCTTGCTTTTTTTTAATAATTGTTAAATGGATACCGTTTCTAAAATGACAATTCAGAGTCGAACAAGAATACATAACAATCAAGATGGAATATACTGTAAGTTAAGAAGAATAAGAATCTTTAATTACGAATTTAATTTTTTTTTTATTGATCACTACCACATAAAAATTAGTCAACTTCTTACCAATATCAGATATGATATTTTCGAAACGGTATATGTGGATATTATTTTCCGTATGTGGTCTTTTTGTCAACAAAAACACGCAGGTTGCATTAAATGTAAGTCACATTAATACTACAGTTTTTTAATATTACATCAAAAAATTATTCTTATATATTTGTAATTCATTTTTTATACTGACGAATTAAAAAAAAAAGAATTACGTAATATGAGGTTAATTATACTATTAACGAACAAATATCTATTTATCTCATCTTTTTCATTAAAAAATATGATAACTTCTACAACATATCATATATTTAGTTTATTAATCGAAAATCAAAACGTCGCTTAAATTCTTATATAGCAAATAATATTATTCGAGCAAAGGTGATTTACGTATAATAAATAAAAAAAAAATACCAATTTAAAATAATATTAGTATTTTTTTTGGCATATGATATTGTTTACGGCATTTTTTGCGGCATACGGCAGACATACGTCACTTTGTACGTCTATGACAAAGTGACGTATTGCCGTAATACTTACCACAAGGGTAGTTACCCCCAAACTTAAGCAATGTCCCCACCTCTAGGCGAAGCGAGATTGGTGGCTATATTATAATACTCATACTCATTAAATTAACCCCAACTTTTACTATATAAAACTATCATTTATAGGCGAATCACGAATTAATAATTATTATTATTGTCATTGATAGAATGCGCAATTTTTATTGTCGTTATTAATAAATTATACCGTATTTGCGCGTAATAACGCCCCCCTGCGCGTTATTTTGGACCCTTGCGCGTTATTTTGAAACGCACATGCGCCTTATTTTGAGTCAAAATGTCTTTTTTTTTGAAATCCTGTACCAGTATTTGAAATTGGTTCGATCACCGACAAACACTTTAAAGACATCGAACTTACTTCACCGACAAGCTTAAGCTTATTTTACAGACGATTAATTTACAGATAAGTTCATTTCGTAGTGTCACAATTCGAAATTGTGACATTAGATTCGAATTTCCCGATTAGTTTACCCCCAATTGTAAATAGATCTTCTCTTTATTTAGTATAGATATTTTTTTATAATATATTAAATGTTAGTCGAAGTCCGGGTAAACTTGATGATTGATATATAATCGTCCCTTTTTGTAAAATCTTCATAACACGTTAACGTGTTAGCACGTATACGTGTTAAGGGGCACAGATTATAAACATTCTCAATAGCACGTCAACGTGCTGGGCTTGGTTGTACCATCACGTAGCGTGTTAAACAACACGTTAAAGTGCCATTAACGTTTCATCTATTAAATTCAAATGTATATATATAAACGAATGAATTCGACATCAATAAAGACATACAATAGGATACAATATTAGAAAAGGTTTCCTCGATTTTACTTAAGAAAAATAAAGGAAATAAGCTAGTGTAGTGTTGAAGAGACCTCTATTTGAGTAAATCATAAACTTATCTTCCAGTAACTATTAGAGTTAAATTGGCTAAACACATACGCTCTCCCACCTTAATAGTTACAGTAGACAGTATATTTCCGACAGCCCATTTCACCGACATGTAATTCTAATCAATGTCGTTAGAGTTGGGTTTAAAATTAGAGTTAATGGGTAAAGCAATTATAAAAAAAACTTGCGAAATGAGCTGTCGATGAAATAAACTGTCTACGAAGTGAACTTTTCTGTATTTGAAGTGATTGTTGGTGAAATGATATGAACCCGCTTTGAGCACTATGTTATATAAGGTGGGTGTGCGTTATTTCGGGACGCGCATGGGCGCTATTTTGAGCAAAAAAGCTCAATTTTTTTAAAAACTCAAAATCCGAATTAACGCCCCGGTCCGCTATTACGCGCAAATACGGTAATACGTAATCAGTAGTTTATTACATTGCTGTGGTGCATTACGAATTGACCTGGGTCATTTCACGATCGGTGAAAATCGATGACGCGCGGAACATATCTGGTTAAGGTTAATTTGGTATATCGTGATTAAATAATTGTTAATGAATTTGAATTGTGATGACATTCTTGATCATCGATATATTATTAGTCAGGGGATCGCCGAGAATTTTTTTCGTACATACCGTATAAGCGCGAAATAACGCTCCTGCGCGTTATTTCGCGCTTATGCGGTATATTTTTTTAAATAAAAAAATCATGACTAAAGCCACAACTAGAGAGCTTTTTTTTTTTAACCATGCTGGAGGAGTAAAAAGCGGAACCGATGAATAATTATTCATTGAAAATCAAAGTTAAATTTTTAAATATTTAAATAAAAAACTTGATATTTTGAATTAATATCGAATAAAGAAAATTTACTACATCTTTTATTAATGATACCTTAGAGTTCTCCTTTAATAATGAAGAGGTCGAATCTAATTCTAATTGAATTAATATTTCAAACTAAAATTCAATATTGCGAAGTTTGTTACTGATGATAGTTCTAAAAAAAAAAAAAACAAATTAAAAACGCGTTATTGACTAAAAAAGTTGATCATGGAATTAACAGCTAACGTTTTTTTTTTATTCATTTTATCTTTTATTTTTTTACTACTTTATCTCATACTATAATATTACATGTCATTCATTAATTATTTTATCTATCAATATTGTCGTTACTTATTTTACATAGATGATCTTTACTACCAAAATCACTCTTCAGGGACTATGATTTACACAATCCCGAAAGGGTCCAATACAGCAGTATTAATATTGTATACGATTCAAGACAGATCGATTATCATTCCGAAAGATGGAAATTCTAATAAAATCCACTACGTAGATCAGGTTAGGGTGAAATTCGCGTTTCATTTTTGTTTTTTATTATTTAAAAGCGTGTTTCACCTCACATGATGATCATAGCGTATTTTACTATAGTGCTGTAGTGTACCAGGTAAGTCACTTCACCTATAAAATTGACGTCTATATAATTTGAATGTCGGGCAAGGGAAAACTTCGAACCAGAAATATTAATACTTTGTAAATTCGGCACATTTAATGACTTTGAATACCATAGCTCGTACGTAATTCGGGTTTCACCCCTATCGTATTATAATTTAAAGAAGGTTAAAAATATTTTGAAAGATGGATAAATGGAATGATTATAATTCCGAAAAAAAAATTGGAAAAAAATGTAGACACACACTAAAAATAATCAGTTATGAAATATTTAATGAATTTTTAATCAGATAATTCAATTTTTTAACCGATATTCGGATATTAATATATTTAAAAGAATTAAGATTTAGTGTTACAAACCACATAAGGTTTTAATTGGTATGTAAAACATTGACTAGAAAAATCCATTTAATTAACCATTTTGTGTAAAACTGAAAGGGGGGTATCTTATTCAGCCTACTACGATATTATAATCCTGATTCGAAGCAAAAAAAAAAAAGGTGCATATTCAGTTGGTTTAGTATACTGTATAAGCAAAACTTACAGTATAAAAATGATGTTTAGGATATTTAGAATTCAACAAATAATATTCTTGCATGCTTATATCATAAACATTTATATTTATTAAAGTTCTCGCTTAGATATATCTTTATAAAGTTTTAAAAAATTATATTCATTGTTATATTTTAAAAATTATATCATTGTTATATTTTATTTGTTTTACAAATTACAATAATTGGCAATTCCTAATAATTTGTATCTATTAGTGCAATATCATATTGTGTACAAAATGTATTATGACAATCTTTAAAGCTCCTGTAAAAATGTATAAAAATTTTAAAACTTTGTATTTATGCGCGACTTATTTACAATATGAATTTAGACATACGTGCGTACATTTGGCGTTAAAGTTTTTACAGATGTAATCCTTAGATTATGTATAAGACAAAAGACTTCGTTTCAGAACATCCTGCATCATTAATTACATTAATAATTATGTGATTTCTAGAATTCTACTATAAAACAAAGGTTTGATTAGTCATAAAAATATCATTATTAAGTTCTAGATTTTTTCCAAATCAAAATCATAACTTACGTACAGTACGTATAGTACGTACTGTACGTATGCAGTATAGTATCAACCATTTCCTGTGCCGATGTCCATTGTTTAAAGCGTCTTTTATGATCCTCAAGAATGATACTTGTTGGATATACCTCGCTTTACAAATATCTTTTTAATTTCTCTCAAATATATTTGAATGATTAAAAAAAAAAAATTATTATTAACGTACATTTTGAATGAATACAGAGTTATTCTTTGATCTGCATATTTTTATAATTAATAGCACTGACTATTAATATTTTATCTATCCAGTAAAATTGAAGACGAGCAATATACAATAAGAATTAAGGTACCGCATTTTATAAGCAACGAGTACTATTCGTTTAAAAATTTCATGCATAATAAATAACAATTTGAAAATAACAAAAGAAAACTTTCAAAAAAATCAATTCTTGATCAAAAATTGCATCATTGTCATTTAAAATCATTGAAGTAATCTTGTAGGGGAAGATTTACCCCCCAGATTCGAATGATTACATAAATTCGCGTTGAAATATATTTTTTAAAAGCTCTTTTTATATTCATATATCTTTTATATATCTTTCAAAGAATATAAACGGAAAAACACGTCAAAATTTGTGTTTTATTAAACGAAAAACTTTATTCGTTGTTAAAAAAAGGTTCTTGTGATTATTATATTAACAATAGATAGATATAAAATCAAAAACTTATAAAATTGTTTTTTTAAAGAAAGTAGGCTTTGAATATGGTGCAAATAGTATGCAAATAACGAAAAATAAAAAAAGTTTAAAAAAAAAAAATAAAACCCAATTCTAAATTCCAAAGTTCAACTATAAAATTGAGAATTGAAGAAGGAACTAATAAAAACCCTAATTTTTTTTTTTTTTTTTTTTTTTTCTCCTTTAAACTCTATATATATATAACAAAAAATTTATAAAAATTGTTGTTAAAAAAACAAAAGTTGATAATTCTAAAATATTTACTCAATGATTAATCATTTCTTGAAAACTACTCGTTGAGTTGCTTTTTGCTAACTTTCTGAGATCACCATTAACAGAAAGTTGTTCATTTTTAAAATCAATTTTTGTAGAAGATTCATCTTGAGAATTTGGAGTTGACATTTGAAGGGGTTGAGTACCAAACTCATATTGTGGTTCACTAGTTTTAGGATAATTAGAATAACTTTGTTTTCGTTGTCGAATTCTATTCGTGGCTTGATATAATCTTCCAATAATATTAATTGTCAGGTTGAGACAAGATGAGACAAGGGTAAGAAGTGGAATAATATCATATATGACAGTATTTCTTTGATATAAGATCTAATATTATTATTTAAGAGTGAAATTATTGAATTTTTTATGTTTAAAAAAAAAGGCATAAAAAGTTTATATAAAAAAATTAATTTTTTTTTTTTTTTTTTTTACCTGAATGATTACTTGAGGTATATCTTCCATAAAAATATTTAAACATGCACCCCAAAATATTTTTGATAATGCTTCATCTGAAAAAGGTGCTTGGAAAAATCCAAACCCTGCAAGGTTTGATCTAAGTACAGCTAATGCTTCAATGTCTGCTCCTGCCAATACGGTAAATATTGCTGCAATCTTTCCGTTTTGAACAAACCATGAGAAAAATTCTGGTCGTGTATTTTCCTTTGTAATAATCATAAATGCTAACGTAGTATTTATGCAAAGTGGAACTACTAAGAATACTACACTATAAAGTTTTAAAAAAAATAAATATATTAATATATTAATAATCTTTAACATAAACCTATAACGTATAATGTGAATACATGATAAAAAAAATTTTTATCATACCTTGGAATATATAAAAATTCAACATCTCTACCATTATTAACCAAGAACAAAATATCTATGGTAAGATCAAATAAAATAAGACCAAGTTGTAAAATGGCAACATTGTGACCCTTTTTATCTCTTCTTTGAGCCATTAAGAAAAGGAAAATCAAAAGGCAAGCTATCACAAATACTCCCAACAGTTTCAACTTGTATTTATCCCATAAATTTGCTAAATTATATTAAATAAATATAAAAATATAACATAAAAAAATTTTTAAAGAATATTTTAGTTAAAAGTAAACGTAAGTTTTTTTTTTATCTAGATATTTTTTTTAAGTTTATTTGAGGTGCTTACACGATGGAACATATCCATAGGTATCATCTAAATATTTTACAATGTTGCCTGACCCAATTGGTGTAACGTCTTTATTATGAATCATTGTATTTAAATCTCGGATAAGTGATGCAACGCTTCTTTCATCTTTATCTCTGGTTTGTTCGATATTAAGTAATAAGAATATTTGTCGACCTGGACTAATAGAAAAATCAACCTGAACATGTTTGTTAGAACTTAATCTTGAAGGAGAAACGGGGAGAATTTTTGAAACTTCATCTTGAAGATCGTAAAAGAATTTGTTCGTTCCACTAGAATTGAGACTTTCATAATAAGTTGTTCCTTCCATAGTTAGCCGTAATAATCCAGATACTGATCCTAAAACATTAGATAACATTATTTTTTATTTATTATATTTTTTATTTATTTTATTTTATTTTATTTTTTATTTATTTTATTTTTTATTTTTTGATTTGATTTGATTAATCATTAATAAATTTACCTGCAAATGGTTCTTCTCTGTTTTCTGAGAAACGAATAAAAATTTTAAAAATTTTAAATTATTATTATGATTGATTATTATGATTGATTATTATGATTATTATTATTAAATATTATTAAATAAATATTATTAAATATTATTAAATATTATTAAATATTAAATAAATATTATTATTATTAAATATTATTATTAAATTTACCTGTATTAAATTTCCAAATTCTTTCTTTAATTCCAATAAGTGGTTCTTTAAAAGCTCTACTCTTTACAAAATTATTATCCACCTTTACATAAAACATAGAATTTGGTTTACTAAAAGTACTATCAAGAACTTTAATAGTAACTGTTAATCCATTATCTGATATTGAACAAAAACCAGTATTTTTTCCAGAAACTATTTGTCGAAGAATATCATTATTATTATTATCAGTTTGATAAATTGAAACATTTCCAGAAGAAAGGTCAACAGGATCATAAAATGTAATAGTAATATTTTGTGTTGTTGTTGGAATTATTCCACCAATATTAGGATTAGTAATATTAATAAGTACATTAGAATATCCATTATCTCTATTCTTTGTAAATTTAGGTAAATCAGAAACGACAAATGACCAACTATTTAAAGATTCTGGTTGTGCAACAATAATGGAATTATTTGGAAGAACTTGAAAAGATCCGGATATAGCTGAAGCTAAAGGTTCTGGAAATTCCCAGGGTTGTCCTGTGGTTGAATACTCGTCAAAGACATATGCGTTAAGATTTGTGTTTGTTGATGTTGCTACTTGAGCAACTAATAAATAACCTCCGTATGGTAAGTCAGTAACCACCCATTGTGTTATATTAGGTATTGTAGGTAGTTGTCTAGATATTGGAGTAAATTCCATAACAGATCCACTTGATAAAAATGCAACTTTCGCATAGTAAGTGTTATTATTATTAATAGGTTGTGCTGGTTGTGTTGTTTGTGTTGCATTATTGATTGTATTAGTATTTTGAACATTTTGATGTATGGTTAATGTACAAATTTGACCGACATTAACACGTGAAATATCACAAAAAAGTGCTCCAAATAATATGTTTTGAATTGGAATTTGATATAAAAGTAATGGAGATCCCAAATGTTTTTCACCATATCCAATAGTTTGAATGTATAATGCCGCACGAATAATTAATGGATCAGTCGTATTAGTTGGATCAGATGAATTCGCGTAAACAATAGCATAACCTTCATCAACTGTTGCAATGGTGTTAAATGATGCACTTGCAAAAATAGGAAGTTCAATCGTACCGCTCGAAAGTTGTTGGAATTGATGATTTGAATCACTAAAAGAATAAAAGAAAAAAATGTATATATATATTTGTATATATGTATATGTATATATTTATATATTTATTTACCGGTATATATTTATATATATTATTTTTTAAAAAACTTTTAAAACTTACATGAAATATTGAGCCCATGCCATATTAGTAGTATTTCTTATTGCAGAAAGCCGCAAAAACCCTTTTTGTGGAGAGATATTAACTTTTACAGTGGTTTGGTCAGGGTTCCATGCTCCAGTTACTGGATTTGTGTAAGCGTAATCAAAAAACGTTTTACTAAATAATATAAAAAAAGATGTAATTTTCTTAAAAATTTAATAATAGATAATTTCTTTAAAAAAAAAAAAATGAATTGAAATATTTGATAATAATTTAAACTAACCTAAGTATTGTTCCATTCCAATTAATAAGCATTATCCATTCTTCATATGTAGAGAAATCATTAACATTTGTAGCATTAAAGTAACTTAAAAGTAAATAACCAGTTTGTAAGGGATATAATCTCAACGGTTCTAAAAACATTGGAGTAGCCACAATAAGACAAAAATTGAACGATTGTATATTCAAATCAATGTCAACTTCCGATACAGTTCCGTTGGGATATATTATTCTTAACGATAATACTTGTTGGAGGCATACTCTATTACCTCCACTATTATCTGCATCTCTTCGAATTATGCGAACAAGTATTGTACCATCATCATATACTAAAGTTTTCCATATTCTAGGTATTACTGAAGATGACTTTTTTTCTTGATATGTAAAGTTTGAATAACTTGAAACTTTTGGCACTATTGCTAGCAATAGTGTTATTAAAATTATCAACGGAACGATCCCTGATCTAATTTTCATGCCAGATAAGTATAATTTTTACGGAACTGGCTTAAAAGAAAAAAATTTTCTAAATTTTTCTAAATTTTTACGTAGGTAAAAATGGCACTTTTATGTTTATACTGTCAATGATAATGAAAAAACAGTAAACTTTGTTATTCTTTTTTATTTTTCCCGTTTATGCTAAATTTTTTTTTTTGTAGCACGAATCGAGGTCGGGTCGTGGTAGATAAGTGCAGGGGAAATTTTTTTTTTTCTTCAAAAGGTCGTAATATAAATAGCTTTCAAAAATGATTAAAACAATAAAGATATTCATCATCCTTATTTGTTGTGCATTTGACTCCTTATTTCAGCATTCCCTTCTGAACTCCTTTCTAACATGCGTTGCTACGTTATGCAAATATGCAAGAATATGTAGTACTAAAAGAAACTAAGATTAGTTTCAATTTATATTATTCGTTAGTCATTTTTTTTATAATATAAATTGTGCATATAAAGCAAAGTTTGAAAAAAAAAATAAAATAAATATAATGATAAACGGATCCTCGAGCTCATTAAAATCTCAATTTCCTGTTTCTAATCATGTATTTCATTCATGGGAAAGTTACATTTCAAACGTTGTCCTTTTTTGGTAAAACATAAACATAAATTTTCAAGTATACTAAATGAAGAATTTTAATTAAATTTATTATGTTTACTGTTTATTACTGTTTATTACAGTTTATTACAGTATTATCGTTCTACGTAACTTTTTTTTGACACAAAAAGTTAATAATAATAATACTTTAAATACTGTAAATATTGTACGTAATAGAGTAAAAAGATACAGTATATGTAAATAAATAAGACTTAACGACGTATCTTTTATCATTGGTACTGGTAAAAAATTCATCTTGATTTATAAAAAAAAAAATAATCCTAAATTAGTGAAATAATGTTATCTCAGTGGATGGATAATTTTAATGATCTCCCAGAGGAGATATACCTTTAAATACTCCTGCCTTTTTCATCTCATTGTTCTCTGAAATTTTTTTTAAAATTATATAAAAACTGGTCATAAATAATAGTTCTCTCAGTAAGGATTATATACGTTTGTGCTTAAAATGAGCCTTAAATACAAGCAAGGATTAATATGTGAGGTTTACTCTTATTCTCAATACTCTTTGTTACTCTCGATCTGAATACAGGAATATATATATTATGGTATCGAAAAAAATTGATATATTCTTTATACGACATACAGTAACAGTACAAAAGTGTAATAAAATTTCGTATCTTTGACAACAATGGATATGTCTGATCTGATCTCGTGAAAAATAAAAGGCATTCTTCCGTTTTTTTAATAACCGAACCGAAAAGATTACGCTAATGTTGTTTCATTTATATTATATTGAGCATAACCATATATTGTCCATAAAAATAACAGAGATTTCTATCGAATAATCTATGTAGGTTATATCCGATATAATTTTTTTTCTTTTTTTAATTTGTTTCAATTTGATCACCAAATTTTGACTTATTTAATATTCCCGTAGAACAAACAAGGAAAAAAAAATAAATAAATAGATACAATAGTATTTATGGTAATAAATAATAAAAGAAATTATTTAAGCCCCCTTATTCATCCCGAATAAATCTTATTGGAACAGGGATGCACGCATTTAAATACTGATTTGCGTATGTGTTCAAAAATATATGCAATTGATCATACGAATTAGATAAACCTAAATACGGTATCGTTGTGTTACTTGATTTACTTGTTTACTTGATTACACAAATGTTGGCACTTTTTTCATCAGGAAAAAATTTTAAACCGACTTACGTCAATAGTAATCGGATCAGTTACCTGTTACTATCGACGTATAACATCCCTGTCAATTACTATGAACCGTTTAATTTTAACTAACGATATATAGTAAAAAAAGAAAACCGTAATCTTTAATTAGTATCATGACAATCCAGATCAATTCCAATTTTTTACTTAGTATCGATTAATAATATCTTTTATAAAATTTAGTTAATTAGATTAGTAATTATTAAAAAAAAAAAACGCTTAATATTTGACAATCAATTTTTTTTTTTAGTCAATCATATAATTGATTTATTTCCAAATTTATTTAAGTGGTTTATAGGGAAAATATTAATATTATATTAAACTAATTTAATTAATTAGTCAATCGAACTAAAAATAAAAAAACTGTTGAATCTTTAATATATATTATTTATTATTATTAATAATCGAAATATATATCGCTAGTGATATACAGTATATCGATCTATAGGGTTAAGAAAAATCGATTGGTTGCTAGTATCGCCTAAAAAATTTTTTGCTAATTATTATTGTATTGTTTTTAAATAAAAAAATACCTATACTGTATATATAGTACATGTAAGTGGAGACGGATTCGGAGTTGATTTTATCATATGAACACCTACCCTAACCCTAATTTAAACAGTATATTATGACTAGTATATTATAATATCAAAAAAACATAAAGTTCGGCAATTCAACAAAGTTGTATCACCATCCCAATTCAAACATGCCACTAATGAATTTTCAAAAATTAAATCAATTAAAAAAAATTAATGAAAAGTTATCTCGATATGACAATGAAGAGACTAAATACTGGAATAAAGTTGATGCAGAATTACGAATGATAGGATATTTACATCGCTTCTTATTCCTATATAAAAAAACTGTAATTATACTGTATATGCTAATTCAAAACAAATGTATTTCTAGTTATACTACGTTAAGTGCATCGAGGGACATAACGTTTATTATAAATGGAATGAACGATCTTTATTAGAATTTTAGAATTGTTTGAGAAAAGGAAATAATTATGCCACATTTATCAAGAAATTTCAATGACTCCTAGATTCCATTATACATACTTTATATTTTCCCACGATGGGAAATTTTATCAACTCCGAATGTTCCGTTTTACAATAAAAGAATCTGTAATCCTCTCAGGTGATGACAAATTTAGTGGCTTTTTTTAATCTTTTAATAGTCCTCGACACGGATAGATGGCACTAGTATATGCATTTGTGGTTGGATTTTCATTACCCCTTCATATCTGGGAATGCTTACAATTTGTTGCTGATCTAAGATTAATTCTTGATTATGCAATTCGAAAAGATGTTAGTGCATATTGGTACAGTGTCCAGTAGTTGTTTTACATTAATAATTATTATATGTTTAACACACTAAACGGTTTCATATATGGGGTCAATAGAATAGGGAAACAAACTGTTCTAAGTTAATTTTTTTTTTTTTTTTTTAAACTTTATTTTTAAACTTTAAATTTAAAAATATCTCAACAATTATTAAACCAAATTTGATAAAAAAAAATTTTATTAAATTTGATTTAATAGTCGCTATTGTACGTAAGATATTTTTTATTAATAAAAAAACTTACTAAAAACAATTTGCGACTTCCCCTCCATATATGTACGTACAGTACGTACTTTCAATAATTTTTAGTGAATGTTCATCAATAGAGAAAAACAAAAAATGGTTCTGTACTATTTTAACATAGTGTTGACCGATGACCTTTGATATGACTTTGAGTCTATCATATAATCATATGACTTTTTTTATTTATCGATAATTATTATTATTACTATTATTATTACTATTATTATTACTATTATTATTACTATTATTATTATATTATATTAAAGGTCATAAATGGTCGGTCTTACTAAATTGTTCGTAATAGTAAATATGCTGGTGAAATAAATTTCACCGCTATTAGGTACTTGTGAATTTTAAATCAATTATTTATTACATACGGAATTCGCCGCAAATTCCGTATTTTATATACTGGATATGCCTGGGAAATAATATGAAATCTATAATAAAGAAATGACTTTAATTCCTTATATATATTCCGTATCTAAAACACGGAATTTGCGGCGAATTCCGTGTGTAATACGGAGTTATACTAAATGTTCCATATGATTCATTTGAAATTCCGTAAACCATTTCTCATAAGGTTGGTGAAATTGGTATTGAATTGGTGAAGTTGGTGAAATTGGTGTTGAATTGGTTAAAATTAATTTCACCAGCATCTCTAGATAATCTTATCTCTCTGATTTGCACGAATAATAAGTCCAGGATACTGACTTTCGCGACAAGAATAGTAGCATAAACCATCCGCTGCCAATTGTGCTCGAGTTAATATGATATTGAACCGACAAGATTGTGTTGTATTGATTTGTTGTGAAGGACCAAAGATATTGAAATCCTAAAAATTTTGTAACAGGTGCTGTTGAAGCAAAGATTCCAAATATGAAAATATATCTGATTGAAAATTTTTTACATAATTCGTATTTACAGTATATTAGTGAATTGACAATTGACAAACATTATTGCAAAGTTTTTTGTAATTATTTTCCGAGTTCATCGGAACCCATGCAAAAAGTCTTTCTAATATATCTTATTATGTCATCATCAAAAATATTAGTTTGACCCGTTTTTTTTTTTTTTTTTTTATGAGTTTATACTATTTATGATGAGATAAATGGTATAAAAGGGATCAAAATTTGATAAATTTAATATTCTCAAATTCTTTGGTATTTATTTGTTTATGCTTTAAAAAACAGATATTATCCACATTGTCAGTTTTATGATTTAATTGACATATAAGAAAGTTATATGCTTTCCAATAATTTAATAAATTCGATTAAAATTTGACTAAGAACATTATGGGTGTACAAATTTCTTTGTAGAACTAGCCGAGTAGTGGAATTGAGTCAACGTAAGCAAATGAAATTTGTAGTTTAAATCTTTGGTTGAGCTTCACGACTTGAACCATGGTTCAAACTGTGGTTCCGATAGTCATGGCTTTTAAGAGCCAAACTGATCAATCCAAGTTCTATTTTATTGCTCGCTAATATCTGACAAAGTTTTATAACCTCCTGTCATGAGTTTATAAATTCGACCATATCATGATAATTTTATACATTGATATGAGTGACGCCAAAAGATTATTGAAAAAGGGGGATACTTTGGTAAGTGAACTACGGTAAATAATAATTGATAAACCAATGTCCCATTTTCCCTTGGCGGAAAATTCTAGAAATTTGCACAGACCTGATAAAATTATTTTTTAACCGTCCACACAAATCGGAGTGTACGGACGTTTTTATACTATACTGTATAAACGCGAATAACGCCCAGGTGTAGGGTCTCCAGTTTTAAAACTTTGTTAGTCCAGATCGGACCAGTCTTAAGACTTAGAGCAGATCAAAGTTCAGACTGGTTTTAAGGTTAATAGTGGTACATAACGATAAGCATCCTTACCAAAGGGTGTAATTTCGAATTTTGGCCTAAATTATGCTTAATTCGGGCCAATTATTCAAAATAACGTTATTTCGCGCTTATACGGTAACTATCATTTGACTATTATCATACTGTATTATGATCATTTGATGCGTATTGATATTTATGATATTGAAATATTTATTTCTGAGAATAGAATACTAGCGTTTATTATTTGCATACTAATCATTGATTATTAATTGTAATTTATGAATCATGAATATTCAATTAGTTGATAGATCATTTTTATCCAACTAATCGATTAGTTGGCCAATTGATTAATCAACTAATCGATTAATCAATCAAGTAATTGACTAATTGATTAACCAGTTAATTGACCAACCAATCTAATCGATTAGTTGAATAAATAATAAACGAAACTTGGTAAAATACATGTAAGGTAGCAACTGAAACTGCCGGTTAGTGATACAAATCAATGAAAATTTTTCAATCGATTACGGTATATTCCACAGAGAGCGTCCTTATCCTGTACCCGGGGTAGAGGCTTTTATCCTATGCCCGGGGGGTATAAGTTTTTATCCTGTACTGCCTAAATATGATTGGTCCAAATTTTAAAAAAACTCAAAAAAATTTAAAGATAATTTTTTATTAGAAAAAATAAAGTAGCGAAAAGTACAAAAAAAAAAATATTATTATTATTATTATTAAAGATAATTTTTTATTAGAAAAAATACAAGTAGCGAAAAGTACAAAAAAAAAAATTTATTATTATTATTATTATTAATTAAAGATAATTTTTTATTAAAAAAAATACAAGTAGCGAAAAGTACAAAAAAAAAAAAAATAAAGGTAAAAAAAAATCATAAAAAAAGCATAACAAGACAAACGACTAAAAGACTAGCAAACAACAATTAAAAACTCCACCAAGCAACAACGAACATACCACCAAATAACGACCAAGAACACAAACAAAAGACGATCAAAGAACCACCAATCTACAACCAAAAGCACCACCAAACGACGACCAAAAGCACCAAACGAAAGCACCACCCAACGACGATTTAAGCACCAACAAACGACGACGAAAAGAACCACCAAAAGTCTCCACCAAACTACGACCATAAGCACCACCAAACTACAACCCAAAACACCACCAAACTACAACGTAAGTACCATCAAATGATGACCAAAGGCACGGCCAAAAGCACCACCAAACGACGACCAAAGGCACCAAACGACGACCAAATGCACTACCAAACGATGACCAAAAACACCACCAAATGACTATGAAAGCATCATAAAAGCGCCACAAAAGTACTGCAAGAACGACAACAAAAGCACAAAAAAAAACACCGCACAATGACGACGAAAGCAACAAGGGCACCATGAAAACGACAACGGGAAAAACACGCGATTTTCTGTGTTGATCAGTTTAATTTAATTTATAAACATAGTCACATGACAGACACAGGATAAGACCCTCTACCCCAGGGTATAGGTTAAGTTTCTCCTTCCACAGATTAATAGTAAAATCATGTGGCCTTTGGCCACATGGTTTACTATTAATCTGTGGAATGCACCGTGTTCACTGATATATCCATTAAATAACTAGTTTATCCCATGGGTACAACATAACAACACATCATTCAATAAACTTCAACTACCATAGTAATTTAAACTTTATTTTAATATTGATCTATTATTTTTTTATTTAAAAAAAAATAAAATAAAAATCGAATACAAGAAACAGTAACATCACAATAACTGAAGAAATTTTCAAATTGCAGAAAATCTCTTGTGTAAAGAATACTACAATAACAATTGTATTAAATAGCTGTGCCTCAACCAGTTTCATAAAACTATCAAGTATGAAAAATGAATATAAAGAATTTAATTCTTCAAGCTTAAGATCTCCTATTATTTTGGAACTTTTGGCACATTTAATACTACTTTTAAATGATATTTTTAAACATTACTCACTTTTAATCTTTTAGAACATTAAAAAACATGATAATAATATAAAAATAAAAAACTAAATTAATATTTTAAATATTTAAATAAATTTTTTTTAATGAACAAAAAATTAATAAAGTACATTAAAATTCTTCATCTGCCTATAACAATTTTAAAACCTTTAGTATTTATTAAAGCCCTTCACCTGCTTACAACAATTTTAAAAAGTCTTTCGTTTGTCTATAACAACTCTTCGAACCTATTATAGTCATTTGTCTTCCTATGTCAATTTTAAAACCCACTGGACCTCAAAACCTACCAGATCTAATAGTCCAACTAGTCAATTAATCAATCTGAGGTGGAAAAGTTGGAAAAAGAAATGGATAGAATCCTCAACCAAAACCAAACTAATTAGTTGAACAATTAATTGTCAACTTTACTACTAATCAATTCTTATATGATTTCACTTTTCTACTATTTTGATTGGCTGTACTATGTAAACAACATGTGATGATTCTTTTAAAATTTAATATTTTTCTAGCAAAGGTTTATATAATCAAACTTAATAAAAAGTTTTTATTTTTTTATTTTTTACTTTTTTCAAATACCACATATGACAACTTTTATTAGGAGTAATTTTGGTTATCTCATATAGATAATTAATTATATTTATGATAGTACGTATATTCTTGGTTAGTAAGAGTACAACTAGCCACACATACAACTTTTGGTTGTCTAATTTAAGTAGTCCGCCCTAGAGTTCTACACTAGCTACCATATTTATAACCTAACTAGAAAGCTATCTATTTAAACCTTTGGTGTTTTCAGCCCTGTAAAGGTTGCGATCGGTCAAATTTTTTGTGATTGGTCATTAATCGAGCATGTGCAAGATAAATCGATCAATAATCGATTATGTGCTTTGATCAGTCAAAATCATTTGATCAGTCAAAATCATTTGATTGGTCAAAATCGTTTGATCGATCATAATCGATTATGTATTTTGATTGGTTAATATGCTTAATGGGTCAAATTGTTAGATCGGTCATAATTTTGACCGATTATATTGCATATTAATTTATTATATCACTATAATCAATGTTATAATTATTGTTATAGCTGATGCTGAAGTTGGCTGATGCTGAAGCTTTGACCTATTTTTTATATAAAATTTAAAAATTTTTTTTTGAAGTTTTTTTCACTTTTGTCTTATCATATGGGCTGATTTGTCTCACTTCGTTTATATCACCTGTTGATTGTTGATTATATATCATATGGGCCACGTGTACACAACTTGTACACATATCTGATATTTGATATCAGATAACGGATAAACAGATATTACTGTATTACCACGAAATAACGCGCAGGGTGAAATTATGAATTTCAGCCTAAATTAAGCTTAATTCGGGCCGAACCTCAAAATAACGCCTATGGTCGTTATTTCGTGGTAATACAGGTACAAGAATTAATCACATGAAAGATTGCGATATGATAGAAAAATTCAAAATTTTAAAAAAAATTTTATTTTGGAAGACTTTACTTACTAATGATTTTGAAAACTTTTACTTCGTAGCGAATATTTCAAAATACCATTTCATACTGCAATAAATAATTTTCTGGAACATAATTTTAAGATAAAACTTTAAAGAACACTTTCAAAACACCTTATAAAGAATCTTTTTATTCAAAATAACAATGATCCCCGTGTTTGATACAAGTAAAAGGTTTGTACACGAATGACAAAAATTTTGTACACGAATGACCTAAACATTTTAAATAAAATAACAATATTTGTAAGCATAAAAGTATTAAGAAATGTATATAAAGACGAAAAATATGGTATAAAAATATCATGTCTATAGTTATTATATTTACTTACTGTAATTTCACTGAACACCAATTCCCAAAGATTAATATACTAAGACAATCTAAATGTTTAAATCAAGTATAAATAAAAAAAATACAAAGACAACAAAGACAACAAGACGAAAAAGAGGGTATAAAATTTTGCTAATGCTCTAGACACCTTGCAAAGTGTTATACCTACCATTTAGCTAACTACCTTTTAATTGTTGTGGAGTTAATTTCGCGAAAAACAAATTCCCAACAAATTCCCAACCTGGCGATTTCAAGAAACTTTTTCGAAACAATAGTTTGTGATTGGTTAAAAATATCATTTCATCATGGGATCTATTTTTAATGTAAGATAAATAAGCAATAATCACCATCAATATTAATTTGATTGGTACAATTTTGAAGATCTTATTCGAAAACCTCACCAAAAGATCCATATAGTGAGACAAATTGGCCCATATGTAGGGTTAGGGTAGGGTTTGGGTGTAGATTTTATATTTATAGAGTATATGTGGATTTTAGCAGAGCTTATAGGTTCCAATCGAGACCCTTGAGCTTTAGCATCAGCCGTGACAATTATTAATAATATTAATAATGCAATATTAATTTTCATTATTAACTAAAAACTCAGTCCTATTACTAAAGATAAGTAAGACCGTTCAAAATTGATTCTTCAGTTAACATTACTGATGGCCCAGTGAAGGCCCCCGGCAAAATAAACATATAAAAAATTATAGATCAAATTCAATATAGGATATGCTTATTTAATTGTTAAATAATGATATATATTAAATTTGATTTGTTACTAATGTAGTACAAAGTTTGGTTGCAAGGCATATATTTTATAGTACGTATGTATGTATATACGGTACAAGAAATCTAAAACCTACAATTAACCCATATATACATCTTTATGAAGTATACTTTATTGAAATCGATAATTTAATAAATAAGTAGCTACACGATGTAGTCATACTAAACCAGAAACAGATAATAAATTGTATAAATGCAAAATAACATCTAGGGGCATTGTTTGAATAATAGCAAAATTAAGCTTAATTCGACCAAAATTCAGAATTATACTTTTGGGAGTTATTTTACATTTATACAAAAAATTTAATTTAGAAATGTTGAATAACCAATATAGAGTTAGGCCATGCAAAGTTGATTTTTTGGTTTGTATTAAGGAATCAAAAAATTGATTCGCAATTATATTTTTCCTGTCAGTCCTATCAGACAATTACAAAAAATTAAGGTTTCCATCAGGTGATATCGAATAATAATAGCAGAAAAAAATGTCAAAAATCAAACAATTGGCACAATTAGGATCTAAAAAAAAAATTAAAAAAATTGAAAAAATAGAACAGCAGGTAATGCAAAACAAAAAATAACTTTGCATAGCCTATCGAATTCAGTACTTGCAAATTAGTAGGGCACAGTAGTTTTCGATAATAAAATTTTCAGCCAGTATAAGATTATATTGAAATAATATACTAGCTGAAAATTATATTATCAAAAACTACATTTTTATTGCAAAGTGAAAATGAAGCAGTTATACAACTGACGCTACTATATGCTATGCACTGATTACTGCATAGCACTAACCTAAAAAAGAAAAGCTAAAGAAGATTAAAAATCATATGAAGACATACAATGGCATATATTAGCGGCGTGGGTAAAAAGGCTTCAAGGAAGATGCAAGGTGGGCAGTGCAATATATTAATATAGCTCTAAACTATGTTGGTATGTTATGGCAAGCAGTAGATACTTTGACTTCGTAATTAATAGTTTTTCTTATCCAAAGCAAAAAAATATAACGCAAATTCGCTTGTAGTAGCAAGAAAAAAAAGAAACTAGCATTAAAATAGACTATAATGATAAAAACAAAAATTCCTACTGTATACAATTACAATTTTTCAAGAAAAAATTTTTTTTCGTTGCTATCAAGAAAGTATTGCTTTCTGCATATTTCAAATTTTCACTTTAAAGAAAATGATCCAAGAAAAGCTGCTAAAAAGCAAGAAATTAAAAAAAATCACTACCAACTACTGCGATTAGACAAGAACCAAAAAATAAAAAATGTTTATTTTCGTGATGACTCTATTATATGAGACAATACTAAAAAAATTGCCTTACATGATAAAAAGCATATCAATAAATTTCTAAATAGGCTTGGCATGCTCAAAAAAATGTGTATTTTTTGTTACTCAGCTCACTTCCAATCTCTTACAACATGCAAGTATTTTACACATGCCAATTATTTATGTAAGTAAATCAAAACCAAGCCTAGTAGTAGATGGGCGGGTACTTATCGACAAAGCTAGACTAATGTCAAGTCAATAGCAAAAACAAAAGAGGTAGAACAATTCCCATCTTTATCTCTTTTAAATAACCATTTTATACTTACTCAACTATTTATTATCCCTTATACATTATATATATCCAACTTTTAACTATATTATCCCTGTCATCAAATATTTAAAACTTACCCATCAATTAACCTGCATCATGGGCCTGAGTCATGGTCTCGTTACAAAAGAATACCCTTTGACTTTGTTCACGCCATTAATAAAACCAAGAAACAGGAAACAGAATATGGATCCGGTGGTGTTTAAATAAATATTAAATCTTTTAAATCTGCTGTAATCATTGCATTAAGAGTGAAACCTGAGTTACGAGATAGTTTAATTTTAGAAATAAAAAAAAATTATAAATTATTTAGTTAGTACATTTCCAGAAAACAAGATATGATTGTCATGCACTTTAATCGAAAGAAAAACATGTTAAAGCGATGTTTGGTTAAACAATTCTCATATAATAGATAAATATAGTACTATGAAATGCACATTATAATATGAGATTTTGTGGGCATATGTACAAACGGTGCAGGCATTGAAATCTAAATTATTAACAAGTCATGCACCTGCCCATGTGCTGGAAGCTTTTTTTTTGTTATTCAATCCAATGCCTTATAATGTGAATTTTTGTGTGATATTTTGTTTGTAATACTGTAATATGGTGCGCATTGCATTGTAGATCCAATATAAGTAAACTGTTTGAGTTGTTAGAAATTAGAATTGAGACGAGTTTTGAAGGCGTGGTAACAATAATCACAATAGAAAAAAGTTGTGCATAGGATATTGAATCATCAAAAATGTGTATATAGCTATAATTGTGCATAAAGTAATACATATAGCATTGGCAATTGCGATGTAAGAGAATTTTGGATCTTGCTCTTAAATCTTTAGTGTAGGTTCTAGTTTTTGATTATAATAAATTGAGCTTCAATATTTGATATTATAATATGCATTAAAGGTTCAAATTTTAATAGTATAAAAGCAGTAGTTATGATATTAATATATATATATATATAGGCTGCCAAGGACCCCGGTCATCTCTCATATAGGTCATAACTGGATTTTGGCCAATTTTGATCTAATTTGCTAAAAACGACAAAATCTATTTATTTAAATAACTTTTGATCCAGTGAACAGAATTGAATGAACTTTTTTTTGTTAAATGCGCCTCACTGAGAGCTTCATTTTAATCATTTTAAAAAAAAGTTCATTCAAAATGGACTACTGGATGCCAAGATAATTGCCAAAAACTGATTTTTTGCTTTTCAAATTTTGGGGGTTTTTGCTGAAATGCGTAACGTATGACCTCTGTACTACATGTTCGGGGTCCTGGCTGCCAGTAATAGAAATTAGGCAAATTAATATTTTAAAAAAATTAATATTTTAACTTTTATTAAAGCTATTTTAATGGATTAATATTTTAAATAAAACTTAGATGCTAAGCTTTTTTTTTAAATATTAATTTATTAAGACAGCTTCAAAATTCATCGAAATATGAGCTATAAAAGTTAAAGCATTAAGTTTTTTTAAAATACCAATTTGCCTTATTTGTATTAATGATAGCATTATAAAAAAACAAACACATTACTTTATTTTAAAATTATATTTATCAATAAAATGTTAATATCTTTGACATCAATTTGAATTTACATTATTTTTTTTTTAGATGAAATTTTTTTTTCTGAAGAGAATAACCTTTTTCTAATATTATTAAAAGAGGATAGTTTTTTGATAAGAATTATTATTTAAAGATTCCAATACTAATTAAGAGAAAAGTTTTAAAAAAATAATTTTTCTTAATAGAAATAATATTTATATCTATAAAAATTTGATCTACTTATTTTATTATACACTTTGAAGTTTTATAAGGTTAAATTATACTATTCTATATATAATTGTTATATTTTGAGTATATTTTATTAGTTTTATATACTTAAAATACTACTTTGTATTATATGCTATTATATTAAATAATATAATTATAAGCATTTTGCAATTAGAAATATAAATTTGATATATTTAGTTTAACTTAGATAGTTTAGAAATAATTTAAGGTTTTTTAATTGAGTCAGTAATATAGCTTTTGCTATCTGTAATTGTTAGATCCAGATGCAAATAGTTTTTTAATTGAGTTGTTGATGCAGCTTTTGTTACTTGTAATTGTTAAATTCAAATGTATTACTTTTTCTAGATAAAGTTTTATTTTTTTTTGTTTTGCATTTTATAGATATTAAAATTTCTGGTCTGTTGGTTGAACCAACATCAATTAGAAAATATTTTATTATTTGAATGTGTTTTTTATTCATGTATTTGATATGAAAATTTTTAATAATTATATATATTCAAAAAAAAAATAGTTTAAAAAAATTTAAATATATTGGTATGCAATTTTTCTTAATAGTAGATTTGTTATAAATTTGACCTTCAAATTCATATATTTGGTATATATATATAAATTTATATATATGATAAATTTTTTTTGCTAGATAAGCAATAATGCTTATTAGTAGATTAAAAGAAATTTGATTTAAAAATAAATTATTATAAAATTTTTAATATTTAAATATGTTTTTTATTTATATAGCTAGTTAAAAATATCTAATTATTTTTTTTCTTTCTATTGATACTATAGCCTTGTTGTATCTATTCTTGGTGTGTTTGAGCAATTGTAATTACTTATTTATATTTACTGAAATAATTCCAACTCCCCTGGCTTGCATTTTGCTACTCAGGAGCGACCTGTCTGTACTAACCCTACAGAGTCAAAGAACTCTACAGCCATATTACAAACTGCTATACCATGAGTTCATGTAGTATCTTATAATATTCAAACTTTGGTCTCACATTATGTTTCATAACTTTAGTTATTCCAATTGGAGTTCTAGCATATTTCACTTCATAGCCACAAATTTGAAATATTGGCTGCCCAATTTGGTTTGTCTCTTAGATGGTACTACAGGTTCCTAACTGGCTGGCTTCACACTTTTGCCTTTGTGAGGACTTTTTTTTATTTTTTAAAGATGAGGTCTTGCTCATATCTTTATTAGTAATTTAATAAGTTAATATATGAAGTACACTGATTAACAAATTACATACAAGAATAGAAGCTCAGACTAGTTTATCTGTGATCTAAACCTAGCCTTTGTGAGGAATTTAAATGGCAATTTTGTGATTTGTATCCTCGAAGCATAACTGCTCTGCTATTGACTCTGAGAACTAAAAATATCTAATTATTGTATTTGTTTAAATTACTTAAAAGTTATATAAAAAATCTTTCAAAGCAATAGATTTGCTACAAATTTGACTTTATTATAAACATTAAAAAATAAATTAATTATAAAAGAATATTGAAATTTTTTTAATAATATATATTTGTATCCAGATTTGAAATTTGTTCTAATGTGGAATCTGGCCTAATATAACTCTAATACCAACCTTAACTCTAACTCTAAAGTCATAATTCTGTACAAAATTTTTGTACAAAACAGCCTGATTCTGAATTGGAACAAATTCAAAATCTGAACACAATATAGTCAATTCTCTCTAATCTGAACTGCTGGGACTGCTTTTTTTTATTATATAAAAATTTGAAAAAGTCAGTTTTCAAAAAGTTATATATGGTTTATCTGAACTTTATAATAAAATTTTCAAATGTTCTAGGAGATTTTGTTCAGTTTAGAGAAAGTTTAATAGTGTTTGGTTTAGAGAGGTTCAGATTAGAGAGAGGTGAATGTATATATATTATATAAAAATATATTAATTTTTTTGTTTTTAACAGTGTATATTAATGTTTTTTTTTTATCTTTTGCTAGTATTAGATTAAAGTTCCTTGATATATATATGAGAGATGTAAGTCTTTTTTGTTATATAGGTTTGAGATAATTCTTTTTAGGTAATTTCATAAAAATTATTTATTTGTAAATAAATAATTTTTAAATAGTAGTTTAAAAAGGTATAAAGTGAAAAATAATAGTATTAAGTAGAGTACATAACTCGATTGTAGTTTTTTAAAAATTTATTACTTAATTACAACAAAATAAAGGCAATTTATTAAAAATATTTATTAACTTAGTAATTGCATAATATGCAAATTGAGGTATTTGCTCTTTTTTAATCATTATTTATTTTGCTACAATAAATTTATTAGAAAATAGCATATTAGCCCATGCCTTCAGTATAGAGTTAAAGGATTATAATAGTAGTCAATTTAAATTATGATAAAAAATAATAGTTAATCATATATTATCTTGAAACATAGTTATTAAAATACCAAGAATTAAATATTATACTCACTAAAGATAGGTGATAAATATAAAACATTTATTATTGATGAATAATAAAACTACTTTATTAGATAAATTAAAGTTGATGAAATAGTAAATAGGTAAACTAATAATGAATAATGAAACTTGTAATAAATAATAAAATGCATAAAAAATTATATAAATTTTATAAATAATCAATAATAATAAATATAAGAAAAGGTTTAAAATGCAAGTTTTTTTTTAGAAAGTATATAAAATGAATTTTTTATTTATTGTGCAGGTTTATTATTTTTGTATAGTTAGGTAATATTATTTAATATTTTGTATCGATTGCCCAAATTTATTCAAAAAAACTATGAATAAAAATAATTATCTGCTTTAGATTTAATGAAAAGCTAGAATTGATTTTTTTATAAGCTTGTTAATTTTAGTAAAGTTAAATTTTATAACAGTTTGACAATTTAATAGAAAACATTTGTGGCAAAATAAATGAATACTATGTTTTTGTATGAACTGGAATCTTTGTTATAATGAAATCACAGTAAGTTTAAAAAATTTAAGATTCAGAATAAACAAAAATCATTATTATGAAGATTGTTAAAGGAAGTGATTTGCATTTTATATTTTATTAATTAAATAATTTTGCTAAAAGTTTTATCAATTATGCAGTTTTGTCAATTATCAAAATTTTATTAATATAAAACTATTAGCAAATTGGTTAAATAGAATTATAGAAATAATGAAAATATTAATAGTTTAAATAGTGTGAATAATGCAAACAAAAAGATATTACCGGTAGTAAAAATTTAAATAATGTTAAAAATAAAAATAATGATTAGAAAATTTATCTATTGTACTTTGAAAAATATATAAAAATTTTTAAATGCAAAAAAATAAAAATTTTATTAATTAATCTTTTTGTTTTATAATTATAATAGTTTTATTAATAGTTTTGTTTATAGTTTCATCGATAATTTCATCTATTGTTAATAGTTTTATTATGCTAGTAGTTTCATTAATTGTTAAAGTTTATAAACAAAATTATTTCATCAATCATAAAATAGTTTTATTACTTATCTTTAATACTTACCCTGATGATTTATTGAATAATTAGATGTTACAATTGTTAAAGTAAACTGAATTAAACATTATGTTTACTCTAGTGATTTTATTAAATGATTAAATAATTACAAATAACCATATATTGCCTTGAAATACAATTGTTAAAGTAAACAGAATTATAATAAACTTTATACTCATTTAGTAATTTATTGAATGATTAAATAATTAAAGTTAATTATACATTCTTCTGAAAAGCAATCATTAAAGTGAACAGAATTTAATTTTGTACTCACTCTGGTAATTTATTAAACAAATAAATGATTACAGATATATTTTTTTGAAACCATCTTTAAAGTAAAAAGAATTAAACTTAATGCTTATGCTAATGATTTATTGAAAAATTATTATAATTTATAGATTGATTACAAAAATATGATAATGTTATCATTTAAATGATTAAATATCACAATTTTAAACAGAATTAACAAAAATTGTTTCACACAATTTGATCATGTTCTAGAATAGGTTAGTTTGCTTTGAAATTATTATACTACAGATCTTTTTTTGTTAGTTGACAAAAGTCAAAAGATCAAAAAAGCTTATGAAGTTAGATAAACACAAAATTTTAATTAGTTGCCTATTTAGGTACTGTTTAATGTTAATAATAATTGTTAGGATCTGATATAATAAATGGACAAATTTCCCAACCCATGTAGAATCCCGCCATTTTGTAGTGTTTTAAAGCTTCAACTTAAAAGCCAATTTGCTTAATGCAGTGTGAGAGACTACTAGTATCCGAATTCAGCTGATGATAGCAATACTAGAGCAATTATAGTTGCTATTTCTGGGAGCACATCCCATCTTAGCTTATGCATCAATTGCACTGATATATGCTACAATTTTACAATTTCTTAATAAAAATTCATTTAATAAAAAATAATATTATTAGCTAGATACACCTAGTGATGTTAAAAGTCTGATCTGAGTTAGTTTTTTAGTTGACTTCAAAAAAGTCAAGTCTTTATTAAAGTTTGGTTCCAAGTCAGACTTCAGTCTCAACTTGCATTTCATGTGCAATATCTATATTAAATATAGTATTAAAAAAATGTATGCGCATGCAAAATATGCATGAATATACTTTTTTTGGTTATTTAAATGTTTAAGGAGCACATGAAATGCGATTAAGTTTCAAGTCTGACTTGGAAATGAACTTTAATAAAGACTTGACTTTTGGAGTCGAGTCGAACTAGACAAACTTTTAGCATTCCTAGATACACCCAACTAACAGCATATGTTATATGAATGCAATGCATTTCAAATATTTTATTGTATGAATATCTGAGTGTAACTAATTATATACGGGTTTATATTTAGTAAGTTAATGGATCAAAAAATTTCGCATTTTGTGTAACTCAAGCTAATCTGACGATTCAGATTCAGACCGGACCAAACTTGCAAAGCATTAATACTAGCCTTGTACTACTGAGTAATATTATAATAAAATTACAATCCAAGCAATTTTCTTAGTACATCGGTTAGCAAGTTTGTTAGTTAAAATTTGGTGATTTTGGGCAAAACTATTTATTTAGGTCAGTGTGACTCAGGTTACACAACATGCAAAATTTTCTGGAGATCACTAACTCGCTATTTATATTAGAACTACGAGCCGAAAACCACATGGTTTGGATATAAAACCGTGTGAATTTAGTTACACCTAGTGCTCGTACTCAGATAACTTTTTATCCGAAAGGTTGTAACCTTTAACAAAATCTAATAACCGGTTTTATATCCTATTCAAATAAAGGGTAATAGTTATATCCGGATAAGATATTTATATAATTAGTTGATTTATATATATTAATGCCTAAATCCAATAAATAACTTTATATTGATCAATATAAAAAAATGATTTACGCATTAAGTTTTTTACTTTGTACATTGTATTCTAACTTACGTCATTTGTCAGGTGGCCAGACAAAAAGATTTAGCATATTATTATAATTTCTGAATTTATGTTGATTCTGAATTGGCATGTGTTATTCGCGAATCGTGAAATGTCATTTGTCATTTTAGAACCGGTATGCATTTACCAATTATGTAATAAAAAAAAGAGAAAATAATAATAAAGTAAAAAAATTAGAAAATAAATAAATAAATAAATAAAAGCGAATAAAAATGAATCACTAAATATTAAATGCTAATTAACTTTTCATATATTAAAAGACTACATTCGAATATTCATATATATTTTAACAATGTAATTAAAAATTTTTGCATTCTACGCGTAGAACACATCCACATTTGTTCTTCAGCAACAGCAGGAATCTGTCGGGTGTCTTGTCTAGAAGATAATTAGTAAAATTTTTTTTTAAAAAAGAAAACATAAATTTATCTTTTCGACATAACAAACTTGCATCCCCAAGTTATTCCTATTTTTGTTTAGGCATAAGTAGTTCTTTTGTTTCACCAAAATAAAGAACCTTAAAGGTATTAGTTGTTACATTAAAGATCAGGCGAATTTCACGAGTCACGATACTATATCCTTGCTCAATAAAGTGTTGAAGAAAAATTATGTAATGAATATAAAAAAAAGATGACGAAACAATAAAAGAATCATATTTATAAATATCAATGAAAAAAATATCAATGTAATTAATAACTAATTATTATCAGTAATTTATTACATTGCTGTGGTCCCATGATCTGCATACCTTTTCAGAAATGATGCATTTGATTTTCATTGTAAAAATTAAAAGATGCTTTAACACGGCCACGCACTTTACCCAATTTGGATTAGAAGGTGATACGTTATTAAAATCCTGACTTTAAATAAATACCCATTTACGGCATATTTCTATCATTATAACTAATTCGCTAATCAAAATTAATGAATTAAATGATTGTTCCCCTGGTGGCTTTTCTCTGTCAAATTGATCTAGAACCATTGTGATCACGAGTTGATCTTGATTCGTTACTACTTTCATTCTTATTTCTTCACGATTGCTGGAAAAGTATTTACCCGGATCGAGACCTAATAAACAGGGACCATGGGAATGTGGCATGGAATCGGGTGCGAGAAAAAAATTTTTTTATTGCGCAGTAATACAGGTCACAAGTGTCATGGAATTTTGATCCGCATATATGAAAAAATGCAAAAACCTGTTAGGTAAAAACTCGTCCTTGTAGTATAGATATAGATATCACCTAATTTGGTAATTTCATAGTATGACCTTTTTTAATCGTCATTCATTTATATATATTCACCTGTTATTCGACTAGCGAAAAAATTTGAGCGCTATGCGCTTGCGCTGCACCTGAGCTGCTTTGTAGCAGCTTGCTTTTGTCTCAAGCGCTTTCGCTAGTACTAGCGCTAAGTATACCTCTTTTACAATCAGTTGAAATTAGTGAAACCCAAAATTTCCTTAAAAAGGTAAACCGGAGAATATCAATTACCAAACATGAACAATGAAACCATCCCAAAATTTACATATAAAGCAATCAAGCGTACCACAAAGTGCTAACGATTTCTTCTAAGCGCTAACAACAATAAAATGCATTGTATGTAAATATTTTTTATTGAAGTCAATAATTAAAGAAATATGAATTTAAATGGGTCAGTTATACTGTACATTAAAATTAAATTATCGACTTCAATAAATTTAAGTATGCATTTAATTTCATAATTGGTTATGCATATGATTGATCATGATCGATTAAAGGGTATAATCATTATAATCAATCAAAAAATTATAATTGATAGAACTAACTTTTTGAAATCAATTATATGATATCTAGTTTGAATCTCTAATTGTAATCAATTAACTTTATGAATAATCATAGCCTTTGATCAATTATAATTGATCAAAAGGCTATGATCGATCATTGAGTTTGATCAATCATGATCGAATATGAAATTTCGTAATCGATTATAACTGATTCGACCAAGCAATCAGTTATATTATGTTCGTTCACAACCTCTAAATACAAGTGCCACAAGTAGCAAAAAAAAAAAGAAAAAAAGAAAAGAAACAGGTTCAAATAACAGAATCACAAAATCTTTTTGAAACATGCTGCCATTTTTATAGCTGGTTTGTTTTGGCAGGCAGGAAAACACCAGCTAATATTCATATTAACAATACTCCAACTGGTCTGTTTTGGTAATCCCATGCAATTATTATTGCTAATTTTCAGAAGAATTGCCACTTTAGGCCTATTATTTTACACATGTAAAAACAAAATAAATAATAATAAATTATATTCTGGCTTCTTATTGAGCCAGCCCAGCCAAATATATAAGCGTGAAAAATGTTTTTTATAAAAGTTGACTATAAAGTCAATTATTCAAAAAACTACAAAGCACCAAATACAACTAGTAAGTTAGTGGTGTCCAAAAAATTTGCAGTCATATGACTTTTTACCAATCAAATTTTGAGATCAAGTGTAATGTGAAAATCAAACCAATCAAAACAATTAAATAAAGCGAAAGAATTAAAGTAATAAATCGAGTAGTTAGGGTTTGGGTTAAACGCTTGGTTAGAGCAGTGTTGTACATGGGACGTGTCCACACTATGTAAAATGTCCAACGTCCAAGATTGTCCAAAATTGTCCAAGCCTATGTCCCATGTTTAACTAATCAATAAAGTTATTTAAAAAAATTTATAATTATATATTTTTTTAGATGCTGGACTTATTGGTGAAAAATTAAAATAGATTATCTTAATAAAATTTCAAGTAATTTTAATTTGAAAAAATGTCCAAAATTGTCCAAAATTGTCCCATGTACAACACTGGGTTAGAGTGCTACTAATAACAAAATTTTGCAAGGAATTTTTTTTTGTTAATGCGCAGTAGACGATTTCATAAACAACTTTAGAGTTATTAGTGATTTTTTATGAAAAATCATAAAAAGCGCGATTTTTATGTTATACCTGATCCTAAATTTCAATTGGTTTGTGCCACAAAAAAGTCATATGACTGCAAAATTTTTTGGACACTAACAAGTAGGGACGGCCAATGCATGAGCCAATTAGATGTGTTACACAAGAGCCCAACAAACATAATACAGCCTATCAACAAATGTCATGCAGACCAGGGACTGTCAAAAATATGGATCCAAATTTTTCCAAAATTTTCCAAATTTTGGTACCTAGCCCAAATTTTTTCAAATTTTGGCCCACAATTATCCAAATGATATCCAAATTTTGGTCGATTTTGGGATTCATGTGATCTGGGACCAATCAAAGAATATGTAAAGTTATATAGTAGTCTACAGAGACTGTCAAAAATTTGGATCCAAATTTTTGTCTCTAATTTTAAAATTTCCAAATTTTGCTGTTTAGCCCAAATTTTTTCAAATTTTGGCCAAAATTTTAGAATTCATGTGATCTGGAACCTAAGTTCAACCAATCAGAGTGAGTGTAATGTCAAATGATAGTTTGAACAGTTTATTTTTTGAACATGTGAGAATTATTTGTTGTTAAAATTTTATTATTTAACCAATCCAATGACCAAACCAACCTTCACTACCCGAAAATACCCAAACGTTTCAACAACTAGTGAAAGTGCTTTCTTTTACGACTTAGTATAGCCGTTTTTTTAATATTTATTGCTTATTTATCTCATATAGAGACCAAAAAAAATATATTTTTATTGAATGTTTCGTTTGTTGTTATTCATACACTTAATAAAAAAGCAAGATTTGTATAACAATTTATCGAAAAAAAATATAAATTATCAAAAAAAGCGTGAAGCATATTTAAAATCATCAAACCAAACCTGACAACTATGCAAAAATGACATAGTTTTATTAAAAAGACAATGGTTCAACTCTTTCTGACGATCCTCTGGACCAAAACTTCCCATAAGCACTGACCTACGAAAATTTTGTAGTTAGTATTTTTATATATAACAAAAACTCTATCTAGAAGCAACTTGGATACAGGACTTCAGATTGCATGCGAGAAGACTGAAATAGAGCTGAAAAAGATTTTTCCTTGTGGGTTTGGTTCTCCGGGTAGAAGACTTCATTGCTATAGAAAACGTAGTAGGGCTAAAACCCTGGAGTTTTTTGTCAAAAGATGTGGAAGTCTAGACAGAAACATACTTTTGGTTATCTATACTATTCTACAAAACGTAAAACTTACACTCTTTACAAGTTTTGGTCTCCCTGCTATCTCTCTTTGGTTTTTTCGAAATTTTGCCAAAAAGTGGGCAATCCAGTTTACCCCCTCCAAAAGATCAGCAGTGTTTACTCCTTCCAATTTGGGAATACGTCTACCTAATTGGAATCAGTCATAAGTGAATTTGAATCCTGCGAATAAACGAATGACACGTGAGATGTTTTGGTGAAAATTCGAGATGAAATTTCTTTCTAGAACTTTCTATTAGGCGTAGTTTAGTTTTCTTTCTCTTATGTACATAATACTTTGGCAGAATTCTACTGCACAGTATTATAATTTTTAAATATTAGCAGTATTAGTATTAGTATTAGTATTAGTATTTGTTATCTTCTCTCTTTTTTCTCGTTTTTTTTAGATAGGATTAGTCAGTTCCGCCTTGTTTATAGGCTTTTTCTTTGTTTCTCTCATCTTACATCTTTTTCTTTTGTTGTTGTTTTTGGTTTTTTGTCTAGGTTCAATGCTATTTCCCCTCTTTTTTTTTACAACCCTTTTATTTCTTTTATATTTCATTTTTTCTTAAATGGTAGTATACAGATAATAGTACATGCTACTATTATCTAACCCTACCATTGATGCTAGGTGGGAGGGATTTGAAGAGAAATCCTATAAACTTGATGGCACTGACATTGAGACTCCATTCTCTCAGGAGTTTGGTGCGACGAGTTGCATTTGGGCGCTCTTAGAAGTAGCCGGATAATGTTGGACCTATATATTAGTGGATATATTAGTTCGTTTACAATTGTAAACTTCTCAGGATTAATAAACTAGTTAGGCTCTAGCAAGGCCATCAAAGTTTAAGAAAAAAAAAAAACTATGCAAAAATGATAAAGTTTAATATCCAAATTTTTCCAAATTTTTAATTTTTTTATCCAAATTTTTCCAAATTTTTAATCAATATCCAAATAAAGATTTACGATTTTATATCCAAATTTTTGACAGTCCCTGATGCAGACACACCAGCCAATCACGTGATGTTATACCAAGCATCAACGAAAAATCACATAAATACACTTGCCACAAACTCTCTCTTTCTCCACTTGCAAGCAAATCAACCTTAAGAAATTCACCCCACCCACCTCTCCACAAAAATTAATGCAAATCAACCTTAAGAAATTCGCCCACCCACCTTTACACAAAAATTAACATACTCATGACAGAACATGCTCATGATTCTGCTATTTTCATAGCCGGCTTGCTTCGGCAGGCGGGAAACCACCAGCTGATATTCACATTAACAAAACTTATCAATAATACAAAATAAATAATAATAAATTATATCCTGGCTCCTTATTGAGCCAGCCCAGCCAAACACATAAATGCGAGAAATGGTTTTCGAACAATGGAATGTAAATAAATAGGATTGAAATGAGTTTGTGTCTCATATTAGGTGGAAGCTCCTGTACGATATATCAGTAATCATAATATGCCAAGCGTGTGATAAACAATAACGAAAGTCGAGTTAATTCCCAAGAATTAGTCAACTATTTGACATAAAAGGACTCAGCCTTACTCTCTAAAGTACGTAGAATTTGTACTAAATTCAAAGTCAAAAAAGGCTGTGCCTTAGTGGCAATTGATGTTTCTTAACGAAATTAGAGTCGTAAACAATAGAACACAAGAATTACCTGGTGACGGTGAAAACATTGAAGAACTGGTGATTCAAGAAGTTATTAACAATTTGAGGATAGTTCAAAAGAAACAACGAAAACGTGTTCGCACTTGTGTTATGTGTGTCGATGCAAAGGTCACTTGGCTCGTAAATGTCTGTCCCTGGAAGATCAAATCGTTCGGATGACAAGTCGATAGAATTACGTATAGTAAATCGAGAACAAGCACAATGTGTTTGAACGAAATAAGCACGAAGTATGCAATCAGAGAGGTCTTACCTGGAAGTATATGAATAAGAATGGAATCGTTAATAGTGATATTAATCATGATATATCCTTGGCATTGAAGTTTTCTCGATGTAAATCGAACGTATTACGTCGTACGTGAGTTGACTTCTGATGTAGTCTTTGGGTCACGAAATATTTGATGTAAAAATAATCGAGTCAGATTAACATTGATAATGATGGATCAACCCATAAAAAAGGTGTGAAGGTAGTAAGCGAGAGTTAGCTGATGAATAACGTTGTAGATGTTAGACATATCGTAAATAAAGTAGAAGAAAATGAGACGTATGGTGATAAGACTTAGAAAGAATGTTAAGATAAAGGAGGTAAACATAAAAAGATGAACGTTAGCCTGATGAAATGAATGCGAAGCTTGTAGACTTACTCGAAGAAAATTCCAAAGAAAGTCTTAATAATGTAGGAACATAAAAGTAAAGTACAGAAATGATGACATGTACATTTATGAAACCAAATTGAACAAAAAGAGATGAAAGTCGTTAATATAATGAATTTTGATGAACTAATCAAATGAGTGAAATGAGAATTAGAAGATATCTGGTATGTTCTTCAAAATTGATGAAATTATGCTCAAAAAGAATCACTGTGGATACGATAATGGAAAGAAGTCAGCCGTGAAGAATAGAATGTTTTATTTTCATGTTTTCGCAATACCCAAGATCATACGTCCCATTGATGTAATCTCATAATCAGTGAATATATTATCGAAAATCGGTTAATATGAATCATATGATATAATCATGAATGTATTTATGAAAATGAATATGAAACTGAAAGAAGTTGGTCCAGATTTGACATTTGATGATGATACTGTATTCACTAGATAGTGATTGTACCCGGGTAGAGTTTGTAATTGTATGACATAGTAATTTATCTGGATATCTGGTTAGTTTAATAGTAACCAATCTCTACCGCTAGAGAATACAAGACTTGAAACCGATTCTAGGATGCTATTACTATGATTTGAAACAAACAAAACATTGATATGGAATTATAAAAGAGGGTAAGGTAATTGAATGGTATTTGGAATCTACTGAGATGGAAGTTTTGAAAAACAATTGAAGGCCAGATCGTGTTATAAAAATAGCGCAAGAGTTTTTAAAGGGAAAAGAAGGCATTCGAATGGAATATGAAATCTGCCAGAATGAGTGTCGTTGGTTGCCGCAGTGGAGATGGAATTGGTGATGCAAAGTTTGCGGAGATGAATCTTGGTTGCTGTTATCGAAATGTGATTAATGTCAAAAATAACGAAGGTAGAACATTCAACTATTATCAAAAACCCGCAGTGAAGGTCTTACTGATGAAATAAATTATGTTGAATATTATCTATATGGTAATGTTGAACAGTCGTGGAGAGAATCACACTGCATAAATCACCGATCGATCATCAAGATATATGGTGTTAACTACAGGTATGGGCCAAAAAAATCAATCTGAATCATAATGCATCTCGTGATAGTGAAAAAATCGAATTTCTTAAGCATCTCTATTTAGATCATACCGTGGATGTGACAGATTGGAACATATGATATTTGGAAGCCGTCATGATTTACGAAAACTTTGTCGAATCGACGTAAGGGTGTTATAAACTTAATTACGTTCTTAAGGTGAATATTTTAGTAACTGGTAAAGTATTTAAACCCCTTTCCCATAGGTTTTTCTGATGAGGTCCTCCAAACTATTGTTTTGATATATCAGTTCATTTCACAAGACGTTGTGACTTGTTTTGATTTCCACCAGGTAAAAAAAAGCCTATGGAGCTTCTTTTTAATAAGGTCTTCTATATCTGAATAAGGAATTGGCTAGGCTCCTTCCTTATTAAGAAAAGCTTACGTTTATAATACTACAGCACTATTGTCACTTTAATTGGTTATTTAACATATATACCGGTATATATATATATTTTTTTTTTTTATACGGTGCAAACAACCTAGTCCTGACAAATAAAATTGAAAATAGTAATCAAAAATACTATCCTAAAATGTTAAATCAAAACAAGCTAAACACTTCCATGGTTTTTAATTTTTTTTAAATCTATTTATAAAAAAGTTATAGCAGGTTGAAGTTATAGTATTTTTATAATTAAATATGAAATTTGGCCGCCCTGTATATATTATAAAAACAAGCAATTTGGCCGCCCTATGTATACTAAATTTGGCCGCCATATATTTACTAAATTTGGCCGCCTTATATATACTAAATTTGGCCGCCCTATATATCACTATAGTGTTAATGTGGCGTGATGCATATAAAAATGTTTTTTACTAAGTTAACGATATATGCCCACTAATTGAAAGTTGTAGAGCTTGTCGAGACTCATCTAACGGTGGTTAGATCATCCAAATCAGCCCAGTGGATGGCAAGATATCATCAAAAAACGATTGGACGACTATATAAAATCTCTATGTAAATTACTAGAGACTTTATATAGTCGTCCAATCGTTTTTAACGATATCTTGCCATCCATTGGGCCGATTTAGATGATCTAACCACCATTAGATGCGTCTCAACGAGCTCTACAACTTTCAATTAGTGGGCATGTGTCGTTAACTTAGTAAAAAATATTTTTATATGTATGCACGCCACATTCACACTATAGTGATTTTACATGTGATTTGTATCACGTTACACTACAGACAATCTCCGATTAACTGGTGTGACTATCATTGGTAAATGAGCATGTGCCAATTTGGCTGTATATATAATGAAAATATCAAATTTGGCCATATATAATGAAAATATCAAATTTGGCCGCATATAATGAAAATATCAAATTTGGCCGCATATAATGAAAATATCAAA
The DNA here is from genome assembly GCA_003550325.1 of Gigaspora rosea. NCBI lineage: Eukaryota > Fungi > Glomeromycota > Glomeromycetes > Diversisporales > Gigasporaceae > Gigaspora > Gigaspora rosea. Next base: position 128,831 of record QKWP01000354.1, on the reverse strand, counting down.
TTTGGCCGCATTATGTAAATTTCAGATTTGGCCGCTAGAAAATTCCATTTGTTGGGACTAGG
>QKWP01000354.1:65117-124601 GCA_003550325.1 Gigaspora rosea | reverse complement strand
TTTTTTTTTTGTTTTTCTTTAGCTTTTTTTTTCGTTCTACTAACGTTTTTTGTGAGTTCTAGGGTCTTGAATGGTGCCGGAATGAAAATTCAAGTGTCGATTTTGTTGTGCAGCGTTAGATGTTTTTTCATGTCGTGTTGGGTGCGATTTATTGTGTCGTTGGTATAAAGAATTGGTTTAGGGTTAGGTTTTTTTTAAAAAAAATAAAATTTTTAAATAAAAAATTGTTTATTAATAAAAGTTCGGTTGTATAGTAGTAATAATAAAAACCTTGCAACTTTGTGATTTGATTGGTTAGTGATTTGGCGTGTTGGATGCCAATGGATTGGCAGGTCGGATGCTCGATGGGTTGGAAGGTCGGATGCTCGTCGCACGTCCTGCTTTCACGTGATAGATTTTGATTGGTCAATCACGGGGGTGCACGACCATGCGGGTGCGTGAAATTCTTAAACCCTATTTTTAATAATATTAAAATAATATTTTAAAATATTTTTAAACAATTTATTTTAAACTATTTTTAAAATATCATAATAATGTTTTTATAATAATTTTATAATATTTTTAAAACAGATTTAAATTTTTATTTTATTTTTAAAATTTTTATTATATTATTAATATATTATAAAAATATTATTAAAATATTTTTTTATATAAAAGCATATTTATTATATTTTCAAAATATTATTATTTTATTATAAAAACATATATACTTTTTTTTAAGTTTCAGTAAAGTACCTTTTGGACATTTGGCATACCCATAGACATGCCCTATGGGCATGCCCTAAAGGGCCCCATGCCCCTGTGCCCTGAACCCTAGAGTTAGGGTAAGGCCTGGGATTTTATTGGGCATTAGTATATACAGAATTTAGCAAGAAATTTTTTTTATTAGAGCACCAAAGGAGGTTTCATATGCAAAATTTTAAGATATAAGTTTTTTTTTAAAAAAATAAACAAAAAAAACGAAATTTTTTGTCACACCTGATCTTAAATTTTGATTGGCTGTTCTAATAGTTTTGTGTAACATGGTGTAAAACACCATAGGTGCATTTTAGTAAAACTCAAAAAAAAACACACCAATTTTTATTGCCTATAAAAAATTTTAAAATTTAAAAACTAATACTACAATTTGATTGGTTAATAACATGTATTATATTATATATAAATTTAAAAATTAGAGTAAAAAATTATGTTAAGGGTAGGGTGTACGTAGATCATTTTTCATATGATCTACATGGTTGATTGAATTTTTATATAGTAAATAAAAATATGCTTCTAATAAAACTTTTTATTATCTAAGTCAATTTTTACCTTATTTATATAATATAGTTTAAGAGTAGAGGGTACTATTTTAAAATTATATATAAACTTAATGGTAAATTTTTTTATTTTTAAATTTTATGAAAAATTATAATAAGTCAACTAATTATATTTTAAACCAAGTTTGTAGAGCAGATTTTTCTGATTCTAATGATAGTAAAATCATTAAAATTGGTTAAAAACTCAGTTAAGCTATGAAATTTTAAAAATTGGGTATTGAAATTTAGTAATAAAACTAACTTATAAATTTACGCAAATTGACCAATCAGAATTAGAGATTTTGTACAACCCAGAAAATCTTTGGTCAACACAGAAAAACTTTATGATATATACAAGTATATTTTTTTAAAATGTAATAATAGTTCAAATTTTTACCATAATAGATAAATTGTTTTATTTATATTTTGTAAAATTTTAATAAAAATTAGTTGTAATTTAAAAAAGTTTTATTAGTAGCATATGTCAATTTTATATAAAAATTTCAAAATACTATATAAAAACTATATAAAAATGATCTACGTACCCTCTACCTTTAAAGTAGCTTGTTTATAATAGTGAAGTTGTAAGAAATGCATCTCTTTAAAAAAATAAACTTCATGTAGAATTAAATTTTCTGAGATCACTATATGTTTTTCCTGGGTTACACAAAAATTTGATAATCCTCATTGGTCGAATCATATGATGTTTATGTAAATCATATGATATGGTTGTACAAAGTTGATCTACAATCTATTTTATATGAAAATGGAAATATTGACACCCTATCCTTAAACTACAAATTAGTTTGGTATAGCCTTATTAACAATTAGTATTTGTATTAAGAGCTAATTTATGCATATGCTCTGATAGTGCTCTGATTTTTAGAATTTATAAAAAAAGCTTATTTTTTTAAAACTTAAAGCTATATAATTTTTTAATCTACTGGTCCATTTTAAATAATTTTACTACCAAAATGTTCATCTCTTTAAGATGATTCCAACAAGCCCAAAATTATAAAAATCCAATTATAGCATTATGAGAAAATGCACTGTCAAATAGGTGATGTATCTGAAATTAGTTTAATCTATATCAAACCAATTTTAGGTGCATTACCTATTTGATAGCACATTTTTTTATTACCCTGTAATTAGATTTTTATAATTTTTAGCTCATTGGAATCGGCTTAAAGAGATGAACAGTTTGGTATGGTGCGCCAAGTCACTTCTTATCAAAAATCACGTATATTTTAATAAATCTATAAAATCATAAGTTTTAAATATTTTTAAAAATGTAACCGATAAAAACTATTGTTTTTCATAGTGAATTAAGTTGATCATAAAAAATCAGCTTGACTAAGTCGGTTCAAGTTAATTGTAAATTTTGGTTTTTAGCCAAAAGTCGATTTCTTTTAAAAACAGTATCACGTGATATAAATGCACCACAGTACGTTAAATTTTACCTACTAATACTGCTTTTTAGTTTATTTAAAAATCATTCACCCTTTTTAAAGGTAATGTACACAGTATTAATAGAGGCCCAAAATTTTATATACAGCTAAAAAATTTATTATTTAAAGCGCTAGATTGGTAATGATTAATTTCGCTAAATAAAACTATTGATTTTAATTCCTTTAACGCATTAATCTTTCACTTATAGGTTAATTAAGTGCATCTATTCAAGATCTGGTAAATATTAAACTATTATTATTTTCTTTGAAAAAAAACAGATTATGAACACTTTCAGGAAACAGCCTATTTCTTTTATCTGTTAATACATTTTATGCTATGGAAAATATACGTTCTGAAGGGACGGAAGTTGCAGGAATTGCAAGATATTAGTGAGCTAATCGTGTAAGTAAAGGTAACGTGTTTGAATATAACTGCCACCAGGAAATTGGATCTTCAGGTTTATATTCTGGATCATCAGCGTCATATATTCTTATTTGAGGGAATTCAAAATATGCTTTTAATCCTATATCTACTAGTAAGGCTTTATTAACGATATTGGTGCTATTAAAAAAAGATGCTAATTTTGATAATGGTTTTGCTGTTAGTTGCTTATCCACAAATATATTCTCATCTAATGCTTGCATTTTTTGTTTGAGCCATTTTTTTGTTTCTTCAAATTTCTCTGGAGCAAATTCTAGATTTTTAAACCTAGGATCTAAGAGTGCTACCAAATACCCTTCTATTTTTGGATCTTCTCATTGATCTGCTATATTGAGTTTAATTTCATCTCTAACACTGCGAACAATTTGATGATTGAGTACCAATTCTATTTTAAAAAAATGTTCCTGAAGAGTCGCAATTGTTGGGAGCATAAGGGAGAGTGTAGAATATGTATTACCACTCATTAAGAATGTTGCACGAGCAAAAGGTTCTAATAAATTTACGAGCTCTTTAATACCTAACAATTCATTTTTACTTAACAATAGAGCATCTAATTTTTTTTCATCATTCCGGATTTTTCGATCAATAGCTTGGATCATCTTTTTGGCAAGCAATTGTACTGATTCATACAGCAATAATAAGCATTTTAAAAGCACAAAAGTCGAATTCCAACGTGTAGCAGATGTTGTGGCTATTGGCTCTAAAAATTGTCGATAAGGATTTGTTTTTTATTTATTTCTTCTTGCGCTTTTTTAACCATTTCTTTATATTTATCTTTATGAACTAAAAAACTATTTAATTCCTTCACTTTATCAATTAACTTTGTCACTTCATCAGACTTTAAAGAACCCGGAATAGAAAGCTGAAAGGTATGTGCCATGCAACAAATATGAATTATTCTGATATTAGTAATTGCTTTAACTATTGATATAGCATTGTCAGTTGTTCCAGCAATGCATTTTTTTGAAATCAAACTCACGCCTTAAGCAGCTTCAATATGTTCCCCAGTATAAGTCATAAGTATTTGATTTAAATTAAAGTTAGGATCGAGCCAATGGGCTGTAATTCCAATATATGGCTTGTACATACTCGTCTAAAGGTTAGTGGTAAATGAAAAAGTATACATCATTGTTTGAAAAAGGTTAAGTATTTTATTTTCCCATAGTTAACTGCTTTATGTATTTTTTATTTAAATATATCTTGGCGTGAAATCTGGTAGTGAGACTCTGCTTCATATACGAAATCATGAAACTTATCATTGTCTAACAAATTAAATGCCTGCATATCGTCGACAATTCATGCTAGAAGTCTCAAAGTTAGCCTATCCTTTTTTTAAAAGGCAATAGTAGTGGGTTTTTTATTATATCTAATAATGTTAGTTGAGTGGGATCTTTTTGTGCTATATGAATAGGTTTTTTGAAAACTGGCTCTTTGGATGCACCTAATAATGGTAATAGTTTACCTTTTTCTGACAAACGGTATACTGTACATAAATGAGCATCTAAAGTACTTGTACTAGTAAGGAGCGTGAAAGTTTCTCCACATTCTAATATTTTTCCATTCTTTTTAATTGGAACTAAACAATGCATTGCTTTTTTTATAGTTTTATCTTTTTTCATATGATTCCATACCCAACTTTTTCCAGGTTTTGGTTTTTTGTTGGGTGATATGACAAAAACTGATTTGTGTTTTTTGATATTTTGTATAGTCAAAGAATCAGAATATTCAAAACTATCTAATGGTAAAGTAAGATTTTCAGGATTATCTGATGGCAAAGTGAAATGTTCGGAATTATATGATGAAGTTGAATATTCAGAAGCATATAATGATGAAATAGAATGGTTAGAGTAAGAAGTGAAACATTCAAGACTATGTGGTGATGAAGATCCAAAAGGTATAATGGTGTAAAATCAGAATTAGATTCTAATAATTATTAGTATCTTCTAAATCATATTGAGAATTGTCTTGATCCATAATAACAATTCTGATGAATGAAAAACAAGGTTTTTTTTCGTTTTATCAAAATTTTGTATTTTATTAAAGGTAAGGCAGAAGTTTTTTAGTCAAGTTATTGCTAACCCGATGGGCTGATTTTTTATTTCTTTATAAATGCTTTAAATACTTTTTTTTTTATCTTAAAGGGCACCGTTCGTCTAATCTAATCTTTCAATCAATAGCTAATTAATTTTATTTGGGGCTTCAGTGGTAGCATCAATCGTTTTTCTTCTTTTTTCTATTCTAAAATATTTTAATTTGTCTTTATTTTTATTTTTTTTTCTTTTCCACATGAATTTTAAGATTTGACATACATTTTCACATATACTAACGCAGCCTCAATTAACACCTTTCATTTCGGCAGTAGTGTACCATAAATGGCCGGATATAAGACCCGGGTCTGTTACATTCCACCAATTTTAGAACCCACCCGGGTATAGTACACGGCTGAGAGTTTATTTCATATTTTAGTGTAAAAATTTGAGATGCACATACACTTTACGCTTATAATATGCCATTTAAATGTTCAAAAGAACCATATTTAATTAAAGAAGGTTCTACGATCTGCGCCCGGGTATAGTATATAATGGGTCTACCTAGAGGGATCTTTTATCCGGCCATTTACGGTAGTTTTTAGTACTGTAAATCGATTTTTTTTTCATCCTCAGGAACAGTACCGACGATCCATCAGGAACGGTATTTTTGCGTCTCAAAAATATCGATATAGCCAGAGTACAGGAATAATGTGTATTATGTTCAATTTGTTCATGAGTCATGAGTCAACATTCTTTATGCTTAGTCCCGAAACTGGGACGAATTGGACTAAAAGTGCTTCAAATTGATTAAATTATATATATTTATGACTTGACTAAACCATTAGCCATTAGTTCAATAGTTTAGTCGTTCTTTTACAATATAGTGTAATTTTTTTTATGGCAAATGTACTATTAATCAAAATTTTTACTATGAAAAATTGTTTTAATGTAATTTGAAAGTTTTGTATAGTATTTTTTTTAACTTATATAAAATTTGGACTTGAATAAGCAAAAATCTTTAAGCATCAAATAGAATAATGTTTAAATTACTATATATTGTAAGATAATGTCAAAAATAAACGAACTTTAATTTAAAGATTTTTTAAGAATAATAATATAAGAAAAAAGATAAAGAAAAAAGCATTTCTATAATCTAATATATTTAAGAGCTGATAGGCAGATTATCCAATTTATACCATTCTGAAAAAGACACCAATACAATAGCCCGAGCAGTACCATTTGTATATCCCGATTCAGGTGACCATTCGAAGTCAAGTGGAAGTTTTTTTTCTTTTGGAGAGTTATGGGTCAAAGTATTCTTTTTTTCATCCTTGCCACAATTCTTAAACTTGAGTAAAGAATTTGCATTATTGAATTCTCCAAAATGTTCCCCTTTATCATTTTGAACATATATTAATAGACCTTTAATGCTTTTCGGTCCGCTGATAGAAATTTTAATCTTTGGACTTGTTAATGTCGTTGTATTGATAGAAAATCCCCCATTTGATTCTACTGCATAAGAACCATGTGGACTATTTACCATCTTGTCCACATCACAGGTACCAGCTTCTGATGGGTATGCGAATGTAAAGTATGATAAACAAGTAAGTGAAATAATGCAAATATTGAGAATTTTCCAAAACATATTTTTCGATATCTTTGGCATTATGTTATGTTAGAAAGTTTTAATGTTTCAAAGCTGAAATAATTTTTTCGGTGATGATGAAAAGAATTGATCTTCCACAGCAATTTATCTTTTATTTTCTCTACATATTGTAAGAAACCGTCAAAAAAGCCTCTCAAGTTCACTAAGCCATACATTGTTTTAACTTTTAGTTTGCAAATCCTATACACGTACTTTATCTTATAGACATAGCCACAAAAATTGACATTGCCGATTCTCTAATAGGCATTTTCCTCGATCATCAAAGATCAAATCGAATATAAATATATATCGTTTATAAAAAAAATTTGACTGCAATTATTATAAAAATATTTTTAAGCTTTAAAATTATTTGATTAAATTATCTTTAAAAATCTTTGTATTTAAGACTTAAAAAGTAATGATTAAATAACAGTAGTCTCTGATCGCCAACGGTAGATTTCATAATAGTGTTGAGGCAAAGTCCCGAAATTAAGTACATAATCGCAGATCTCGATCTTCAACGGTAAATAACGGGCTTTCCAATATCATTTTATAACGATAAATAAAATTCTTTTAACTATTATAATTGAATATCTTGCTTTGTTTATTATGTCATCCCTAAAAAGTCATGCCTTAAGAATAGATTGAATTATTCATAAAATAAATTATTGCTGAAGTTGAAGAATTAGAGAAAATAAATTTCTTTGACGCGACGTTATCGTTATTGTATATAAAAATTAGAAAGAATTGCACTGGAGGTGACCATGTGATAATTATACACGTTAGTCTTGTCATCCGTTGGTCTGCAATTCGTAAATCGATTGTGTATTTTAACCGTATTATCCATGTATAATCTCCTGTGATCTTGATATAGTGTTCAAATTAATACAAATAAGGAGTTGACCTCGTGTAATCCCATCAATCCAAATAAAAAGAATCAAGGTTAAAGTACAAAAATATTTAAAGATTTATCAGTATCAAATAATCTAAATAAGTTTTATTTGACGAACAATTATTATTGTATATATTTGGTAATAGTATATAAGACTATATAAAGCTTGGCTATGCAGTACAGTATGTATCAAACTAATTAAAAATTGACTAGTAATCTTCAAATTTGGTGTATGTTAATTAAATTGATTAAACATTAAATTATATATATTCAATTATTTTTAACCTTAAAATTATTTATAAAACTTATTAGAATAATATAAGTATTTTAATCTAAGTTTTTTTTTAGGATTTTGATAAATTTAGCAGGTTGCGATATCGCAGGTTAATATTTAAAAAAAATTAAAATGATTATTAGTTAGGGTTAGGGTCCGAACTATTATTAATATTAGGTTAGAGGGTGCATATATATATGCCAAATTAAGCGCGAAAAACTTTCAATTAGAAGCCCAATAATTTTTCCTAATTTTTCGTTTGATCTAATTGGCCAATCATATTAACCTGCGATATAGCAACCTGCGATATTTAACAACCTCCTATCAAAAATATTATATCAATTATGCATCGGATCTAGGTCGGTGTTTAGCCCTAGTTGTTAGTAGGTTCTATAGCAAAATTATCAGCTGGGCATTTTTTACTTATTTTCATTACAGTACAGGACAGCAAAAAACATCCAATTTTTTTAGGGGCGCCAAATTTAGGGTATGTGACACGATTTCTGATTGGCTAATTTTATTAAGCCACCAAAATAGATTTATACTGTATGAGCTGTGATTGGTTAATAATTACAGTATAATGGATAACTCTAATGAATACTAACCAATAAAATTGCTTGCACATGACTAGAATTAATATGATTTGGTAATTTCTTTGTGCCAAATTTCTGTTTTACTATATATCAGCCTGACCCCAAAATTGATCATCATGATCAAGAATTATCAACATAAAAATTTATTACAAAGCAAATTTCACAAAAATGGTCTTTTTAACCAGCTTTGCGTTTATAATTAAGTATATAGAAATTACAAAATTTATTTTTTATTTTTTTTTTTTAAACAGTAAGATCTTTCCTCAATTTCTTTTATTAATGAAATATATTAATCAAATATACATATATTTAATTCAACCACATTTTTAAACTACAGATTTGAGGTTAGGGCTAATTTACTCTCAACCTAAGCTTGCCAATTAGGTAAGAAAGGCCAAACCTCACTGGACTACTGGATCTATGTGTATTGCCTTTAGGTTATGTTTTATGAACTCTGTTACCCATCTTCTATAATATAGTTCTTCCTTTCACATTTTACCTTCCAAGTCTTGAGTCTTTACTACAGGATACTTTTTGGCTCTTTGTTTTGCCTTTCTACTTGCCAGCTAGGAATCCATATTTGCTTATATAATTTTTTTATTATCTTGTATTGGAATTCTATGTTTTTCTTTTGGGTTTTGTCAGTACCAAGCAGAGGTTGTAACTTTTCCGTTATTATTTCTATTTTTATTTTACTTTTTCTTGATATGTATTTCTCGGAACTTCCTTTGAAATTCTTTTATCTGTTCGTTTGATGGCATACTCTATTTTTTATTTTTGTTGCTCTCGTCATTTCTTCTATGGTTTCCTCTAATATTTCTTCTTATTCTTTTCACAGATTATTTAGTGTTTTTCATTTTCTATTTTTTTCTTGCATTTTGAACACGTGATGTTCGGGTTTTGTGAAGGGTTCCTAATATGCATAGTCAGTACTACTAGCAGTTTGTTAGCAATTAATTTACCTGGAATGCTTTGATTTTTGATTGTTCAGTACTCGTATGTCTTGTAAATGTTCTAGGACCCCAAAAAACTCAGATACAACTCAGATGTTTCTAAAAAAGGAATTTTGCATAGAAATTCATCAAACGTTGCATTTTTATATAGTAAATTTTCAAATTTTGCTCTATTTTATACATCTATTTGGCTAAAATACTGCTAAAATTATACAAACTCAGATCTGAGTTGTATCAGAGTCCTAGTGGTCTGTTGTTATAGCTTATTAGCCTGTAAGTTGCTTGCCAGTTTATTTTCATCTCTGTTGACATCATATCTGTTATTCTCTATTGACTTATTCACTTTGTATAATTTTTATTCCTAAATAATTTCTTCATTAACTCATTATTGGTTCTCATCACAAACTTTTTGTCCATAGTCAACATATGGAGGTGAGTCAGTAAAAAAGGACAAATCATTTTTAGTAAAATTTTTTTAATTTTTAAACTAAAATATCTTGACAACTATTTAATCAAATTTGCTAAAAATTTTTTATTTTAATCTTGAAATTATATAGCATTAAAATAAAAAAAAAATTTATTAAATTTATTAAAATAGTTGTTAAGATATTTAAGCTTAAAGTCAAGAAAACTTTTACTTAGAAAAAATTTGTCACTTTTCTACTAACTTAACTCATATATATATTTTGCAGTGCATGGTGGATTTTTATGTCCATTATTGCTGTCTCTGTAGCTTCCATTACGAATTTTTCTTCTTCTTTTTTCACCTTTATTTCTATATCTAAATTCTTTCTCCTTATTATTGTTATTATACTTTTATTAGTATTCCTAGATCATGTTTATAAAACTCTCGATTCTGGTATGATGACAGGTTCATATATTTGTTTAGTATCCATTTTAAAGTTTCAGTATTCATTGTTATTTTGATTTTACTTTCGTGTTTCACACATATACATATCATCGCCAAGCCGATTAAGGTATTCTTTGTTGTTGAGGGCCAAGCTCTCGTCTGTATTTGTTTTTGTTTAGTAATATCTTCGATCTCCTACCATGTTCTTGTTTTCATTTCTTCTCTTTTCTTCTTCATTTTTTGAACACCTATTCTCGCTATGACTGTTTTCGGAAGTTTCAATTCTTTGTATATTTTTCACAATTCCTCTGCCACTTCTGGAAATATCCTCGTCATTTCGTAGTTCTGGTTTTTTTCTTGTTAACACCCTTTGCTGTATATCTTCTCTTATTGTTACGTTTCTTATTTGTTGCATTTGGGAGCCCAATAATTCAGAAATTTCTGCATGGATCTTCTTCTTTTTGTCTACTATTACTTCTGATAATAGATCTTTCTGGTATTTAAAGTAACAACCTTTTCTTTTTATATTCTTTGGGCATCCTATGCATCTTTGGAGTTTATCTGCTTTTTTTCCCAATGTGCCACTACTGTTTCGTTCGGTTTACTTTCCACTACTTTTCCCATTTGTCATATTCTATATATACCCACTTTTCGTTACCTTTCTGCCATTTTTGTTGTATAAAGATTTTGTTTTGTCTCTTTTTCACCTTTCGCAGAATTTTCTTCCTCTGCTAACCTCTTTTGAATTTGTTTAAACCATTTCGGTATTTTTTTTGTTATATTCTCTTTTCCTCTCCAAGTTGTTATATCCGTTTGGTCTTTGTTTAGTAGTTGTTCTACAAATATCAGGTCATGTTTATTTATACTAAGTTTTATCTTACTTGTTTCTTTCATTTTAACTAATACTAAGTTAATCGTTGTGCCTTTTTTATTAATAGAACTGGCCATCTCTTTTGCCCTTCAGTTAATTGTAAGTTCTGTTTAGTAGTATTTTTATTTGTTTTACAGTGTTTGTTCTCTTTTTTTTTGGCGTAAATACTGGCATTTGATGCAAAATTGACTCAGTGTTCTAGCTTTATTTTGTAACTGTTGCAATTTTACTTTAAGTAGTAAAGAATCAAAGTCATTCACTTGTATCATCCTCATCAATATTTATATATGGTTCGTTGTTATTATTTGTTCTACTGTCTTCAATCCATATATTTGTGAGTGTGTAATGGCTGAATTAGAAATACTCTTCATGAGCCCCGCTTTTTGCTTTATAAGTTTTATACACTATCGTATTATCCTTGCTTGTACTGCCTAGGTCAAAGGTATGTTTTGTGCCCATATCTTAGTCTTGTCATTAAAACTACATTAATTATATATACTGCTTCTTTCTCCGTTATCCTTGCTCTTTGTAAAAGCTTAAGGTCCTCTTCGAATTCTTCCACAATCTTCTTACTTAAGTTACTATTTATTGCAGTTCTACTAAAATAACATCCCAAGTATTTAAATACTTCTTTCTTTTCTATATTTTCTATCACTGTACCCATAAAGTTGATTTGTTAGTCTCTCTCTTTGGAGTTCATTATAAGTATTGATTTGTTAGGGTTCACCACTATATTTGCCATTGTATAAAATGATTTTGCCGTGTTCAAGATTGCTTTTAGCTATTCTTTGGTTTGTGCTATCCAAGTACTATCGTCCATATATACTAAGCTAGGTATATTAAAACTTATTAATGCGTTCTGTGGAGCTAAAGTTACTGATGTCATAACATAGCCCTTGTGCTTTATCGTTATTCAGCTTATCAATGGGTCGTAATATATTTTCCATAGTACTAGAGAAAAAGTCTCTTCTTGGTCCAGTCCATCCTGCACCTTGTACCTTTTCATCATCCTATTCTCTATTATTACAGTACCTGGTTATTCCTCCTCTCAAATGTGTGGATTAATAATTTTACGATTTTGTTTGGAACTTTTATTCTTTCTAGTGCTAACAATAACAATGGGAGATGTATGAAGTCGTATGCCTTAAATATGTCTTGAGCTAACACCCAAAATTTTTTTGTTTTTCTAGCATGTATGTCAAGTACTGAATTGGTGTAGAACCCCGAAATATATATAGATATGTCAGATATGAGTTTGCTTATTTTTGAGGTTTTTTATGCAGATCTTTTTTATTTATAGTAATTTTTGCTTATTTTTGAAGTTTTTCTGCAGATCTTTCCTTTTTAGTAATCCTATAATTAACCTGACCTATCTATGTATATTTCGGGGTCCTATTGGTATCTGTGTGGAATTATATGGAAGCATCGCATAGTTTTCTGAAGCTAAGATATTGTACCTACTCAGAGTACTATTTAACCTTACGGCTATTATTTTCGTGAAGATTTTTCGTACATGTTCTATCAGAGTAATAGGACTTGTTTTATACAACTCCTTTTGGAAGTTCGTTTTTGCTATAGGCCATATCAAACTATACTTTCACCTCTTCTAGTTCTAGGCAGACATTGAATATTTGTCTTAACTTTTCTACCACTTTTACTAGCAATTGTTTTAGGAGTTCGTTTGATATACCTTCTGGTCTTGTTGCTTTCCCGTTCGGGCTTTTCCTTATTACTTCTTCCATTTCATCCAGTTTTATGTCTTTTGAAACTTCAAGATACTACTCCTGCTTTATCTTCTTTTTTGGTTTGTATTCTTCTTTCTATTGTTTTCATTCTAGAGATACCGGCAGATTCTTTTTTGTCCAATTAGCTGAAGTGTTATTATATCTTCTTTTTTATTTGTTTCATATTTGTGATTACTGAATTATTCTTTTTTATGTTTTCAAAGCTTACTGGCACCACTCCTTGTCTTAGTACGCTCTTTATCATATCTTTTGTATCTTTTGCAAACTTCGCCTGCCTTTTCTCAATATAATATTGGATACATTTTTTCTTTTCTTTTTGTTTCATTGCGTCTCTTGCTCTGTATAGAGTTCTTTTAATTTGGCTTATGGTTTCCTGTATCAACTTATAGATATCTGTGTTTCACAATTTTTGATCAAGTTATTCTATATTTAGTTCTGTCATCTTTTTTATTTTGTCTAATTTATTATATACTTTTTTACTTAGCTCTTTGCAAGAAAAGGGCTCTTGAAGCTTACCTGCCATTTTAAGAATCTTGTTTGCTAACTTAAGTAAATTATAAATTTTTGTCACTTTTATGGTATTTGCTACAAATTCTTTTTTCATCAATTTCTGCTTTTTATATATCATTTTGTCGCTTTTTTGATAATAGAGTTCCAAATGTACTAGACCTTGTTGAGCGTCATGCTATCTGTTATTTCTTCTTCTTTCTATTCCATTTTTAGGCTTTCTACGACAAGTTCTCTAAACTGTTCTCATTCTTTTTCTGATATCTTATCATATAAGTATTTTTCTTCAAATCTTTTCTTCCCTCTTGGTTTTGTTTGTAGGTCTATTAGCCACGTCATTTTTATTATTTTCTGATCACTATTTGTAACCCCTTCGGACCCCAGAATTAGTGATTTTTCGTATTCGTATACTATTTCCAAGTTTATCCAAATATCATCTATTTGGCTGTTTCTGTTTTTTCTGCCCCAAGTTGGTTCTCTGATATTATGGAACTCTAATCCACTTACTAAATTGTTTTTATTTATGTCTCCTAGCAAAATCATTTGATTTTTGCATGTTTTCCTCTCCAGGTTGTCGTTGAAGTCACCCATCACCATTATATTCATTTCGTTCCTTCTCGCTTGTTGTATTCATGTTAGCACATTTGTTTGGGTCTTCTTGGACAGCTCCATATCATTGCTTGGCAAATATAGACTTATCACTCTCATTTGGGTATTTCTTGGTAGAAACAAATCTATTAGCAGCACTGTTCCATTTATCTTTTCGATATTGTGAATTTATTGTTGTAATTGCGGGGCAAGTAATATAGCCATACCCAAACTCGATTCTCTGATATTTTACAAGCTTCTATTATAATTTGCTGTATACACTTTGTAGTACAGGTTGGATAGTCCCATTTTTTTCATAGATGTTTCTGCTATCTTGGTCTCTGTTATTGAGATTTTATGCCATTCATTTTTGGTACAGAATTCTACCCATAGTTGGAATTTTGTATCTATATTGATTCCTTGAATGTTATGTGTTATCTTGATATTAACATGTCTGATAGTGTTTTGTGTAATATTTTCACTTAGCCCAACTCCCGTTTGGGTTTGAGTTCTCTCATATTCATTGTCTGTCATTTTTTATAACTGGTTTCATTCCAAATATCTCCCACGCTGGTTTCAGTAAATCTTGGAGTTTGTTTAAATACAGTGGTAATATCATTGTTTGAAAATGCATAGTTAGTACTTTCATTGCTTCCGGCAATTTCTCATAACTGATCACTAGAAACAGGTCAAGTGCTCTCTCTTCTTTCTATTTGATAACTTTTTGAACCCTTCTAAGTCTGGGAGTATTTGTTGTGATTCTGTCTCTTCTACTTCTTCTACTTTAATATCTACCCAACTCTCTGGAATCTTGTAGAAAAAGTAGTCTTTTTCTAAGCAATCTTACTGTTTCCATTAACCATTTCTTTGTTGTTATTGGTGTAGTTAAATTTGCATATTGAACCTGAGTAGAGTCTTCTGGTAGGTCAGGTTTATCTGTTGGATTTACCTTCATATATTTTAACAGAAAAGGTATTGGGTATCTGTACCAATCCTTAATTTCTTTTACAATTAGTTTAGCTTTATTTTTATTCTCAATCAGAAAATTAAAATAGGTCTTCATTTTAATTCTAGCTGGGTCCCTCGGTAGCATTTCTTTTGCTTTAATGTAATTGTTTAGTAACCTTAAAAATCCATAATATTCCATAAGGATACCTATGTGCTTTCTAAAATCGTCACTATTCTTTGGTATGTATGGGAATAAAGATTGAACGTGTGGATTCAATTCCTGCGGTATTAGTGAAAGCGGTTTCTTCTTTTCTGGCAACATAAAATATGAATTTAGCAATTTTTCGAAAGTATAATATTCCCGAAGTCTTTGCTTATAGTTAGCTACTTCTCTTAGTTTCCATCTATCTATTAAGAGAAAAGATACTTTACAGATGGATGGAGATCAGCTGGACTTATTGATATTAGAACCTTTTTATTAAGAAAAAATTCTTCTAGTTTTTCAAATTTATATATTTTGTGTAATACTCTCACAATTACCTCTGTTTGACTTCTCTTCTCTATCGGCAATATGAATAGTAGCATCTGTCTTAGCTTCTCATCTATTAATTCTGGTGTCTTGGATAATGGTAGTAATTTTTCTTCTTTTAATTCTCATATTAGTGCCCTTGTGTTTTCGAATTATATTTGTGTTTTTATTGCTGCAAATCCTATCCCATAGAACAAATTCTGCACGATCTCATGTGGATCTTTTTTTACCATATCCATACTCTTAAAGTAGTCTGTTATTAACTTTATCTTTAACATTGCGTATACTTGGTCCTTGTTTGTTTTGTTTGTTATCATTAACACTCCTTGCATCTCTCTATATCTATCTATTGCATAATCGTACATTCGTTAATATTCTAACTAATGAGGCAGTTTTGTTTCCTTGTTTCTCGTAAAAGTTCTGAAGAAAGCTGTATCTCTATACTTAAACTTTAAACTGATTGCTTTTGGAATATTTACTACCATTGAACAAGTATTCAGCTTGTATCTTAGCAGTATTTCTAGCTTTTTTAAAGATTCAAATACCTCTACAATTTTATTGTTGTCCCAAGTTTCTTCATCGAACATCTTTCTCCCTTGCTTTGCCAGTTCTTCTAGTATATCTTTGGTCCACTCTTTTTTCTGTTACTTCGTTCCTGCCTTCTTTTATCCTTATTTGATCTTCTTGCGAATCTAGCTAGTACCTGACTGTATGTTCTTAGTGTACCTTTTTCTGTTTGTATTGTGTTAACCGATTCTGCTTTCATTTATCATCATCTCCAAACTCACTTCCAGTATCTGGACTGTTTAGATTGCCATTATCTTCCAAATCCATAATTGTCGTTGTCTGTATCAGATTTGTATCAGCTTTTGTATATAGCTCCTTCTGAATATGGGTATTGTTTTAAAGATCCTCTTCTTGGATTTCCCGGTTTTCTACAGTTAGCACAGCTTCCGTATGGGAATTTTCCATTTCTATTCCGGGTCCTTCAGGTACTCGTATTTTTATATTTGTATTTGTTGTTTTGTCTTGATTGGTAATCGATATTAATGACATCATTTCATGGTCACATGTTATCTTGTTGTTCCCAGACAGGGACAAACTACTTTTTGCACTTTTTTCAAATATGTTTTGTTCGCTTTCGTAACTAGTTTTGGTTTTCTTTAGGTTTCTTTGAAGTTCATTCACTCTCCCTCCTGCATCAGCAAATTTATAGTACCGAAATCTTTTGAAAGATCTTGTGTTACTGCAAAATCTTTCAAAAGATTTCGCATATCGCAATATATTTCGAAATATATTTCGAAATATTTCACTTTCGAAATATTTTGAAAATAATTTCGAAATATTTCGAAAGTGGATTTGAAATATTTTTCGAAATATTTTGTAATCGAAATAATTCGAAATATTTTAGAACTGGCTGGATCAGCTAGATCAGAATATGTAACCTGGGTTATGCCAAGATACATTGGACTATATTTTCGAAATAGTTTAAAATTTTGTATTATGTATCGAAATTAATCTACAAATTCTGTATTACAAGATCAGATCAGATCTTTGTTTATAAATTAGATCTTCTATACAGTTTTACATTGTTTTTTTTCTTTCGCTTTAACAATTACATAGTGTTTTGAATCACTGGGTAAAAAAAAAAGTAAAGTAAAATTTCAAAAAAAAGTAGGCTAAAAAAAGAGAGAAAGACAAACTAAAAAAACTGGCATAGGAAAAAAAAAGCGTTTTTGCACAATTTTTACTCCTCCCTCCTTTTTTTTTCACCTTTCTTTTTTTTTCTTTCTTCTTTTTTTTCTTCTTCTTTTTTCCTTTTCTTCTCTCCCCCTTTCTTTTTTCTTTCTTTTTTCTTTTTTTTTTTTTAATATTTCGAATTATTTCGAATTGTTTCAAAATATTTTAGAACTGGGAAATCAAGCTGGATCAGTAGATCTGTATCCTGGATCATACCAAGAACGCGTTTGACTAATATTTTCGAAATGTTTCGAAATGTTTCGATGATCATAGTACAGATTAGATTAGATCTGTTTTTTTTTTTTGTTTATAATTCAGATCTTCTATTACTTTTACATTGTTTTTTCATTTTCAGTTTTTTTTTTTTTGGTTTCGTTTTGTTTCGTTTAGTTTCGTTTAGTTTCGTTTTGTTCTTTCAATTTTTTTTTTATTTATTATTTTTTAATTTTTTTATTTTATTTTTATACTTTACAAAAACACCAACCCTAAATTCTCTGGCACTTTACAAGAAATCCAACGACTTTTCGCCACTTTGCGCAGCTCTTCGAAACTTTGCAAGAACATACAATTGCTTTCTCTAGCAATTTGTAAATTTTCAAGAACGCCTCTTTACATTAGAGAAATGGAGATTTGGGTTTTATTTTTTTATTCAGTTTGCTTACATTCTGTTTTTTTGTTTGTTTTCTTTTTACTTATTTCTTTAATTTTTATTTTTTTATTTATTTCGGCACATTTCGAAAACCTTCGACAATTTCTAAATTGCAAGAAACGAACTCTTACTTTAGGGAAATAGGGATTTGGGTCTTCGCTTTTTTTATTTAGTTTGCTTATATTTTTGTTTTTTTGGTTGTTTTTCTTTTTTTTTACTTATTTTTTTAATTTTTTTTTATTTATTCCTGACTTTCTTTGGAACTTTGCAAGAAAACGAACTGACTTTTCTGGTACTTTAAAAGAACACCAACTCTAACTTCTCCGGCACTTTGCAAGAACAAACTGAATTTTTCTGGGAATACCAACACTTTTGAGAAGTGGTTTTTTTTTATTTTTTCACTTCTCTACTATTTTTAGTAAGTATTTAAAAAGAAGAGCAAAACGAAGATGATAGCGAAAACAAAAGAATAGCCGAAACGAAACAATAGTTAAAACAAAGAAGCAAAATAATAGCTAACTGGGGTGAGCGAAAATAAGCAAGTAGGGCTAGTTTTTTATGGGATTATATGCGAAGAAGTGTGAAAGTATTTTAAATACTGTTTTTTTTCGTTTTTGGGTTTGTTTTTTCATTTTTTTTTGGTTTCATTTTTTTTCATCATTTTTTTTTATTTTTTTGTATAATATATGTATAATAATATATAATAAAATATAATATTGAATAAAAATGTATATTTAATTTAAAATAAATTTAAAATATATAATGTATAATAATAAATAAAAAATATAAAATTTTATATTAAAATGCGAAACAATGCGAAAACCTGTGAAAATGATCAAAAATTTGCAAAAGCATGATTATGTAAATATGTATTTCGTTTATTTATTTTTTTTAAAAAAGTTTTAAAATTTTGCGAAATATTGCGATAATATGCAAAAAATTACCTCCTGCAACCCCGGAAGGAATAATTAGGTACAAATTAGGTACAAATTAGGTACGGGATTGCATCGTTTTTATTTGCCCTATTTCGCAATATTTCGCAATATATTTCAAAAATTTCAAAATTTCTTTTGAAATCTTTCAAAAGAAATGCATACCAAAATCTTTCGAAAGATTGCAATTCTTTCGAAAGATTTCGCGTCAATCGCAATTCTTTCGAAAGATTTTGGCATGCAATTTCTTTCGAAAGATTTCGTATATTTATTTTGCTGATATGGTACCACCTTTTGTACATCCTCCATATTTTTAGTACTCATTTTCACTGTTCTGGACTTTGTCACAGGCTTTTGTCCCGCTCGGACTTTTTTGAATGCTAGTGGTGTAGCTGTATAGCTTTCAGGATTAAACTTCTTCTTCTTTTGTTTAATTGTTCTTAGCATCGAACTATCTATTTTTTTTTTTATTGTTAAGGTGACGTCATGCCTCTAGACTTTATTAGATGTATATTAATCGTTACAATATATTGCTTACAATTATTATACTATCTACTAAGTATTGAGACTTGGACTATTTTATCCATAACCTAAACCAACCAGAGCCTACCATATTCCTATTTATATAGCAGCCTGGTTTTGGACATCCCTTTTTCCCAACCAACAGTTAGTATTCACATGTCAACCACTTTACTCCCATTTTCTAATATCATTACTTCCAATTTGGTGTACGTGATTCCAGGTAGGCGCTTTTTGCTTCCAAATTGGTATACTCAGTTTCCTTACTAGTGTACTTTTCAGGAGTTTGTATCTCAAGCTATGCAGCTGCCTCTACTGCATTGGGTAAGTATCTCAAGCCTGCGTACTGCCGCAACTAGCCGATTTTCTTGTGACTTGAGACCCAGGATTTAATGTTCTGTATTCGGAAATATGCAAACGACTGTACTTTCCGCTATGGTGACGAGAGTGTGACAAGTATCCAGGCATGTTTCGCTGAAGCTTCCAGTCCCTGATATAGTTGGATGGCATCATGAGGCTTGGCCAACCCAACTTTTGTACTACTACATGCACCTGTACCAGCTATATCTATTACTGGTAGTTAGTGATACAAATCAAAAATCGAATTAATCGATTAGTTGTAAAGTTGACAACTAATCGATTTGAATTTTACAGACCCAACTTAGTCGATTAATCGATTAGTCGATTAATCGATTAATTGATTGGCCAACTAATTTATTAATCTACTAATTAATCGATTAGTCGATTGGTCGTTTAATCAATCGATCATATAAGAATACCAACCCGGCTGTTTTCAGTTGCTACCTTATATTTAGTTGATTGGTTGTTTAATCAATCGATCATATAAGAATACCAACCCGGCTGTTTTCAGTTGCTACCTTATATGTATTTTACCAAGTTTTGTTTATTATTTATTCAACTAATCAATTGGTCAATCGATTAGTCAACTAATCGGTTAATCGATTAGTCAATTAATCGATTGGCCAACTAATCGATTAGTTGAATAAAATCGATTAATCGATTAGTTGGATAAAATGATCTATCAACTAATCGATTGAAAAATTTTCATCAATTTGTATCACTACTGGTAGTCCCAGATCCTCTTAACATCCCAAGACTTCCATATGAGTGCACCCAGAGCTCTATTGGGCTTTGACTTGTACATGTCTCTATGCTTCTACTTCTTGTTAGTCAGTCAGTTCCGTCTGCCCTTGCAAAGTTCACTAAACTCTAGTACCCGGCCAGTCACTCTTTGGATCCTTTTCTTTAGTCATTCCAGACTACCAATCCAGTTGGCCCGGAAGGATCAGTTCGCCAGGCTTTAGGAGGGCCCCTGAATATATTTATATCACATTATTTTTTTTATATCACCTTTGGTTGTACACTTAATAATACAATTTTCTAAAAAACATAAGTGTAACCGTACAATTTTGCCATTTTAATACTAGTAAACATAGTAGATATTACGTCAATTATCACAACAAACGTTTTTTATAGTCTATTTAGGGGTTCTGCTTTAGGTGCCTAAGGTTTCTCTTTTCTTGGTTCATGCTTCTATAATACATGATCTTTCTTTCGGTGCAATTCCAGTAGGCAGGTTGGTAGGCCCCTTTGCCATAGAGGCTCTAGCTTGTCCAGATTTTCAGATCAGTCACTGCTAAGATTCTTTTTCCTGGTACTGTTGAAAGTCCAGCTACCTCTCCACTCGGAGCTTGCCAAACAGGTTTCAATTGTTCTGGTCCCTTGGATTTGTTTGTATAACCAACACAACTACACCAAAGCTCCCATTCAAGATGGTGGTATCAAGGTTACAGGTAATATAACTGACCGATCGATGAGCAAATGTTATTATAACACAGGCCTATTTTCCAATTCGTCTCCAGTGGGATTTGAACTCTAAACCTGCCGCTTGGGGGGTGACGACCAGACAGCTTTTCTATGTCGCTACAACCTTCAAACTATCTATTACTTCTATTTATACTTAATTATTTAATTAATAAAGTTTTGTGCATTTCCGATTTCTTTCTCCAATTATTTTCACCAATTTGATTGCTTATTAGTAATTTACAGATCTGTAATCTGAAATATCAAAATTTTGAAATATTACAAAAGTAATTTCTAAATATTTTTAAATTACAAAATTCATATATTTAATTATAGGCCAAAAGTAGATCAAAAAAAGCATTTTTTTGAAAATTAACTTTTGAATTTATTCTTGATAGTTACAACCCATTAAACAATGCCCAACCTATTCTAAAACATCTGAATATTTCAACAAACAGTAAAAATACTTCTTTTTATAGTTTAGCATAGCTCTTTGATTGAGTTTTATTGGTTTTTTAACTTGTCTAGACATCAAAAAAGCTTTTTTTTTAGTTGCAACAAGTATTTTGTTTGTTAGTTTTTCAATATCACTTAGGAACAAATTTTTATATATAATAGTTTATTGAAAAAAGGCCCAAAAAATCAAATCAATTGATATGACAGTTCAAATCTAAAGAATAAAGTTATGAAGTTTATTTTTTTAGTTAATTAAAATATAATCAAGTTATATTTTAACCAATTTTATTAATAAAATTAAAAATTTGGCTACTTTAATTTGGCCAAAATTATTTAAAATTAGTATAATTCTGACCAAAAAAAAAATTTTTTTATTAAATATTGATTTATATTCTAATATTTATATTAGCCAATAATATTGCTTTATTTTGTATAAAGTTATACAATATATTAAAAATTTGGCCAGCTATATAACTTGTTGGTTTAAAGATACCTGCACTATATTAAAGTTACCAAACTTTAATCTCATAACTTTTATAAAAAATAAGATTTTTTTTTAACTCTGATATATTTTACCAATATTTTATTAAGTAAATATTGAGTACTATTTAAAGCCTGTTAATACATAATACCTAAAACTAAATTCAATATCATACAGTTACTTCAAGAGCATCTATGTGTGACCAGTTATACCACCTTACAGATAAAGCAGATATAAACTTGTCAGCTCATGTCAAAGAGTAACAGAAAATTTCTTTTCAAATCTCTCCCACCTAGCATCAATAGTGGAAATAAACTCAACCATACAAGAAAAAATATATGAATAGAAAAACAAAAAAGGAAGATAACTACAACACCTAAACAAAACACCAATACTAACAAAAATAGCTAAAAATAAAAGATAAGAGAAACAAAAAAAAATTCTATACTAATGACATAAACAAACAAAAAAGAAAAACATAGAAAAAGAACTACAAAGGGCAAAAGAAAAAAAAAAGCACTAAGCACTTCTAAAGACCAGTGCTAAAAGAAAAAATTATATAAAAAACAAAATATTAAAATCTGTCTTACAAATATA
Organism: Gigaspora rosea; assembly: GCA_003550325.1. Classification (NCBI taxonomy): domain Eukaryota; kingdom Fungi; phylum Glomeromycota; class Glomeromycetes; order Diversisporales; family Gigasporaceae; genus Gigaspora; species Gigaspora rosea. Next base: position 101,793 of record QKWP01000354.1, on the reverse strand, counting down.
TAGTTTAAATTATAAATAATAAATTTGTAAGAAGAATATATAAAATAATTATTTGTTAAAAGTTATGACTTAAATAACTGCTAAAAAATTGGATGTTTTTTTGCTATTCTGTACTGTAGTAAAATTTTTTATGATCTTGAGACAAAATTGATCAATTCTGATTTGGCCTACCATGATTTTAATGTACTCTAATATATTCTGACATGGAATTTTAAGAATCTTATAGTCACTCAATGCTAATTGGGCAGTTGTTTGTTTTGATCAATTTTAAAACAACCCAATTTTTTGAAAGTATAGAAAAAACTTGTATTTGATAAATTCTGAAATAATTGTTATACAAACTATTTATGTGGGCAATTGAAAGTTAATATATAATTGTAGTCTAAAAACTAGCAATTTTACTACCTGCTTAACCATAATAAGTTAAACTTAAGGTACCTTTATTTATAAATAAAAATTCTTTGTTTTTGAGTATTTCTAGCAAAAAATCTTTTCCAATTGTTTTCAATTACTTTTTCCAGAAAGTTTTTATAAGAACAAAGATAGAGCATTTGGTAATTGGCAAAGTTTATTAAGTTTCTACTACATTTAAATTATAAAGCTAAACAATAAACCATGAGTGTTATACAAATATAAAATTTTTATATATTTTTTAAACAGGCTATGCATTATGAATATTTTAATATGATTTACTTTACCCAAACTATGATATATGTATTATATATCAAACTACCTCTAATATATAGTATAATCAATACAATGGTATGATTTAATTACAATAATATAGACTATGGAATAGTAACATGTTAAATATAATATGTTTTCAGTAAAATCTAATAGTTAAAAAATATACGGGGAGGGTGAGGGTAAAAAAAGTTGAAATTATATATAAAAACCTGACTATATATATATTAAGTAAGAGGGAGGAGGTAGGCCTCTGATAAAAAATAATTAGGTGATTAATGACATGGCCCTAATAAAATTATGGTCTGGTGCAAAAAGGTTTATACTCAAAAATGTACTTAATTTTTGTACTTAATTAGCTTCATAAATTTCTAATTCAATATTTCTAATTTTTTTATATAAAATAAAGTAGGTTATAATTTATCTTTATATATAGGTTTTATTATTATAATATAATTTTATTTTAACAATTCATTATATACAATTTTTTGAATTGAATAAAAAAAAGTTTTTTTTTTAAAAAAAATCTATTTTAAACATTTTCACAAAAAGTGTGAGGTTTTATAAGTTTGTGTTATGCAAGTGCATTAATGTGCATATAATGAACATATGGTTAAAATTTGGGCAAAATTGAATCACTAGTTATTAAAAAATTAGTCAATAAAGTCAAGCAATTAAATTTTTTTACTATATAAAATAAGCATGATGGACAATCGTGGTAGTACAAACTTCCAAACTTGAAATTTGTGACTCAGGACCGATCTGTCCAATAAAAGTACAGAGATGATCGATCACATGAAATTAAACAATTGGTCATATCCATACACGTGATAATTGGCCAATCAATTTTTATAAAATTACAATAACGTTCAAAAAAACTTTATTTACTAAATCAAAGATATCTCACGATTCAACAGTCAGAATTTGACGAATCTTATACCATTCGATTCGTCTCATTGAGACGAATCGAATAGTATAAGATTCAACAAATTCTATCCACTGGAACGTGAGATATTAACGATATTATAACTCCTTGTTCGCTTATATATTTTTTAATAAAATTTTATTTTAAACACGTGTATATTGTTTCTACTTAATCTATCCAATAAATATATCTTGCTAATCGTTTCTAAATCGTTTCTATTTGAATTTAAATTGTAGTAGTTAAAATATTTAAAATTTAACTTACAAAATAACGTGTTCATTTATAATATATAATATAACTTTAGATTTAAACCATATAAAAACGTGTTAACTTATCTTTTTATCCTGTTTTTTGTATAAGAACTACTTCGGGTTTGTTATTGCTTTTTCTAAAAAGTATTAGAACTTAGTTTCACGTTACTTACGTTTAGTTTTAACCCCAAAAAACCTTTTTTTGTTCGAATTATGAATTCAACTACCTTTGATCTCTTATAAAATTCACCTCTAATAAAACTTCTTGAATATTGAGATTATTTTTGATTAATTTTAATACAAGGTGGGTTACGTGGAGGTCTTTTGCTAGCTTTCTTTTTAGAACAGATTTAATTGATAGGTTTCAAAAAATCACGAGAATACGAAGTACTTTAAACTGTATAAAAAGTTAAAAAAATTTTTTTATTAAATTGGCTAAGCCACATTGTCGATCATCCAAATTCGGGTTTGTCCACCATGCTTATAAAATATATAAAAATTACTATTAAATTTATATGGTAAATTTTACAATCAATATAAAAAATTTTTTAAAAAAAGTTAGTATAAATAAAATTTTTAATTTTAACAAGAAAAGTTACCAAAATAATTATATTCTAATTAATCTGCATACTAACTACTTTTAATAAAGTAAAAATATTAAAAATTATTTTGTAAAAAAAAAAAGTTTACTAATAACTATCTGAGGTACGAACCTTTTTGCACCAGACCATACTTTAGTATTAAAAATGCTTTACTTTTTGTTAATAATTTATTCATTTTTTCACATATTTCATGTATCAAAAGAATTTTTAATTGATTTGATTGGGCCAATTACACAAATGCTATAACTTGTGATTTTTTATAAAAATGTAAGTTTTCTTTTTTTATGCTTTTTTTGAACAAATAATATTTTAATTTTTGACTTCTAACATACCTTTCAATATACAAAATTTACAGCACATTTTTTTTTTCTTAAACAAATACAGTAATATTTTAGTTTTTGACTTTCTAACATTAATAAAGAACATTTGTTTAGTTGATGCCAATGAGAGTTAGTATTATGTTTGTGAATGCTTTAAGAACAGAAGGTTGTCTACAACATTGGGGTCTACTGGTTTCATATGAGAAATCAGTTATGGGCTTTTCTTGAAGGATCTTCACTTGTCTGTACTGGCTTCCAGAGGGTGTTTAGTTGACTATTAGTGTCATATGGCTTGATAAGAGTGTCTAGTTTGCAATTAGCAGCTTCGTGCTGGCTTGATAAGAGTGTCTAGGCAATACTGGCTCTTTGGCAAGTGAGTTGGACCCAGTTAACTTACCCTTTGGCAAGTGTTAGTCTGTACTGGCTTTTTTGGAAGAGTCGAGTCAGAACCAGGAGACTTCTCATAATAAGATCTGACTATTTTAATATATTTCATATTTACTAATTTTTATTTTTTATTAGTGTAAAAATAATAGATTATCCGATTTCCAAATTATTATTATCTTGACGCTTATTAATTAAAAACAAATATTATTTTTAAAGAATTTATTAAAAAAATTCCATTGTAATTTATAATTTAAATAAAATAATATAGTTGGTTTTGTATATGAAAAAAAAAACGAAAGTATAAAATGTTAGGCCCTTGAAATTAATTGTTTGTTTCTCGTGTAAAGGTTCGGTGCAAATTTTGATATAAATTCTGTATTCAGTGAAATTCTATACGGGTAATTCTTGTAAAAATTCCTTGTTATTACTGTAATATAAAATCATTCGTTAATTTACAATAAAAATATAATGAAAACCTGAGTGGTGAAACTTTAAAGTCCTTTATGGTATGACGAAATGCCTAAACTCACGACTATCTTCCGTGAACACATTGAATAAAACCACTTGATTAATATTTTGGTAGTGAATTGCAACTTGATAATTGTTAATTTGAGGAATTGAATATTGCTTAAATCTTGTTTTGAGTTATAAGCATTTTTTTTAATATTGTGATGTTGAACACAAGTGGTGTGTGTTTTAGTAAACCCGGTACTATTAATACTATGTAGTTCAGATATCTTTATATTGTAATGTTTTAAATACATAAAAGTACATATATATTGAAGGCAGCCCTAATATGTAACGCGTCAGGAAATTTTGATTATTTTAATCGATTGTAAACAGTTAGTTAATCGATGACTTCAAGAGGGTGCTGAAATTGATATGAATCGATGATAATCGGCACGTATAAAATCGGCTGAAAGCGATTTAAAAACATTAAATTAAATCGATTATGATCGATGCTCGGACAATAAAAATAGTTAGTTTCTATTAAATCGATTATAATCGATAAAAAAACTTCATCGCATTTAATCGCTGGTGGTGATTAAAATTGATAATTTTAATCGATTACAATCGGATTTCAAAATTTCCTAATGACATAATGTATAAACAGTAAAAATAAAAAAAAATAAAAGGCTATATTTATTTATATTGTTGTTAAACATGATAATTGCTACAATACATATATCAAGAAATATATAAAATGTCAATTAATTTGCAAGTACGATGAAAACAAATAAAATATTGATTTTTACAAACTAATAATAAAAAATAAGTCTAATTAAAACAATAGAATATATATTAACTTTATTCTTCTAAATACAGTTCTATAATTGATAAAATAGGGTTTGATAAAATAGGGTTTGATAAAATAGGGTTTGATAAAGTAGGCTTTGATAAAGTAGGGTTTGATATAATTAGGAGCTTTCAGAACTTGCACAACTCTTATCACCTTCCAAAGAGAGATCATCCCAATTCATATTATCCCAATAATTCTCTATATACTTAACAATTTTAGACACCGGGCAATACGCTTTGCTTTTTCTAACTTTCAACCCCATTTCCGCAGCTCGTTCCATTAATTCTTTATCTGTCAATGTGTCAAGTAATGCCCTGTAGAGTTTGTCAGCTGTGATTGTACTTGCATGAATACCTGCATTTACCGAAAGACCATGTCGGTGCAATATAGATGCCCACCATGGTTGGTCTGCGAAGTGTGGAACCTATAAGAGAAGAATAATGTCGTAAATTTTCATATTATTGTTTTATTAAACATAATTCTTTATACTCACGGTAATTGAGGGAACACCAGCTCTTACGACAGTATGAGTCGTTCCTGCACCTCCATGATGTACAACGCACGCAACATAACGGAACAACCATGAATGAGGAACGTGTCCAACGATGAATACTCTACCAGCTTCAACGAATTTATCCAATTCTGGATTTTTAACACTAAATAAATATGTAAAAGTATAATATTATGAATAATTTTATTTTAAAATGAAATAAATTAGGATAGATTGAAACATACTTAGATACTCCCGCGAACAAGGCTCGCTGGTTATCCGGAAGCTTTTTCATAACTTCTAACCATAAACGAACTCTGCTCTCAGCGGTACTAAAACTATGCATTGACCCATAGCCAAAATAGATCGGTTTTCTTCCCTTACGTAAAAAGTCAACCTTCGAATTCAAAAATCATTAGTAATTAGGATTAAAACAGAATTTTGTATTTAGCATAGAAATTTAATAAATACCAAATCTGCTGGTGGTTCAAAATTTTCTAATTCATCATTAATACTTAAAAATGGATAATCAAATTGCTTTTCCGTAAGGTTATTTCTATAAAATTTCAAAGTCGAAAGTATGTATATTAACATTTTAAATATCGATTAGAGAATAAACTAAATCGAATTTATATTGATATTAAATGAACATACGGGTTTGGTGGAATTTTAATCAAATGTTTATTGGAGACATGTAATACAGGAACCTTATTAGCCTCAAAAGCACCACCTGGTAACCACGGAAGTCTATATTATGTAAGAACAAAATTTATATATGTCATTTAATATGAATGAGGTAAATACATCATTAAAATTTATAGTTATAAACATACCTTTCTACGGGTGATAGGCCAAGTTCCGTCATTCTTTGATTGTAAATCTGAGGATAAGTTCAAAGATAAATACACCTTGCACCATTACCAACTGGAAGGATGGATAATGTCATAAGATAAAGGACTCAGAATTCTTACAGGTAAAAGACCAACATCAGACCAGCGAGCAGCAAAATTATCCTATAAATTTATTCTATTAATAAAAAACTAATATCAAAATTTCAAGGAAAAAATATATGAATAAATAATTGAAAACATACTACTGTTCTCCATATTGTGAAATTAAGTTCAAAAGGTAACCATTGCAGAGAATCGAAGGATCGACCATAAACTGCCTTAAAAAATGAATGGTTTGTGAATAAAGACGCTCTAAGATAAATAAAGCTTTTGCTAATGATACCAACCCCCGTATAAGACTTGGTGCTTGCGTAAGGATAAAACATAATGTATGCCACAGGAATATTTCTTATTATACACTGTAAATTTGTTAATTACAAGATAAGCTATTATTATTATTATTATTATTTTTTTATTTTTTTTTTTTTTTTTTTTTTTTTTTTTTTTTTTTTGATTCGAAAAAGTAAATATGATTTCTTTAATTACCTCTGGATACATATATGTTGAACCTGTACCAAGTAATACGAAATCAACACCTTTCAAAGCATTTTCAGCATCACTTTTTAAATTTAATGAAAGAAATATATTTGAATAAACATACTAAATGAGATAAAAAAAAAAAAAAGGTCAAATACAAGTAGTTTAAACTCACCCATACGATTTCTTAAAGCCTTGCTTCAAAAATGAAAATGTGAATGGAACCCCCAATATCGTACTTGAAGAATATCTAACCATTCGCTTTCCTGTACAAAAAAATTAGATAATTTAATGTCAAGGGTACATAAATTTAAATTGAAAACGGATATCTTACCAGCATCAGTGTGTTCCTAAATAGAAAAGAAAGTAACAAATAATTAATGAAAATTAAGTAAAAAGTGACAGACAGAGAAAGACACCAACCCATTCATGTATCATATCCCACTATCAAAAGATAAGAATTTCAAAATGTGTTAATAAATTTGACGAATCTATAATGAAGGTATTAATTTTTTTAATTTTTATAGAAATAATACCTTTATCTCCCTAAATTCAAAACCTTTACTTTCTATCAATTCTTTAAATCGCGCATTAGCGGCAATTATAACTTCATGCCCACGACGAGAGAAACCCACGCCAATATTTATAAAAGGAAGTACATCTCCCATGGAACCGATGGCTAGATAAGGTGATGACACGATTGAATACAATTAATGTTGAGATAGCGCTGTTATTAGTGCCACGGGAGAAACTATTTTCAAAACTTATACATTTCGTCCAATTTGTTCCCAATTTGAACCACAAATAAGCTAGAAATTCGTTTCTCCCGTAACACTAAAGAATTATATAAAATAATTGATTTAAATAATAAATATAAATTTACCAAGAAGTAGAAGTCTCCTTGGAGTTTGAGGTGCATTATTTTCAGCAGAACTAGTACTAGTACTGGATCTAGAAGTTGACCTAGAAATGGATGTTTTTCTTGAAAAATGATTACGATTTGTGGTTGTATCAATATTGACATCAGACATAGTCATGATCGTAAATTGAGAAGAGAAATGTTATTTTTCAACTAACCCAACGACCTTCAAATATATAAAGTCAATTAAGCAAATGGCCAAAAAAGGATATGAATCAGCCACATTCAATGAATTGTTTATACAGTACTACAATTTAGCTATTTTTGTAAACCTGTCATGACACAGCCTCGCATCTGTGCGAGTATACACATCGCTACAATGGTTTATACACAGGTTAATGGGCTTATACTATGTAAACTTTCAAAACTGGGAAAACCAGAAAAAAACGATTCTCTCTACGTACGTACGTACGTACGTAGTTATGTTTAAAAGTGGATATTCTAATTGGCGTACATTTCAACCTAAATATCTTTGGAATTACATTGAAGTGATTGTACATTAAATCCATTAAATCGATTAGATTGACGCAATGTATTCGCAGCAAACATGTACAAAAATTCCAACCAATGGTCGAGTTGTATAGCAATATATATACTGGAGTTTTGATAGACAATACTAGGATAGTAAAATATATACTATATACAGTATATTTTCCGTAACGGCAAGAATAAAAGAAGGTAAATCCCCAGTTATTTGAGGGCTTGAAGGACCGTATGTGCAGATCTCTCCCAGTAATGAGCGTTATTATATCGTTTTATATAATATATGACGGTGGTTTAACAACTTATAATCATTAAATCATTACATTAATCTGTGAAAAAAAAACAAGATTCGAAATGCTTGTTATTTCCCCAATTTACGTACCAGAGAAATAACAAGCGTTTTAGAAACTTGTTTTTTTTTCACATAGTACAGTAGTAATTGTAAGTTGTAAAACCTAATATCTGATATATATTCATTTACTATAGAGATCTAAATTTGTTAATTTCTATTTATATACTGTATATTGGGGGCATCGTCAATCAAAACGTGGCATAGTGAGATTAAAAAAAATTGTTAATAAAAATTAATTGTAACAGGTGTCGTTGACTAATTACTTATCGTTATGTTAATGCCCGACATAATTTATTTTATTAATAAGTTATTATCACTATGCCACGTTTTGATATTTATTACAAATATTGATATACTGTAATGATAGCTAAATTTAATCAATATTTGATATTATGTATATTTTACGACAGCGATCAGTGTTAACTAATATAGTAATTTTGCCTAACCTAACCTTACATCAATAACTGATGTAACTATCATGGGGTTATTAAGTCAATATCGGATACGTAATACAAAATGTTAACGATTACTAGTATAGTAGACTTTACCCTAATCTACATCAGTAACATAACATTCTGATCATGGTTTTTAATTTAATTAATTAATAATTAATAATTCACCTTTACAAAAAAGAGAATTATATGATAGATTTACATATTTTTTATAAGGATAGTAAAATAAAAAATGTTCCAAGGTGTTATTTTTTACCAAGTAAATGAGTATATAGAGTGTATAATTGATAAAGTATGTATAGTAGAAATTAAGATAGCATGTATAGTTCGTAAAAAAAATTCTTTAAAAAATTTTATTTATAACCTATACCAACCCTAACATGAAAAAGGACAATATTAGCGCTCAACCATTAAAAGGGGATTACTTATAAAAGATAAACTTTATAAGCATTGCTAACCATACATAATTTTTAAAAATTTTTTTGCTTATATCTATACGTATATTACTTAGATACAACACATATTTCTGTAATACCCTAAGTAAATTAGCCAAAACTAAAACCCTACTCTTACTCTAAACTCTTATTCTAACTTAGGCCGGGCGCCAAATGACGCAAGGATTTATCTGAGGCGTGATATCATATTAAAATTAAAAAAATATATATATGCATATACTAGTATATTTTGTATAATATAAAATTAAAGAATTGGGTTAGAGCAGTGATGGCAAATGACCTGAAATGTCCAAATGATCCAAATAACAATGACTAGTCATTGAATCATCAAATGACTAGTAATTGAGTCATCAAATGACCTAGAAGGTCATTTTAACATACTTTATGTTAATAATTAATACCATATTCTAATCCAATCAAAATTGACCGCAAAACAAAATATTATAGTAGCTATACTAAAGTAAAATTCTACTGAATCAATTAAAATTTATGTCCTCTAAGTAAAGTTGTTCGAAATAATAAATTGCATATATTATTCCGAACAACTTTATTTAAAACATAAGATTAATTGACTTGTAATATTTAGACTTTAATAATATATAGCTAAGATAATTGATTAGGAAAATAATAAAATTTAACAAGGATCTATGATCTTGTAATTATTTGATAACTTGGTTTTGCCATTCCTAGATTGGGCCGGGCATATAAACTTTTATTGGGCTTGGGCCCGAGCCTACAAATACCTAGCCCAACCCAGCCTACTTCGAAACCTATATGTATGCATTATCGGTATACAGTTAAATGATAAATGACAGTGATGGTAAATGACCTGGTTATTTGCAAATTTTCACCGGTCATTTGCATAGTTGGCAATTTGACTAAATTATTGGATTGAATGTCATTATTGATATTTTGCCAACACTGGTCATTTGAGGGTCATTAGTATTAGGTCATACTGCATATAAAGTGTTCTAATTTTTTCTACATAGAATGATCAACTTTAACTGCATAAAAGTTCATATGCCCGGACCACCAGGAATGGTAAATGACCCGATCGTTTGATCGAACTTTGATGGCCCCAAGTCATCAAATTATGACAAGATCGTTTGAGTTATTAACTTCATTTATATAAAATTACTGTATTTTATTGGTCGAATTGCTCATATAAAAGTTATCAAACTTTATTACTTTACTAATAGATACTGTAATTGTGACCCTCTATTATTTTTCTGACAACCACTCTTTACTAACAAATAAAATCCTAAAAAAATCAACTGAAATTAACCCTAATCCTAACTTAATATGGCTAATTTTGTTATTGTCAAGTTGAGAAAATGTAGGATTTGATAATCATAGCTATATATTAATACTAAATCAATTAATATTTATGTTTTAAATAAGTTGCTCAAAATAATATGTGCATTTATAGGCAATTATTCACTATAGTCAATAAATATAGATTACAAAAAATAAACCTGAAGAGTAAAATTAGATCAAAGTCTGAAAAATTTGTGGATCTTATTATAAATAAAAACTCTGATAATAAGTTATTAAATTCTGATTCTTTAAAAAAATAAGTTTTGATAAATTTTTGAATATATATATAGAGATATTAGCAAAATAAATTAAAAAAATTAGTAATATAAACTAGTGTTAGGGGCCCGGGCGTTGCCGCGGGCTAGAAGTTTTAATTGTTTTTTATCATAGTTTTTAATTGTTTTTTTATAATAGAATTTTGATTGCCTTTTTAGTCTATAGAATTCTAATAGTTGTTTTAGTTTATATATTTTATATTTTATATAATTTTAGAGTTTAAGGTTATTAGAACAAAGTTATATATATATAAAACCCCACCCAAAGCTCAACATAATGAAAGCTGACCCTAACCCTAACCTTTAGATCTCAAGATTATTATTAGACCTCATGATTGTTAGTTTAAAGTTATATATATCAATACCCCCTCCCAAAGCTCAACATAATGAAAGCTGACCCTAAGCCTAACCTTTAGGTCTCAAGATTATTAATAGGCTTCATGATTGTTAGGATAAAGTTATATATACCAAAACCCTCATGGGTTAGTGTTATTAATTTTTTATTTGGGGTCAAAATGAACCCAATCTTGGTTCAAATGACCCCGGTCATGGTTTAAATGAACCCGGTCATGGTTTAAATGAACCCGGTCATGGTTCAATTGAACCCGATCTTGGTTCATTTGAACCCGATCGTGGTTCTTGAACCCGATCTTGGTTCAATTGAACCGATCTTGGTTCATAAACCCGATCTTGGTTCAAACGAACCCGATCTTGGTTCACTTGAACCCGATGTTGGTTCATTTGAACCCGACTTTGGTTCATTTGAACCCGATTTTGGTTCAAAAGAACCCGATTTTGGTTCATTTGAACCCGAGCTTGGTTCCTGAACCCGAGCTTGGTTCCTGAACCCGATTTTGGTTCATTTGAACCTGATCTTGGTTCAATGAACCCGATCTTGGTAACGAACCCGGTCCGGCGGAGTTTGAATTTTTGTGTAACCTACTATTTTTGTAGGAACACAAAATCCGACCTCTATTTTTGGTCGGAGTTTGAAAAAATTTCAGGGTCCATGACCCGGGTAAGAATTTTTTCAAGGGCGGGTAGGTGGGGGAGGTGGAGGGAAGAATTTTAGGTAAAGAATTTTTTAAAGGGTGGGTGGGTGGGGGAGGTGGAGGGTAAGAATTTTAAAGAATTTTTTTACGTGTGGACCTCGTAAAAATCTAAAAATTTCTTAAAGAAAAAACAATTTATTAAAATGCAATTCTTCGTTACTATTTTATTTTGCTACACTTTTGTTTATATTTATTTTTAACAGAGGTCCCTGCTTCGCAAGGACCTGTTAAAAATAAATATAAACAAAAGTACAGCAAAAAAAAAATAGTGACGGACAACTGCGTTTTAATGTATTGATAATAAAAATAAAAATAATTACAGGATAATTTCTAAAGTTAAAAATATCATTTATCTAGCTATAGATTCTGTTGTTTAATAAAATCTAGAATTACTTTTTAACAAGTTAGAATTATCTTAATTGCATAGTTCTAATATCCTAGATTGCTAGTATGTAGTATATTCTAACTATACAATATGTAATAATATTTTTTTTTCTTTTTTAAAAATTAAAATACAATACTTTAATCCTTATAATACTCTATATTATTCTATACAAAATTTCATTTAGAATATAAGGTAAAAGGGGGGTATTGTAGTGAAGTTGACTTTGATTGATGATATCATGTAAATTATCTAACAGAATCAAATGATTTTGATATTAACTTACTCATCACAAAGACGAATCTAATGATATAGTGTGCGACACTTAAAGACTAAAATAATTTTAAAATCTAATAGCTTTTGATACAGAAAAGATATCAAAAAAAGAAAGCCGCTACATTGTAGTTTAGTTAATTTGCTACAACTTAGCGGCTTTGTTTTTTAAAAAATTATTATTTGTTTTTAAGTTATAACATTTTATAGATACTTAATTTTAATATGATACGTAAAAAAATTGCCAAAAATAGGACAAATTATATGACTTAGTCTTCTATGATTGGTCAATTTTAAAAAATAAAATTTTAAAAAAATTTTTAGCCAATCAGATTTTAGCAAATAAAAATATAAAAATCAAATTTTAGCTAATCAAAATGTAGAAAATCAGCAAGACATCAAAATTTACTATAAAAATTTTCAAAATGGGACAAAGTCACGTAATTTTAGTCTTTAAATGTCATGCACTGTATAAAAATCATTGAATTCTAATTACTGGATCAAACGATATTATTGTTCAAAGATAAAGAAACTAAGATAAAGATTTTAGAGAGGGTGTGGTATTGTGCTGAATTTGAGTTATATCATAATACAATAACCAGAATTGAATAATTTTTATAACATTCAATGTCTCGATAAGACGAATCGAATAGTGGTTAGATCTATACATGAGGATGAAATTTTTTCAGGTTCTAAAACCCGAAATTAAAATTTGAAGACAAAATTGTTTTTGACCTAATTTTACTTGAAAGACGAAATTATTTGATACTTTTTTTAAATAGACGAAATTATAAGGAACATATCTATATAAAAAAATTTTAATTTTCTCTAATAAAAACGAAATAGGGCTTTTTCAAAAATCAATTTCGGTGGCATTACTAGTTAGATCATCTAATTCCGATCACTAAATCACAAGATATTAATGATTATGTACAATACACTATAATACAAAAATAATTTTGAGGGTATTATGATGAAAAGTGTGTCATACGTACATGAGCATCATTATCTTGTGATCCAGTAATCAGAATTTAATGATCTAACCACTATTCGATTCATCTTATCGAGATGAATCGAATAGTATAAAAATTATTCAATTTTGGTCATTGTTCACAAGATAGTACAAATTCACCACAATATCTCTTTGCCACAATGTCAGGACACCAGACATCTTTCATATAGGTCATAACTGGATTTTACAAATTTTGGCACAATTTGCTAAAAATGACAAAATATATTTGTTTAAATAACTTTTGATTTAGTAATCAGAATTGAATGAACTTTTTTTGTTAGATGCGCCTCACTGAGAGCTTCATTTTAAAAAAAAGTTTGTTCAAATTGGTTCACTGGATGCCAAGATAATTGGCAAAAACTGTTTTTGCTTCTCAAATTTTAGGGGTTTTTGCTAAAAAAAAACAAGTATGACCTCTATACTAGATGTTCGGGTCCTACAATACCCATTTTACCTTATATTAAAATATAGCAATTCTTGGTCTTAGAATAACTATATTATTTGATTTAGTATAAAAGAGAATTTAGGAATATAAATACTTAGCAATAAAACCAAAAGACAAAAAAAATACTAATCACAAGATATAATTAAACTCAAAATATAATAGTTAATTTGTGATTTGCCTAAGAAACAGTAAAATAACATAGTGAATTATAGGAAAATTTACTATTGTTTTTTGTTTTTTTTTGAAATCTGAAGTTTTCCAAAGAACAAAATGATTTCTACTAAATGGATATCTCTTTCAAATTAAATAGAAATTGTAGAGAAGAAAATTCTGGTTATAATGGCAGTTAAATTATTAAAATTGGTCTAGTAGATTACAAAATATGTATATGGGCGGATTCGATGCATTTTCATTAGTGTGATATTTTCGATTTGCACATCAATTTTGTGATTATCTTAAATTTAACCAATTAGTTCTTAGTTTGGCTTATTTTGATTTCCTATTTTAGATTTGATTTTCTAGGGAATTTCACTCTGGTTGTACTCTAATTCTAAAAAAAAAAATAAACATGAAACTGGGCTAACTTTTTTTGGCCATAGGCCAAATTTATTATTTTTTTTATAATACTAGTAATGACATAATTTTGTCACATTCAAATGATTATCATATGCGTCAAATTCGCCCATATAGAACATTTTTGTTTTCCGACTATATGGTATAAACAAAAAAGTGAACATATAATCATGAAGACAAAACTGCTCATATCTCGTGATCCACAAGGCCAATTTTAATGATTTAACTAGTATTATAACCAGAATTTTCTTCTCTACAACTTTTACTTAATGTAAAATAGACTTTACTTAGTAAAAAATCAGTTTGTCCTTTGGAAAACTCCAGATTCCAATAAAGACAAAAAATACATAGTAAATATATCTTCACTATTTACTATGTTTTTTCACTGGTTTTTAGACAAATCATGAATTAAAATAAAAGAGAAATTAAAAAAAAAGAGGTTTTTTAAAAAAAAATAAAATATAAAAATATTTATATAAAATAATAAACTCAAAAATCAATTCACTCTTCCTGTCAATCACTTGTCCAAAATTTTAAGCAAACGAAAAACAAAATTTTTATTAATAAAAGACAAAGCAGATATAATACTGGTTTTTATAAAGGTCAACCTTTTTTGTTTAACTCTCGGGAGACTTCTTTATATATTCGGCAAGCAAGCCAGAAGCGTTGGTTGTACAAGATAACTGGCAGTGGGTGCCCTTGGTACAAGAAATTCTGGTGAAGATACAAACATTTTTTTCTTCGTCGACGAAGGTGTTATATTTTGGCTAGGCGGTGAACTAAAAAATGAGTTTTTCAACACACTCTCTAAAAGTTTTGGCTACAAAAACATATTTTACCATACTTCTGCTATCATATTCTCGCTTGAAGTCTTTTTTTCTGGAATTTTGGATGAAAAGTGGAAAATTCAGCGTACCTCCTCCAAAAGATCGGCATTGTTGTTCCTATTCTAATCAGGAAGAAGGCATGCAGGTGAATAAACAGGAACGGATGCATAATGAGACATGGCGCAATGGAGTAGGCTGATCTTCAGAAAATAAATTCTAGAACATTCCTTTAGTTCTCTTTTATGTACATATAATACTTTGGCGAGGCGTTTCCTTGCGCAGTATTATATAATTTTTATTGATTATTAATGCCTTTATAGTTTATTTTTTCTTTGCTTTTTCTTTGGTTTTTCCTTTTTGCTTTATTTTTCTTGAATGTATAATTTTGGTTTTTGGTTAATTTTGTTGGGTATTTAGTTTTGTCCCTCTATTTTAATCTTCCCCTTGTTTTTATTCTTCTTTATAGGAAGCTCAGAGAAGGAGTTTTTGAAGGAGTAGGTTATGAAGCATAGTTGGTTTGTAACTATAGCTAACGAAATTTTTTTTTTGGCTTATACGTAAGCCAATGCAGCTGGTCGCATCTGGGCACAAAATTTATTTTGTAGCCGGATGAGGTCGAAGTCTGGGGATTGTAAATGTATTAAAAAGGAATTTTTAGTAATAATAAATCTATTAGATTTTGGCAAGACTGCCGAAGTCCTAAAAAAATAATAAAAAAATAAACTCAAAAATATACTGTAAAATTTAATATGGGTATCCCAAATATTTTTATATCTCAATTATGTACCTAAAGGAGCTTCCAGAAATCAGCTGATTTTTGTTTACTATGAGCCTACCTACCCACCCACATCTGATACTCCAATTAGCCAATCAGATTTTACAATTATCAAAAAATTAAATATAACATTTAATAGTAAATAACTTTTGATCTACCAAATTTGATGATTTAACTACCAAAATGATCCTCTCAATGAGAGGATTCTAGTAAGCCCAAAATTGTTAAAATTCAATTACAGGATCCTGTGATCGGAATAGATTTGTGTTACTATAAAAGTTCTATAATTTATTAAATAATTATAACCTATTTATAATAATACAAATTTATTTTGATTTTAGAATCCTGTGATTGGATTTTAGCGATTTTGGACTTGTTAGAATTCTTTCATTGAGAGGATCATTTTGGTAGTTAAATCATCGAAATTGGCCTAGTAGATTAGAAGTTATTAATAATTAAAAATTAATTTTTAATTGTTAATAACTTTTGATCTACTTAGAGGTTGTACCCGTTATAAAATTTAATTCTGGGTTATCTGCCCATTTACAAATAACAACCCAGTTTTCAAACCAGATTATTTATAATCTATCTGGATAAATATATAATTTCGGGTTATCCGGTTTATAATAATATGTTGCAACTAAACAATTTAATTTTTAATTGCAAAAAAAAAATTTTTTTAAAAGAAATCTTGGGAATTTATTTGTTAGCAAGAAATTTAGATTATTGGTATTCGCTAAAATTAGGCAATTTTGCTGATTTTCATAGTGAAATAGATGATCACGTTAATTTGAAAAGGGCAATAATATTTAAATTTTTTTGCTTCATTTTATTTAGGACATATAAAAAAAATTTCTTGGTATACATAATATAAAATAAAAAAAAAACTCAGATTATGTATGTAAACCAAAAAAATTAATTTATATGGCCTTACTTTATACAACTATTTAAATTTTAATTTATATTCAATAATTATATAAAATTTAATTTATACAATGTTAATTAAATGATCGTTTCTTTTTAAAAATAATAATTGAGAACCTATTTCATGACTAAGGCAAGTTCGTTTTGATGTTATTTGATTTCCAGCATCGAAAAACAAACGTTCACTGAGCACTGAGGTAGCAGGTACTGCTAAGTATTTTCTTGCCAAATGACTTAAGTTTGGAAAACTTTTTTCGTGTTCTTTCCACCATTTTAAGGGTGGAGTATCTTGAGGAACAACCAGTACAATTTTAATATCTATGTATTTATCTAATTCATTATCTACCAAATTATTGTTACTATAATCATCTTGAAAGATTGAAGCAAAATAACGGTTTGTAGAAGAAATAGTACAGTCAACCCTCCATAAATGCAACTCGTAGAAACAAGCCTACAACGTGCATTTAGGGAAGTTTGCATTTAGAGTGAGCCAATTAAATTGCAGCTTTAAAATTTGAGCAGCGGGTTTGTGTAACTTCTACTGAAACTGTATAGCCTATCTTAAATACTAAAATTTGATTGGCTATGTGCATTTAGAGAGGTTAGTGTAATATAAAATGTTATTTAAAAGAATGTGCATTTAGCGCTAATAACATCTTGCGGAATAGAAAAAAACGTGCATTTAGGGAGGTATTGCATTTATGGAAGTTACATTTATAGAGATACGACTGTAGTTGGAAGAGAAGCAGTCGACAAAGGCCTATCACTGGTAATGGTATCAAGTTCTATATGCCATAATCTAATTGCTTTTTTTCGAACATAGTTAGGCCAAGGGCGTATTATTTTAAGCCTTGGGTCCAACAATATTGCCAAAAGACCTATCCCTTAAATTGTAACACAGGCAAATTTGCCTGCGTATTTTAAAATTTTTAATAAAATTTTAAATATTGATTTTAGCCATATCTTTTCTAAGTAAAAAATATTCTTTGAGTTTTGTTTTAGTAACTTTGTTATAAATTTTTTTTAAAATCATTAGAAAACTTTAATATAATAAATGTTTAAAGTTCTTGTATTGGCATTTTTACTATTAAAATTTTTCTTTAGATTTTTTCAAATTTTATATGTTCCCGTCTATAAAAAAAATCTTTACTTCTAATACAAGTCTTAATTTTTACAAGTAAATCATTAAAGTTGCAATAATGAAAGTTGTCATACTTTATATAAACTACAATATTGTCTTAAAAACTATAGTTCTAAAACTAAAACTAAATAAGATCGCAGAAAAATTGTAATAAAATTTTTTAAAAAAATTTTTTCTTAAAATTATCTATTTTCAGCTTATATGTAACTATAATTTATTTTCTTATAATATAAAAACTAATTTTGCAAAAAAAGTAATCCTTATTTTCAAATATAATTGTACAAAGTTTTATTTAATTATTTTAGCATTTTAAAAAAGTAAATCAGAGCTAAAAAAGTGCAAAAACGCAGGCAAATTTGCCTGTGTTCTACTACAATCTAAGGGATATTGTTTAGATTTTCCCAATACTTTTGGAGAGAATTATATATTTCCTGTCTGACTTGTAAAAGTACAGATTGAATATGAAGGGTTCTTGGTGGCTGAGCATTGGAATCACTTTCATACTATCATCACTTTCATTATAATTACTTGTATCGGATTCTAGAAAATTAAGTAGGTAAATCATTTAATTAATACATAGAATTAGTTGGCAAAAAAATAAAAAATCGAAAAAAAAAATTTTTTTTTGCATATTTATTCTGATTGTATAATATATATATATATTTAAATTATACCATATTTGTCAATTTCAGTTTCAATAATAATAAATCTGAATTAAAAAATTCTGATTTCAAAACTTCAATAACCGGATACATGACAGTAAGAGTCTTAATGGGTCGGGTTTGGGCCTGACCCAGGTCAGACCCACTTGGGTCAAAACCTGACCCGGGTCTGACCCGCCTCATGTCAAACCTGACCCAGGTCTGACCCGCCTCATGTCAACCCCGACCCAGGTCTGACCCAACCCAACCCAACCTGGGTTGAACCCAGGTCAAGAGAGGCTTACAAATTTTATCGAGGTTATGCATTTAAATAAGCTATTCGAGTTATGAATAATTTCATATATTTTACAACACTTAGTGAATATAAAACATTTTATAATCTAGGTCTAAAATAAGTTATTCGAGTTATGATATTTACTATTTAATTTCACTTATAGAACTTAGTGGTACTGTATAAAAAACATTTATTAATCTAAGACTAAACATTTATTATAATAATCCATGAATATAAAGAATATTTATTAGTCTAAGTATTGAAATAAGATTCATAAATATTGACTGTTTAATTCACCTTTTTTTTGAGTCCCGTAAGTCCTGTGATTATAATACAGTAGTCACTTCGACTTCATATATTTCATATTATTCACTGTATTTCCCTTTTACAGATAAATAAATTTCATAAACAGAACATAGGATGGTTATTTATGTTGTATTCGCGGACTTATGGGACCTAAAAAATTACAAAGATTGTTGCCAAATAAATCAAAGTTCGATCATCTAAGTATTTAAAATAATCTATTGATGAATATTGCTTTTAATTTCAATCGGTAAGTTCATTAACCTAAACGTTTAAAATAAGCTATTCATAAGATATACTATTTAATCACATTAATGTTGTAAATATAAAAAATTTTATTAATTTAAGTTAATTCATGACTATTTAATATTTATTTATTTGCATCTGGTTAGTTGGGAGCATAAAAATTATTTGCATCTATATATATTAATACGACTAAATACCCTGGTTAATTATATACAACACACATGTTTGATTCAAATAACCGATTAAGAAGTTGTGACCAACTAAATTACTATATCTCTAGTTTTAATATAACATTTTAAATGACCTAATAGGTCTACCCTCCACATTCATATTATTTACAATTTCTAAAGCATCCAATTGGATTTCGTTCTGTAACGAAGCACAGAAACCACTGTCAGTAGGTTTAAAGCCAATTTCTAATCATTCTTTACAAGTTTATTTAGTGCCAAAAAAACGGTCAAAAAGACCTCCAAGACCGAGCCGACAGATCATTAATGCAAGCAATCTCCTACAGTGCCAGGTGACGAAAAGCCCATCAACAAAGTAGTATTTTCAAATCTATTATGATCTGTCTTACCAGGTACATTAAAGAGTTAAAAAACGAAGAAAAAAAGTTGAAGCGTAAGTTGAAAAAGGCGGAAAACCAAGCCAGCAAGGATAAAACTGATATTCGGGAATTAGAGGAAGAAGCAAACATTCTAAACGAGGCTAATCGCAATAAACAGCAAATGATGAGAAAAGTGAGGGGCCAAATAAAAGTCAAAGCAAAGAAATTAAAGATAAAAACGAAGATTGTCGGTTATTGAAAGAAGATAAAAAAATATTGAAATACTTGCTCGAATTAGAGGAACAAGCCAGATTCCCTTTATGATAAAATTTAATTTCGTTTGCTAGTTTTGACATGTCTATTATCCTTACACATATTTTATATTGTTGCTTGCTCCACCATTGCATAATGATTATTTCACCTTTTGAAATGACCAGCATCTGGTTATTATTCATTTGAGTCACGAGGTCATTTACCATCCCTGCCATCAGTGACTTACCAATAAAACTACAAAATCTGTGTAATATAAAATTACGAAAAGAGTTGTGTTTACAAAACTGTCTTTTGCGCCAAACAAAAAAATCACTGCAAAACTTTAGTATAAGGCCACGCAAAGTTAATTTTTCGTTTTGCATAACTTGCCGACCTTTTTTTTAAAAATTTCAATCATGCCAATTATGCAATTTTTGCTATTTAATTTTTTTTCCAGTGTCACCCTATGGTGACCTTAATTTTCTGGAATCACCTAATAGAACTGAAAAAAAATCTAAAATTTTCTGGGTGTGAACATGTGTATATTAATTTATAGTAGATTAAAAAAAAAAAATCCGGCCAGCCAACTGAAATTTTGGAACACCATGTTATGCAAAACGAAAAATTAACTTTGTGTCTTAATATATGTTTCTTATTAAACTTTTATACTACTTTAACGATATGTTTTATTACTTATATTCTACCATTATTTGAAATTTCAAATCTGATAATTTATGAAATTTATGTTCAAATGCTGCGTCAAATAGGAACTGGTGGGGAAATTGATAAACCCGATATTACTCGATCTTTAATTCCGGCCATTTTATGCACAGATTATGCTTTATTAATTATGCGAAATTCATCTTGATATGCGAATATAGCTGTCAGCATATGCTTCTGTGGTAAAATCTGAATTAAATTAATATTACAGTTGCCTCTCTCTTATCCAAACAGGCTGTTTCAAGAGATTTTGTTCGGTATAGAAAAAGTTCGTAATATAAAATTTCTCTTTCTAAACCGAACTCTAATAAAAATTCGGTATATAAAGAGTTACTAATAAAATTTTTTTCTTACTAAGTTAACGATACATGTCCACTAATTGAAAGTTGTAGAGCTCGTCGAGACGCAACTAATGGTGGTTAGATCATCCAAATCGGCCCAGTGGATGGCAAGATATCGTCAAAAACGATATATAAAAATCCGTGACGGAAATCTCATGAAAATCACTATAGGCGAAATGTGCGCGTGCGCCATCTAAAACATTTTTTCTTACTAAGTTAACGATACATGCCCACTAATTGAAAGTTGTAGAGCTCGTCGAGGCGCATCTAACAGTGGTTAGATCATCCAAATCGGCCCAGTGGATGGCGAGATATTGTCGAAAAACAATTGGCCAACTATATAAAATCTCTATGCAAACAAATATTGTTTACATAGAGATTTTATATAGTCGTCCAATCGTTTTTCGACGATATCTCGCCATCCACTGAGTCGATTTGGATGATCTAACCACCGTTAGATGCGCCTTGACGAGCTCTACAACTTTCAATTAGTGGGCATGTATCGTTAACTTAGTAAGAAAAAATGTTTTAGATGGCGCACGCGCACATTTCGCCTATAGTGATTTTCATGAGATTTCCGTCACGGATTTTTATATAGTCGGCCAATCGTTTTTCGACGATATCTCGTCATCCACTGGGCCAATTTGGTTGATCTAACCATCGTTAGAAGCGTCTCTACGAGCTCTACAACTTTCAATTTGTGGATATTTATTGTTAACTTAGTAAGAAAAAAAATTTTAGATGGAAGACGCCTCATTTCGCCTATTCTCCAGTGAATATCAATTAATTATATAAAATAAATTTTATTCGTAATATAAAATAAATTTAATTAAATAAAAGATTTAATGTACTGATTAACTTGAGTTCGGATCTGGAATAGAAAATTTACTATGCTAATTCGGTATATCCAGAGGAAATATGGGGCCTTTGCAGTAGAAAGGGCCCTTACTGGAATATAAATAATTTTAAAATACAAAACTTTAATCAAAGATATCTCAGCAACTACTTGATCAAATTTAATAAAAATTTTTTTATTTAAATTCTATAAATATATATAAAATTTAAATAAAAAAATTTTTATTAAATTTGATTAAGTGGTTGCTGAGATATTTTTAATCAAAGTTTTGTATTTTAAAATTATTTATATTCCAGTAAGGGCCCTTTCTACTGCAAAGGCCCATATATATAAAAATATTTGTTCTGAAAGTTTTAGTTCGGATTATCAAGAGTCCGGTATATAGAGGGCTGGATTAGAGAGAGGCAACTGTATTTATTTTTGCAATGAAATGGTTTCGTTGTGTCACCCATCATTAACCTGGGTCTGACCCGGGTCTGACCCGACCTGGGTTTTTTCTGNGTATTTATTTTTGCAATGAAATGGTTTCGTTGTGTCACCCATCATTAACCTGGGTCTGACCCGGGTCTGACCCGACCTGGGTTTTTTCTGACCCGGGTCTGACCCGACCTGTGTTTTTTCTGACCCGGATCAGACCCGACCCGGTTTTATCTAACCCAACCCGATCCGGGTTGGGTCAGACCCGGGTCGAGTTGGGTCAGACCCGACCCAGCTAAGACCCCTATCATTAACAATATTGTGTTCTGAACGCAGATGAGCAATCATATTAGACGTTGACCCGTCATGTGTATACTTTGTCTCACACTTTTTTTTTATTTCCTTTATTTTTATAATAACTTGACACACATCTTCTGTGCCAATTAATTTAAAATATTTCCATACGAAACTTCGTTTACTTCTTTTAGCTCAAGTTTTTTTAGATGTAGGTTTAAAGTTGGTATTACTTCTATTACTATTGCTTCGTTTATTAAAATAATTCAAGCTAGATTCTGCTTGAGAATCCTCTTGAGAATTTTCTTGAGAATCCTCTTGAGAATTATCTTGTGAAGAATCCTGAAAATTCATTTTTCTAAATAAACAAAATTAAAATAACATTTTATAATTAGTAATTTACTATTAAATTCAGCTCTAAAGTATCTCTGCTTTTTTTTATTTAACCTGTATTAACTATATAGATTATTATTCGTTCTGTTGTTAACAGTAAAAAATGAACTCTATGCAAGGTATACAATTTGGTGAAAATGATTAACACAAAAATACAAGATAGCTTTTAGTTGATAAAGGTAAAGGAAGAACTTATTTGAGTTATTTAAAAAACCAAATTCGATTTTATTAATTTCTTTTTTTTTTTTATAATTTTATAAAAATTTCTATCACATCTATTATATCATATGAATTTTAAGAATGCATCAAAGAATTTCATAGAGGTTGAGGCTTCGCAGCTAAAAAGGGAAAGTAATTTTTTCTAATAAAAGATCTTTATTAGCAGATTTTGAATGCTTTGCATTAGTTTTATTCATATGTATACTAATCATCTTCTTTTGCCTTCTTTTTAGTGTGAATTCAAATCTACTTTAAATTTTTCATATTCGTTTACACAGGCCTTTATCTGTTTTGTCATGATTTAATTTTCATATTTAGAACTTTCAACACAACAATGAATTCCATTACTTTACATTTTTGGATTATTACAGGCAAATTATATAAAAAGCATGGGGATAAGATCACGTTTCACATACTTTTGCCTTTGCTCCTTTCCCAAATAGGTAGAATTATGGCAAAATTGACCAATTTTGTATTGTGATGCAACTAGTTCTAATTTTTCCAATAGTATAATCGAATAAGTAAATGCATTCTATTACTTTACATTTTTGGGTTAATTACCGTATATTCCCGAAAATAAGCAACCATTTTTGGCCAAAAAATTACACGAAAAAACGAGAGGTTGCTTATTTTCAAAATATTGAGTTTTTTGAAAAAATTGAAAAACGTACTAATAAAAAGTTATCCAAATGACACAAAATTTTTATTGTAAATGTATTTTTATGCGCTGAACAACTTTACTTAATTGATCTTTTGAAGTTTACTTAGTAAAAAAAAACTTTTATATGTAGCAACTGCTAATGCGTTTTTTGAGAATTTTGAAAAAAACAGGAGAGTTGCTTATTTTAGGGGGTTGCTTATTTTCGGGAATATATGGTACAAGGACAAGATCACGTTTTATATACTTTATTCGATTCACAATATTATACTCCTTTCTCTAATCTTGTATTGTGACAACTGGTTCTAATTTTCGTATTTAGCTACAAAATAAATGCTACAGTATAATGATCCTGCCAAAATTTCGATAATCTGCTATTTTTGATAGACTGATCAAGCAAATTAATGATCATTGCCAGGTCTTTTTTTCCCTAAGCCAATTTTGTTTAGTTTGGCTTACTTTTTTTTTTTTTTTTTTTTTTTACCTGGATTAACCGGTTAAGTATAATTTATTCCAGTATAACATTAAAATAACGAGTTTTGGGTTATCGGTTAAACAGGTACAATCTCTAGATCTACTAGGCCAATTTTAATAATTTAACCATCAAAATGACCCTCTCAATAAGAGAATTTTAACAAGTCCAAATTGCTAAAATCCAATCATAGAATCCTAAGATCAAAATAAATTTGTATTATTATAAATAAATTAATAAATTATAGAACTTTTATAGTTACACAAATCTATTCCGATAACAGAATCCTGTGATTGGATTTTAACGATCTTGGGCTTGCTAGAATTCTCTTTCATTAAAAGGATTATTTTGACAGTTGAATCATCCAATTTGGTCCAGTAGATCAAAAAATTATTAATTATTAAATATTATTAATAAATCTATAATTTTGGTCAAAAATAATTTTGCAACTTTGGCTGGAATTATGAAATTTTGGCCAGAATTACACCTGATACTTCAGCTAACCCACCCACCTACCCAGAAATTAGCTGATCTCTGAAAGCTTCCTTAACAGATACTTTTTCTAAAAGTAGATAAGCACCAGCTATTTTGTATAGCTGGCCCAAGTGAGAACTACTATATCTTAGCAAGCTAGCCCTTATTTCTTCTATGTGATACAGCTACTCCCAACTAGATTTTGTAATACACTTCTGTACTATTTCCAACTTTTGATAAAGCGGTTGGTGTTTTACTGTTGGTTAGGCCAAGGAGCTTTGTTTTATACATTGTACTTTCTACTAGGTAATTCATATTTTGTTCATATTCCCAATTTGCAGACTGTCTCTATAGTAGATTTCTTAGAGTGCTAATAAATATTATATAATATCTTTTTATTAAAAGGGCTACCCTTTCTCCTTCATATTATATATGAAGCATATATATAATATATTATACCCAGCTATCCCTCTTTTCCTAAGATATTATATAATATTTGTTTCAATTCTTTACTACAGATCCCTTTGTGTTCACCACTTTTCTTACTATTCAGATTCATGTTATAGTTGTATTACTCTCCTAATCAAGATTTTCAAGAACGGTTTAGAATTGTTGGTACTATCTTGTTCTTGCCTGCAAAGAAATTGCCTGTACAACCTTTATGTAACTGAACTGTCATTTATAGTACTGACTCTCTATAATAGATCTTCTTTCAGAAATTTCTTAACCAGATTTGTACTTTATATGAACTTTTATAGTGTCTTGTATTCAAATTTTTCTAGAAGCTGCTTTTAGTAGAATTCAAACCAAAGATCTTGGCTATAAAGGTTGAGCATCTAGACCACTAGACTATGAAGTCCCAACCTATATCACTATATATTATACAATACACTTTTTATAATTTTTTTATATAAGTATATGAGTTCCTATTATATTAAAAAAATGTCTTGAACATTAAATTCTGGGTTTCCAAGTTACAGGAAAATCGGCTAGTTGTGGCAGCATGCAGGCTTGAGATATTTACCCAATGTGGTAGAGGTAGCTGCATGGCTTGAGACACAAACTCCCAAGAAGTACGCTAGTAAGAGATTTTTTGGATAACCAGATTTCGGGTATACCAATTTGGAAGCAGAAAGCGCCTACCTGGAATCACATACACCAAATTGGAAGTAATGATATTAGAAAATATGGGTAAAGTAGTGAACATGTGAACACCGATGGTTGGTTGGGGAAAAGGTACATCCAAAACCAGGCTAGCTATATAAATAGAAGTATGGTAGGCTCTGGTAGGTTTAGGTTATAAATAAAATAGTCCAAGTCTCAGTACTTAGTAGACAGTATAAAAATTGTAAGCAATATACTGTCACTCCTCGATATAGTTACACTACTGATATAAAGATATTTTTAAAACTAATAAAAAAAATAATTTTTTTTATATTAAAATTTTTTTATTAAGTTATAACAAAAATTTTTAATATTAAAAAAATTAAAATTTTTTATTAGTTTTAAAAATATTTTCATATCAGTAGTGTGACTATATCAAGGGGTGACAGTATATTGTAACAATCAATATACACTCAATAAAGTCCAGAGGCATAACCTCATCTTAACATTAAAAAAAAAAAATATCTTTACAAAGTAAAAGCATTACAAAAAAGGCTTGCAATATTTGTGTCAAAACTTGTAGCTAGAGTGTTTATAAAAAACTTATAGTCATTCATTATTTGAATCTGTTCAAATATAGTAGCAACTACAAGATAGTTTAATATCAAATATAAGCAAATTTACAACTAGCAAAGCAAGAACTTTTAAATACTATATCTATCTTTTAATAATTAATCATGATTAATTAGAAATGGACAAAATGCAGCATTTTAAAAAATTTCATACAAATGCGACATTCATGCAGCATGCAAGCATTAATGCAACATGCATTTATACAAAAAATTTTTATCTACTAGATTTTTTGCAAAATAACACACAGAGTATAATTTCATATTTTGGTCTTAATATAAAATAAAAAACAATTCTGCCAATTTAATGCATTTTTAGGTGCTGAACATATTTACTTAATGCATTAAGTTAGAATTAAGGGAAGTGCAGTAAATTACGTAATTTTCTAGGGGGTCACATCTATTACGTCCTATATATATATAGTCTAAATAGCCAATAATATTAAAGTAAAATCAATTTTTAGTTAATCACAGATAGTTGCTATATAGTAAAGTCTAAATTCTACTAAGTCAACCGATAAATATCAATTAAGTAAACTTGTTTGGATGATCAAAATACACAACTCTAAAATTTTTATTAAAATTGAAGAATTTTTTATTATTTAATTCGTGATTCGCGAAAGATGTACAGAATTTCTATATATAGAAATAGGGATATCAAATAATAAAAACAATTAATACGCAAAGAATATCATACAATCTCTTTCTGCTGATCACTACGACCAAATTTTTTACAAAAGGAAAACAAGAAAAAACACAAAACACACTAAGCTATCTTAGGTACAACTCTTAATAAAAAACTTTAGAGTAGGAAAATAAGCAGCAGTCACTTAATAGCACAAACAACGAAAACGACTTGTTACTTGGAATAATAAGAACTTCGGGTTTTGAAAAAATTTTTTTTTTATTTTTTTTTTGGAAAAAAGTGAAAATCCTGTAGACCCTCAACTGCAGATCATAGGTGACACGTAAACAAAACACAACACATAAACAGCAAAATAAAAAAACAAACAAACACGTGAATAAGGTTGATTATAGATTTGGAAATTCCATAGAAGCATGCAGAAATCAGTAACACAAGATAATCAACGAACATCGATGGGTATAAATTGGTTTGGAAAATTGGATAAATATCAAATGATATTTACAAAATTAGCAGAGAAACAAGAAGTTCTAATGAAAGAACATAACAATAAAGTTCTAAGAATAGACAGAGAAATAGCAAAGATTACTGGGACAAACCCGGAAACAATCTGTATATTCAGGAGTATAATAAAGTTATATAATTACTGTGAATATCTAAGAATAAGAGACGGAGAGAACTCTAGCAAAGAAGGAAAAAGAGAAGAAATTAGCAAGACTACAAGGGAAAAGAAGAAAACACCACCTAGCTCAGGTATAGCGGTCCTACTCGAACAAGAATGTGAACAACAAGACTATGGTACTACAGAATTACAAACTAAATTAAATTTAAAAGTGGAGAAAATAGAAAACGTAAGAACAAGCATAAAACCGCAACAAAAGATAGAAGAAGTGACAAAAGGAAAAAAGAAAGCAGAGCAGGAGATAGGATACAAATCTTGTAAAGAAGAAGAAGGATTAATAGAGAATGAAGAAATTTCGAGAAATAATATAGGAATTTCGAAGAACAGAATTCCATTTGTAAAAGAAGCGGTGGATAGTACAGATGAGGAGATGACAAAAATTTTTACAATTTGGGATATACCAGCAGAAGTAAGCATACCAAGAGTTAATAGATGTCTGTACTATTTCGGCAAAACAAATTTCCTCCAATGGAAATTGCAAGGGAAAAATAAGGCTCTGGTATTCTCAATCAGTTTTTGGAACGAACATAGAAGACAGGTTCTCTCGCAGGCTTGGGCAGTGCATTTTGAAGAAGGCAAGACATGCAGAATCACACCAGGTAGCTTCGCAAAAGAAATCTTAGAAAAAAGAGCAGCACACAAGGCGGTAGTGAAAAACATTCCAAAGACGGTAGTAGAAACACTACTATTAAGACAACTCAAGGTAGTAAAAGCAAAGGCAGTATATATATCCTTTAATACAAATCGAAATCAAAGAGAAACAGCCTCAATTTACTTTGAAACGGACAAAGATCGAGTAGAAGCTTTGGATAAACAAATTTTTTACTATAATACAAAGTTGGAATGAGCACGAACAGAAAATGGAAAGAGAATGAAACAGGTAGAAAAGGTAAACTCCAAAAGCCAATACTCCCAAAGCCGAAATAGCGAACCTAAGGACGAAAACTCAAGAGAAGGAGAGGAAGCGTACGCACGTAATATAAGAAGTGCGAGTAGAAAAAATAGCTGTTCAACAAAAACATGGACAGATCACAGAACATTACATACAATGGGGAGTGATAGAAGTAAAACTGGCATTAAAAATATTTCGGTACATAGCAAGAAATGGAATCCGAAACATGAAGAAGCTAGTAGCAGCATGAATGAAGAGATAGAAGAAACTGTAGAAATTAAAGTAATGTTGAACCAAATATTGAACCAGCTTAACAGAATTGAAAGCTGTCACCATGTTCCGGACAAAGGGAAGGAGGCTTCCCAACGCTCCTAAAAGTTGCCACAGGCGTCAATAAGGGATTTTGTGAGACAAAAGTCTCACAGGCTCAAAAAATGAGCCAAAATAAGAAAGGACAGTATAGTAGGACCCGAACAATATATATAGAGGTTACATTGAAATTTTGGCTAAAAAGGTTACTTTTTTACAAAAATGTTACATTTGAAAAGTGGATATTGGTCAAAAGGTTACATTTAAAAGTGGATAAAAGCTTTTAATGTTATATTATTAAAAGTGGATAAAATTAATAAGTTTTAAATAGGTTGTATTTAAAATTTGGATAAAGAAAAAATTTTTTAAAAAAACCTTTTTTTGAAAAAAATTTTTTTTTAAGAAAAATTTTAAGAAAAATTTTTTTTTGAAAAATTTTTTTTTAAGAAAAATTTTTTTTTGGAAAAACTTTTTTTTTGAGATAAATTTTTTTTTGAGAAAAATTTTTTTTTGAGAACTTTTTTTTTGAGAAAAATTTTTTTTAAGAAAAATTTTTTTTTAAGAAAAATTTTTTTCTTAAAAAATTTTTTTTTAAGAAAAATTTTTTTTTAAAAAAAATTTTTTAAAAAAAAATATTGTTATATTTAATATTTGGTTAAAATTTATTAAATATTAAAGCCTATATGTAAAATATGGTTAATTAGCTCTAATAAAAAGTGGATAAAAATTTTAAAAAGTTTATATTAAAGCTAATGTAACCTTTATATGTATTGTTCGGGGTCCTAGTATAGTACGATATCACAGGTAGAGCAATAGTACACCCGGAGTCCGTGTGTTAGCAAATTCTAAATCCTAATTGGCTAGATCAGGTGTAACATAAAAAAACAATCAAAACAATAGAAAACTGATGGTTATTGGTTAGATCAGGTGTATTGATTTTATTTTTGTCCTTCGGACTTTTAAATGGTTCACATTTTCCTAGTATAAATGGTTTAAAGGTAAACAAGGGAAAAATAGACTTGGTTGTAGACTTTATGGAAGAGAAGGGAATAGGGGTTTTAGGGCTAGGAGAAATGAACATCTCCGAGCTAGAGGGAAAAATGCTTTTCAAAAACAATAAAAAATATAGAAGCTTCTGGACCGCAGCTGATGGAAACAAAAAAAAGGGATCTGGAGTAGGGATCATAATAGAGAAAACGTGGGAAAAACATGTTTCAGGTATAGAAAGCATTAATCCATATACTCTTAATATTAGACTAGATTTTAGAGGGCTTAGGGTACATATTATAGCAGTATATATTGCACCAACTAACAACGAAATACAGGAGGAGATTTACAAATACCTGAAAGAACAATTAGAACGACCGCGCCGGAAGCAAACCAAATTTATAATAATGGGGGATTTTAATGCAGAGTTAGAAGAAAGAGATACTGAGGAGGAAAGAGAAGCACAAAAACAGAAGAAAGAAAAAAACAAAAAAAAGTTGATATTAGAGATGTTGGAAGAGAAGGACATGTTGGATATTCACAAAGCAACAAATCTAAAGAAACGCATAACAACATGGGTAGACAGAGGAAGTAAAACGAAAATCGACTATATTTGGGTCTCAAAGAGCTGGAATAATAGCATTTTCTCGTGCAAAGTATATGATGCAGACCAAATAACAGCAAGTGACCACAAAATTATATCATTAAAGATTGAAACAGGAATGCATACGAGAAAAAATACCTTTGCAAGACTACGGAAAAAAGATAGAGAAACATTAAGTATAGATAGTGACAAAGCGACTGAAGAAGATTGAAATGCGTACAAAAGTAAATTAGAAAAAGAGGTTGCTAAAATTAAAGACGACTGTATTAATATAGATATAGATGAAATATGGGAAAGAATATTGAATTGTATTAAAAGAGCGGCAGGAGAAACTTTGCCTAAAAAGAAAAGAGCACCAGAGCTACAAGAGCTACAAGTTGAGGATGAAAATCTGAAAATACTAAAGAAAGATATAAGAAGAATAGCAAAGTGGTGTTCTAAGATAAAGAAGTTCAAGTTTCAAGAAACAGAAGATTCAGAATTAGATCTGTTTATCCTAGAAGAAGGAGCTAAAGGTCTGCTAGAAGATCTAAGAAGCAAACACAGTGAAGCACATATAGAAGGAGAAACGGTATCGTATCAAGGTTTGGAAAGTATTAAAAAAGATCTAGAAGTCTGGTGGAAGCTCCTCTTTAAGACGTGGCAAACGGAAANGGAGAAACTTTGCCTAAAAAGAAAAGAGCACCAGAGCTACAAGAGCTACAAGTTGAGGATGAAAATCTGAAAATACTAAAGAAAGATATAAGAAGAATAGCAAAGTGGTGTTCTAAGATAAAGAAGTTCAAGTTTCAAGAAACAGAAGATTCAGAATTAGATCTGTTTATCCTAGAAGAAGGAGCTAAAGGTCTGCTAGAAGATCTAAGAAGCAAACACA
This sequence comes from Gigaspora rosea, assembly GCA_003550325.1. NCBI lineage: Eukaryota > Fungi > Glomeromycota > Glomeromycetes > Diversisporales > Gigasporaceae > Gigaspora > Gigaspora rosea. Next base: position 69,898 of record QKWP01000354.1, on the reverse strand, counting down.
GTGAAGCACATATAGAAGGAGAAACGGTATCGTATCAAGGTTTGGAAAGTATTAAAAAAGATCTAGAAGTCTGGTGGAAGCTCCTCTTTAAGACGTGGCAAACGGAAAAGAAGAAAATAGAAGAAAAACTGATTCAAGAAAATATCGAAAGAAGGTACGCGATGGTAATAAGCGACCAAAAGAGAATGATTAACAGTTTGTTAGAAAGACCATACAAAAAATTAAGGATAGACAGAGTAGTAGTCGAAATGGACGATGGTGAGGAGGATTTAATACACGAGCCACAAGAGGTATTGAAAACAATGAAAAGTCACTTTGAAAGCCAGTTCTGAAAGCGAAACATACATGTAAATAATTTGCCTGATTTCTGGAAAAAAGAGTACGAGCCAATTAAAGAAATAGAAGAGAATTGGTACAAGGAGTTGCTAAAAACGGTAGAAGTAGAAGAGTGGGACATCGCATTAAGCCAGACCAAAAATAATTCAGCACCAGAAATAACAGGAATTTCATATCCTCTTCTGAGAAATATTGGGGAAGTGGCAAAAACCCTCTTCGTTAATTTTTCAACAGAATGTATAAAAAGTGGTAAAATTCCAAAAAAATGGAAATTAGGTTTACTGTACCCAATACCAAAGCAAGAAGAATGGGGTATAAGCTAAACAAAGTGCGACCTATTTTGCTCCTAGAAACCTTCAGGAAAACTGTTGTACGTATTGTAAACAATAGGTTAAGCAAAGTCCTGAAAGAAAGAGACATTTTGAAAGAAAGGAATTTTGCAGGACTGCCTGAAGAGGGTACGGCAGCACCAGTACACCTGTTGAATTGCATTTTAGAAGACGCAAAAGAGAAAAAGAAGGAACTATGACTATTCTTTCAAGATATGAAAAAGGCTTTCGATTCGGTCAGCCTAGAAATGTTAGAGCTAGCTCTACGACGTCTAAAGATTCCAGAAATTACAAGAAGCTTCATAATCGAATTATATAAAAAAAGAGAAATGGAAGTTCTGACGAGTTGTGGTATAACAGAAAAGTTTGAAGCACAGGATGGTATAGACCAGGGGGAGGTCATTTCACCCCTGGTCTGGAGAATTTTCTATGATCCTCTGCTAACAGCGATCAAGAAAAAAGAAAAATTGGGATATGAACTACAAGTTGATTGGCCAATAGATCTGAGCTTAAATAAAGTAGAAAGACTGAGTATGAAAATAGAGGTGATCGCATACGTGGACAACACAACGTGTGTAGCTAATTCAAGAAAAGAGTTGGAGAGTATCATAGAAATCGCAGAACAGTTTTATAAAATAAATGACATTAAAATAAATAGCCAGAAATCAGAACTAGTGGTCATCAACAAAGACAAAAAGGAGAAAAACTTTATAGAAATGAAGCAAAAGAGAGAAAAGGTGGTAATGAAAAAAGCAGATGAAGCAACAAGGTTTTTAGGAGTCTGGATATCGTCCAAAGCAGAAAAACGAGCAGCCTTGAACTTGGTTAGAAAAGAAGTAGATTCAGTAGCGAAATCACTAAGGAAGAAGAAAGTATCTCTTGCACATATGGTATATATGAATAATAGGGTTCTACTACCGAGGATAGAGTATAGAATGCAACATCATATATTACCATGAGATTTGTGTGACAGGTTACAAAGTCCAATGTTCAAGCTAACAAAAAACAAAGGCAACATGGCAAGCACACTTGCAAATGTGGTTCTAACGCACAAGAATATAGTGGGGTTCAAATCAATCTGGCAGAACCAGATAGCTCATCATGTAACAGAGCTGATGGCACGGCTAAATAACCACAAAGAGGTGGGAGATGCGACTTGGCTGAGAATCAGGCAGGCCCAATTGGACTGCAAAAGCTCAAAGTGTATTCTGGCACTAAATAGTGCACGAATGAACAAAGTACAATTAAAATACAATTTAAATTACAGAATAGTGCAAGAGGCAAGTAGGCTGGACATAAATATAAAGGCTGAAGAAATGGAAAAATCTTTTGCCTTGGTTAGTACAGGAAACGAAATACTAGATCTATTAGAGAAAAGGGATGCAGAGAGTTACTGCAGGGAGAAAAAATTGAACATTTTCATGCTTGAGCAAATAATATGCGGTCGAGGAAAACAACTCCTAACCTGGGGTCAGATAAAGCGAATTAGGGGCATTAACCTAGTAGGGAAGAGGCCAAAATGGTTCAAAACTCTCGAGCAGAAAGTTCTGGATGTCGAAGAACGCAGAGTACTTAAGCAAGAATTTTGGGCACATCCAACAAAAAGTCTTGGTATAAAGGTGCGACTAGAGGAAGTTAGTCAGGATCATAGAATAAAGGAATGGGTAGTACTTAAAAGTAAAGGCGGTCAAGTAAATATAGGAAAAATACAAGACAAGATAAGTGCAAAGATATACAAAATAGAGTACTGGACAGAAAAACAAGACTCACAAGAAAAAGGCGTAATTATAGAAAGATGCACGGGATGTAATAGAGGGCAAGGTTTGGTGCCATGCAGATACAGACAGGGTTTCAAGAACACAAGACGAGCCATTAGAAGAAACCTTTTAGAAATGGTAAAAGACCCCAGGGAAAGATATTGGAAATTAGGGATACCAAAGTGTAATTTGGTATTCAAAGACAAAGATCCGGCAGACGACGAAGTGAACCAAGAAATGGTTTGCAACTCTATAAGGATACAAAGAATGGAAGAAGAAGTAATCGAGGGTAGCATAGAAGGAGAGGAAGTTAAAAAGAAGCTCAAAGAAAAAGCGGAAATCCTAAAGGACGTTAAAGAAGTAACTTTCTTTACAGATGGCTCTTGGATTAACCCAGAAGGTGACCAGGAAAAGGCTAAAATGGGAGGAGGATGGATAGCAATAGGAAACAACTCAAAGAAGGAAGAACCAAAAGCGGACTTCTTTTGTGGCTTCACAAACTGGCCCTCCGCAACAAGAGCTGAACTAGGGGCTATAGGATCGGCTCTATTAGCTGCACCAGAAAACGCGAAGGTCACTGTAGTAACGAATAGTGCAGCAGCCATCCAAGCAATAAAAAAAAGTAGCAACGTGAACAAATTAAGAGAATGCTTTAAGATCAAGAACAGAAATATGCTGCTAAGTATTCAGAAGATTAAAAGCTTGAAGAACTTGGAATTGCGGCTCAAGAAAGTGAAGGGACATAGTAATATTATAGAGAATGACACAGCAGACAGTTTAGCAAAGAAGGGAGCTAGAGAAGGTTCAATGTTAGAGTTTAAAGATCCATGAGGAAGATTTACAAAGGCAATACTTAGGTGGAAAAATTTAAGAATAGATAATGAGATTAGAAATAGTGTAAATAGAATAGCTTTAGCAATAGTAGATATAGAATAGGCAAACTTGAGAAGCAGTAAGCATTGGATAGAAAAAGAGGAGGGAAAAAATAAAATAGTTTGAAAAGAAACTTGGAAAGACATAGGGAATTTTAAGGAGGGTAATTGTACAGATAAAGGAAAAAATAGAGATTGGATATTTCGGGTCAAGTGTCTAAATGAAGCCTTACCAACTATGGATAAACTCAACAAAAGGAACCCAGACTTGTATGAATCTAGCATATGTATCGTATGTGGAGCCGAGGAAGAAACTCAAGATCATCTAGCGACCTGTCGAGAGTATCAAACATCCTGGAACGGAACAGAAGAAGAAATTAGTGAGGCAATACGAAAAGAGGCCTTCGACGATACGAACAATTTAGAAAAAGCTAAAGAATTAATAAGAGATGAAGTCTTCGGTACAAATCAGAAAGAAAAATTCAAAGTGAGAGAAGAATTAATGAGGGGTCTTCTGTTAACAGAGAGAAAAGAAAAGATAAAAAATCTCGTTCAAAACGGCAAAAAGAAGACAAAGTTAGTGGGCATGCTACTTGACAGTTTTAGTGAGATTTTTCACAAGAGGATATGGAGCTAGAGATGCGACCTAGTCGCAGACTGGGAAAAAAAGTAATTCCGACTTGCTCCCCACCGTATTTTTCTTGTAAGAGTCCGATCAAATGCTTTAATAAAAAACTTTTTCCGGTGAAGGCCACGGTATAGAAAGGTCTGATAAGAGAAGAAAAATGTCAGGAAAAAAGAAAACGAAGAGAAATAAAATCGGACCAAATAAAGAGAATATGAATCCAAGCACTTCGAAAATTAAAAAAGAAGAACACTCAGTAAAGTGCTTGGAGGAAAGGAAAAATAAGGGAAAAGGAAAATCAAAGCCTAACGTTAAATTGAAAGAGCTTTTTGAGAACAATGTGAAGGCATGGATAGGAGAAAATGTGAAACCGGCCTGGTCCTCTTGGATAAAGCCATTTCGTAAAAACAGTAGGCAATCCTGACACGGCATTCGATAGCCTATCGGTGAACTCGGGAAACAAGTCCTTAGCAAGTTAAGGACCCCGAGGGAGATGAAAAATCGGAATGGCAGGTCGCACCTGGGTACAAAAGTATCGAGTGAGTCTTTGTTTGGTCAGGTAACATCTAGATATTAGACACATTGTGTATTCAATATTCTCGAACCTTAATAAATAAAGGCAGGATCGCCAAAAAAAAAAAAAAACAATTAATACGTATAATCTGGAGCCGGAATTAAAATTTCACAATTCCTGTCAAGCCAACATCTTTTGTATTGCTAACCAAACTGTAGAGACAAGTTTTCTCTTTCCAATAGTGGTAAAATCATCAAAATTGGCCTAATATATCAAGAGGTATTTTTATTTTTGTCTTTGTGGCTATATGAAATTTCTTTGCAGATCTGCAAAGAAATTTCATATGAT
>QKWP01000354.1:25328-55743 GCA_003550325.1 Gigaspora rosea | reverse complement strand
AATCTAAATTAATCCTTCAAGAAATTTTTGACTTGGCCAATATATTACAAACTAAACAAATCACAGACAAACAGGCTGCATATATCATTAATACTGTATTATTACCTATTTTAGAATATCGCATTCACAATATAGTCCTTTCACAAATTACATGCAACAAAATTTTGTCCAAATATTTAACAATTGCAAAACACAAAGCCAAACTCCCTAGAACAACACCTAATAGCACCATGCTTAACCATAATATATATGGCATCAAAAATATCTGGGATATTCAACTTTAGCATCATATTTCTAATTTCCTTACTAGACTTAATAACCAAGACCTTTTTGGTACAAGCACACATATTAGACTACAACAACTATAAAACAATCTTTGGTCTACTATTAATATTCTTGCACACCCTAATCCAATAATTGATGGACCCAACAAACATACTACAATTTTTAAAATCATACAACTATTAAGACATCTAAATCTTACAATTACCATCAATCCCAACCTTTCATTACCACATACTATTAACTACCCTTACAAACCATTAGAAGATATTCTTAATACACATTCACTTTATTCAATATTCAAACAACAATTACGGAAAAAAAGAATTCTGTACATAGAACAACTAACTTCAGCTGACAATTCTACACTCCTAGCTTGGCAACACATCTCACCAAGAGTAAATTATTTACCAACTGGTAAACAGCCAAAATGGTTTTCCATATTGGAAAATACTATTTTGGCTAATCATACTACTCGAACCATACAGTCAAACTCACAACTACCTTCAGTTAACTCTCTAGCTTTTAATACTGGCTATTATACTACTAAATCTAATATTTGGCTAATTACATATCTTGATAACAATATTATTATTGGCAAAGCCCGTCAGACTCAAATACCATTTCAATTACACACTGGTTACCAAACTTCGACCATCAGCATACAGAACTATATCCTGCACCAGATATTACCTGTACACCTTACTTGGGATGCAACTTTAATTCCTTTCGTATTCAAAATCATTGCACCTTTAATATTTCTGCTACTTTATCTACCAAATTTCTAGGAAGAAAAAACTATACTTCATTCTCTAACAAACTGAACCTTCATGCAAATTACCTTGATCTTTTATACTCAATTGCTCTTCGTAATCCAAGCTATATTCCATCACCACCAACTATTCCAATATATAATAATCCAATTTATGAAATATTTACTATAAACCAAGCCTCCAAGCTACTCTACCAACTTGCTTTAACTAACTCTACTCAATCTGAATTTATATTCTATACTGATGGATCGGTTAAAAATATTTCAACAAAGCAATGCACTATGGGCATTGGATGAACACAAATTGCTAATAACCAAACAATCCAAAATTTTACAGCCCAAATTCAATTTTGGCCATCATCATACAAAACTGAGCTAGTGTCAATACTCTCTGCTATTAGCACATGCCCACGGCACAGTACTATTCATATTTATACAGATTCACAATCAATTATTTCCAAATATTTTAAACTTACATCTAAACTACTATCTGCTCACAAAATCTTTTCTTATAACTACTGGCCAATTTGGCACATCCTTCTTAATCTTATCAAATCATATTCATATTAACTACATTTACACAAAGTAAGAGCACATAGTGATAATATATACAACAATATAGCTAATAACTTAGCACAACAACACTTGTCAGCACCTGTCCTTCCATTTAACTACAACAATATCTACAATCCTTCATTTGCACTTCAATATAAACAATACTATATAGAACAACCTATTTGACGTACAATTAAAAATATCTGTAATACTCATACAATTTCAATATGGTCATCTCAACACTGTATGGAAACCATTATACCAATATCTAGGGTTCCGCAATTTGATTGATCTTCAAATATTTGAATCAAATATTTGATCAAATTCAAATTCAAATTTGACTATATTTGATTTGATCAAATTCAAATATGGCCAAATTTGATTTGATTTGACAAATATTTGATTTGATTTGAAAATTACTATTAAAAATTCAAATTCAAATCAAATTCAAATTCAAATATTTGAATCAAATCAAATTCAAATCAGGGTCAATTTGATTTGATCAAATTCAAATTGATCCAATATTTGATTTGATTTGAATTTGAGAAACCCTACCAATATCACACCAAATTGATTGGAATGCCACGTGGCTTTTCCTAAACAACAATCATAAAAGATCATACAACTATACTAACTTTCAACTAAGCAATTCCAAAACATTTCGCATTAAAAACCTTCTTAATATTTTACCTACTCTGGCACATTTACACTGCCTCTACCCTACTACATTTAACAACAACTTATGTATCACCTGTAACAAACACGAGCAAAATCACTATTGGTTAATTTGCCCCAATAACAACATATTGCTTTCTATTATTCAACAAGCAATAAAAGATACTTTCACACAACAAGTGTTAGACATTTCAGTTACAGAACTATCTGCACTACATTATATCTTAATTTATCATTATTGTCTCTCTTTTATACAACCACCAACTTCTATCTCTCCTTCAATTTATTCAACATTACAAGGTTTCATCCCTATACCAATTATTAATACTAATACTCAAACTAACACTTCTTACAAAATTGCAACACAACTTACTATTACTTTACTATCTAAAATATCACAAAATATACACATTCAATTATGGAAACCTTATTGTACCAAATTAGCAAACTGGAAAAACACTAATAACATTCAACCATACCATTCCACAAGTACTCAATTATCCTATACCCGTACTCCTATACTTATAGTTGTATCTGTGGCATGCCTGATCAGCAACATAATGATATTGACAACAGGTGCCCTCTTGTTGGACTTGCAATCCGGAAAATTGAAATTTGGTTATATAACTGGATCAATTTTAGTACCCCTACAAACTCTATTTTACATATTCAAATTTAGGTGAGTTTTAACCACTCTAGTAGGTTTAGGTTGCAGATTAGCTAAGTAGTATTACTATTTATAGTCTGAGTCTTGATTCTTGTAAATATAATTTGTAATTCATAAAACCCCTAGAGGTTTTATTCTCAAATTATTAATAAAGACAGAGGCAAAACCTCACCTTAACACCAAAAAAAAAAAAAATAAAAATAAAAATCAAAAGTCAAATAATAAAAAATTCTCCAATACTTATAAAAATTTTATATTGAGTGTATTTAGATCTGCTGAATAAGTTTTACTTAAGTAATTTTAATCGATTTGCTTAGTAAAATTTAGATTTAACTATGTAGTGACTTTTGTTAATTGTAGAGTGAATATACAGTTGGACCTCCATAAATGCAATACCTCCCTAAATACACATTTTTTCTATTCCGTAAGATGTTATTAGTGCTAAATGCACGTTCTATATTCTGTAAATGCATGTTCTCTTGAATAACATTTTATATTATACTAACCTTCCTAAATGCACATAGCTAATCAAATTTTAGTATTTAAGATAGGTTATACAGTTTTGGTAGAAATTATACAAACTTAATAATCAAATTTTTAAAGCTGCAATTTAATTGGTTTACTCTAAATGCAAACCTCCCTAAATGCACGTTGTAGGCTTGTCCCTTCAAGTTGCATTTATGGAGGGTTGAATGTATTTTTTTAAAAAATTTTAATTTTTCTGTCGAACGTAACAATCAAAAGTCAATTAATAAAAATTTCTCTAATATTTATAAAAATTTTGTAGTTAGTGTATTTTAACCTGCTAAATAAGTTTACTTAAGTGATTTTATCGATTTGCTTAGTAAAATTTAGACTTTACTATGTAGCGACTTTTGTTAATTGTGGGGTAGCTTATTTTCAGAACAAAAACATTTTTGTGTTTTTTTTAAATATTATAAAATTTGATTGGTTAATAGTCCTATCACTAGAAGAGGGTCAAAACCTATATAAGCTCTAATCACATATTTACTGCACTTCTCTAATTAGTAAAATTTTGTTAAACATAAGAGTTTATAGAATTTTATTAATAAAATTCTAAACTTTTATTATTCAAAAATTTTATTGTCAGATAAAATTTTTTATGGTCAAAATGCAGCATTTTAAAACATTTCATGCAGCATGCAGCATTCATACAAATGCATGCAGCCATGCAATTATGCAAAAGTGCACATCTCTATGATTAATCAGATATGTATTTACTTTTAAAAAAAAGGCTAGTTGAATAAGTTGAAGTGCTTTGTAAAAAGCAGATAGCTATTATACTAAACATATAGTGCGAAATAGCATAAAATATTCATTATACCAAATTTAATCAGAACACTATAAATCATTCACTTTTATATAAAAATATAATAAAGACACTTTAAAGCATCCAATTTTATATATAAAACAGGCATCAAATTTAATAAGAACACTATAAAATATCACTTTTTACTAAATATGCCAAATTTAGAATAATATAACACAAAAATAATTAGTTTTTATTGGTTTATACATATAGATCAGTGCTAAATTTTTGGTTTATATATAAAATAAACAAAGTTTAAATTGTTATAGCACTGTTAAAAATAATAAAAATAAATTCTCTTTTAGAAATATAGTTTGGGTTTCAAACTATTAATTTAAAAAAGGGTTTTTTATTTAATAAATTCTTGTTAAATTATAATATTTTTAAACTAAACTAATAAATGTAAATATCTTTTGCTATCCTATACTGTAGTTGTTACAAAAGCCAAAGCATTAGTTAAAACTAAGAAAATAAAGATAATATTAATAATTTTAAATTTTCTAGTAGTTGGTTAAATAGATTTTTGCTTTGCAATAATCTATCAAATCACTAGTACACAACAATTTTGTAGCATCATCCTGAAGATCTTATTGAGCAATAAAGTTAATTTTTGAGGTTTGTTTTGTTCAAATATTGTTAATATAACTATAATATTCAAATATATTAAAAAATAAATAAAACATCTTTGTTATTTAACATGTCTTATTCTGTAATATTAAGCCAAAACTATAAATATTTAAACAACTAAATTCGAAAAAATATTTTTTACTATAATTTTGAAATGCCTTGTAGATAAAAAAAAGCTTTCTGCAATATGCATTTTTAAGCTAAAAAATATTTTTTGTAAAACCTTTTTTGAAAATATTATTATTTGCGTAAATGAAAAAGGATAGTATAATAAAAACAAGATGCACTATTGGATTAATAATATGTGAATTAAGTATAGTGAATTAGAAAATCTACAATCTTTTTTTATTTTAAATTTGTTTAGAATTATTTAGTAAATTTTGTTAAGCATTAATTTCAAGAAAACAAAACTTATCTTATTCAATTTGCAGTTATTTTAGTAAACTATACATGAGAATAAAATTGTTTTGTATTTAAAATCTAAAATTAAAATTTGATTCCGAAATTGGGTTGATTTATTTTACTTCAAACCCAAAATTTTTTGATTTTTTTTTTAAATAAATGAAATTATAAGAAGTATAAATATATAAATTTTATTTGCTTTTTTTTATAAAAATTTTAATTTTGTTCTTATGAACCTGAAATAGATCTTTTTCAAAAATCAATTTCAGTAATATTACTAAGCTAAACTAATGAGTAAACTGCAGCCTCTTGATATTGCAATTAATAAAATCTTTAAAAAAGATATAGTATATTAAAATGATTTTTTATTTTTTTATTTTAAAGAATACTATACTAACAAATTTTAAACTATAGATATACTTTTATTACAATTAATGAATAATTAATAATTCTCATCAATTAATGTCTACTTGAAGTATTCAAAAGCCATCATATTATACTTTGGCTCAATGAGTAGGAGAATTGTAGAATAAAATTAACCCTTGTATAATTAGAAAAGCCTTTAAATACTACAGTATTTTAGTAGAAATAAATAGAACCAAAAATGATTTGGTATTTAATTATAAAATTTTGAATAAGGATTTAGCTAATACAAATGAAAAAGAAATGTTTACTTTTATAAAGGCATACAAATTGTTAAACAGATTAAACTTGTTCTTTAGAAAATAGCTAATAGATAAGAAAACAGAAAACTTAATCTCTTAACAGGAGTTAAAGCTTATTAAAAAGCTATAGTACAAAGGCAAAAAAACAAATTGGTATAAAAAATTAGAAAGGATAATGCTAATAAACAATAAGTCAAAACAATTAAGAGAAAATTGTACAGTAAGAAATAGAAATTCATTATTGTTATATTTGAAATTGAACAAGATATCAGAGAATAAAAGAAGAAAAGAAGTGATTTGGTTTTAATTAGAACCTAGAGAAAAACCTAATTTTGGCAAGATAATAGAAAAAATAGTAAGCATCTGGTAGTTAAACCAAAAGTTATTTTTAAGCAAAGTGTTACAACTAGGTAGTGGTAGCAAGAAGTAAGTGCTATTGCTACAGACAAAAAAAAAACTCTCATATTAATATATATGAAAAAAGTACTCAGTGCCTTACCCAAGGCAGTTTTGTTGAACCCATTAAATTATTCAATTCTTTTATCCAATATTAGTGAGCAGATATTAAAGTTAAAAAAATATCAGTTTTATGAAAGTCATAGTTTTGCAATAGTATAATAGTTCAAGCTTATATTTAAGCTAATCCAAATACAAGATTTTGATAATGAATTAACAAACATACTTATTAATCAATATATCAGCTTGTCACAACAAAATATATTAATTTTTAGATATATATTAATAGGTTATTAGTTGAAAAAGAAGATCCTAAAATAATAGAAACTAGTTAAATATAGTTGAATTGTTCAAAAAATGTTAAATTTATAAAAGAAAAAATAAGGTTGGTTATGGTCTTTATCAACAAAAGCCAAGTTGTAGCAATTTAAGTAGCATTATTAGTACTATCCCTTAGTTTGTACTACTTCACAGGCAAATTTGTCTGTAAACTTACTATAAATATACCTCTGATCTATTTTTTTAATCATTTAAAATATTTAAATAAAATTTGGTATTATAATATTTAATAACAAGGATTATATTTTTGAATTATTTAAATTTATATTATAAGACAAAAAGTTTATGTTGCTTATAAGCTGAAAATATTAAATTTTAAAGAAATTTTTTAACCAAAAAAATATTTTACAATATCTTGGCGAATTCTTTAAATATTGGTTTTAAAAATATAGTTTCTAATACAATATTGTAGTTTATATAAAGAATGACAACTTTTATTATTTGACTTTATATAATTTACTTGTAAAAATTAAGACTTGTATTAGAAGTGAAAAATTTTTTTATAGACGGAAACATATAAAATTTGAGAAAACCTAAAAAAAAAATTCTATAGTAAAAGTTCCAAAACAAAAACTTTAAACTTTTATTACACCAAAGTTTTTTAATAATTTTAAAAAAATTTTATAATAAAGTTGATAAAACAGAACTAATATTATAATTTTTACTTAGAAAGTATATAGCTAAAATTAATATTTAAGGTTTTATTTAAAAAATTTAAAAATTTAAAATTTTCGCAGGCAAATATGCCTGCATAACAAAGCAAGGAATAGTACTAAAGAAAATATATATAGTTATTAATACAGATAGTACACTAGCAATTGCAAGCCTGGAGAAAAAAATTTATTCCATAAGGAGAGCGCCATTTATCATTTGATTTTTGTCACTAAGATGCTACCCCTTCTCTCCTCTATCTGATCGTTAATTACTATAATTTGATTTCTAAAATAATTAAAATTTTTAAAAATTTTTAAAATTTAATATTAAATAATTTTTAAACCAGTAATCCATTTTGGATAATTTACTACCAAAATGTTTGTCTCAATGGGATAATTCCAATAAGCCTAAAATTATCAAAATCCAATTACAGGATCCCAAAATCGATATAGATTTGTATTGCTTTAATTATTATTTTTGTATAGATTAAATAAGCTTCAATACTGAATAACTACTAAACCAGTGATCCATTTTGATAATTTTATTACCAAATTGCTCATCCCAATGAAATGATTCTAATGAATCTAAAATTGTCAAATTCTAATTACGGGATTCTAAGATTGCTATAGATTTATTAATCAATTAAAAACAATACAAATTTATAATGAACTTGGGATTCTATAATTAGAATTTAATGGTTTTAGATTCAATCATTTCATTGAGATGAGCATTTTGGTAGTAAAATTACTTAAAACAGATTACTAGTTCAGAAGTTATTCAATATTAAAGTTTATAAAATCTTTAATATGGTACAGGAAAGCTTAAAGTGGCTTCCAGAAATTACATAATATTTTGTTACTAATAAATTTTAAAATTTTACTCCACCCATACCTGATACTCTATTAGCCAATCAAATTTTATATTTTTTAAAATTTATTCATATATTTCAATTTATGACATTGATAATAACTATTGCTCTACTAGACCAATTTAGATGATTTAATTACCAAAATGTTCATTTTATTGGGACAATTTTAACAAGCCCAAAATCATTAAAATCTAATCACAGGATTCCAAGATCATTTAACTTTTTGTGTAATATTAATAATGATTTTTTAGAATCACTAAATAAATTTGTTTGATATTGAATAACTTTTGAACACTGGCCCATTTTGTATGATTTAACTACCAAAATGTTTGTCTCAGTGAGAAGATTCTAACAAGTCCAAAATTGCTAAATTCTAATTACAGAATTCCAATGTCAATAAAGATTTTATAGTTTATCTAATAATACAAATCTTTATTGATCTTGGAATCCTGTAATTAGAATTTAGTGATTTTGGGCTTGTTAGAATTGTCTCACTGAGACAAATATTTTGATAGTTAAATTATTTAAAATGGGCCAGTAGATCAAAAGTTATTCAATATTAAAGAAATTTACTTAGTGATTATAAAAAATCACTATTAAAATTACACAAAAGTTGAACGAACTTGGGACCCTGTAATTGGATTTTAACAATTTTGGGCTTGTTAGAATTGTTTCAAAGAGACAAGTATTTTGGTAGTTAAATCATCTAAATTGGTTTAGTAGAACAATAGTTATTGATAATTTTATAATTTTATACTTTTGGTCAGAATTATAAAAATTTGATCAGAATTATAATTATAACCTAATATTTTCAGGACCCCACCCACCCACCAAAAAATCTGTAATTTCTGGAAGTCTCCTAACTAGACATTGTTTCAATTTTGAATATGCATGTAATCTTAATTAGCCAATCAAATTGCTATAATATGTAATACAAATCTAATTAAAATTTTTTTTAAAAACATTTATTATTTAAATTTGAATTTTGATTGGTCAAAAATTTTTTTATAATAAAAATCAAAGTTTTTGATTGGTCAAATTTAAAAATCATATATGTTTCAATTTTTATTTTTAATATAAAAATAATCTAATTTTAAAAGCTATTAACTTCTTATAAAGGTTATATTTTTAAAATCTAACTGGTAGTTTTATAAAACTTGTCTTAAAGAACAAAATTACCAGTTAGTTTTTTAGAATTTTAATTTTTTAAAGAGTTAATAGATTTTAAAGTCATCTATTATATTGGCGAGTTAAAGTTTCCTGCACCATAATCATTTTTAATATATGCATGATTAAAGCAATACAAATCTATAACAATTTCAGAATTCTGTGATTGGATTTTGATGATTTTAGGCTTGTTGGAATCGCCTCATTGAGACAAACATTTTGGTAGTAAAATTATTCAAAACAAATTACTAGTTCAAAAATTATTTAATACATATTAAATTTAAAAATTTTTAAAAATTTTAATAATTTTAGCTAATTAATAACTATCTGCTATTAGGACCTGATAATTTTCTGACCCTCTTTCCAATCCTAGAAATCAGGTGATAAATGGTACTCCTCTAAGTGGAGTAAGTATAAAAATTTTAGTTAAATTATCAAAATCCAAGATTTGTTAAGTTCAAAGAGAATTAGAATAAAATTATACAAAATAAAGGATTACAATAGAAAAAAATAGAACAATAAAGCTACAAACTAGCAAAAAAAGAAATAGTGCTCTTCAAAGCAAAAAATCTAAAGTTAGAAAACAACCCAAAACTTAACTGCATTTCCTTATAGAAAGAAATTTATATCAAGATACTGCTACAAGTCTTTATTAAAAAAATGTATAAGATTAAAATTTGGTATTAATTTTAAATTATCTAGAGCCTTAAGGCAAGTTAAGCCTAACAATAAGATAATCAAACATTACTAGTCTCTCTTTTGGAAGGATCTAAAAAAAAAATAAAAAAGTTAGATACAAATCGATAAAGATGTATCCATTAAACTAAAGTATTTAACAGAAAAAACACCAATATTATCAATTTTAAAATAAAGAAAGCAAATATCTACTCAAAGTATGCTTGTATATTCTGCAATAAAGAGAAAGAAATATTTGATTATATTACAAAATACAAAAGTTATAGAATTTATTAAAAGAAGTAGCTTTTATAGTAGTACAAGAAAAAATATTGCAAAAATTTTGCAAAGAGTTAAAAACAGATGATATTATAAATGTATTATACTCCAGAAACAAACAAAAGGTCAAAAGCTAAAAAAAAGCATAATCTATAGTCTTTTTTTCCAAAATATGTTTTTATAATTCAATTTATTATAATTAATATTAAATAGACAATTTAGCAAATTTTAGAACGCTTCTGATCACAAGAAAAGCAACATTGGATTTTGTAGAATGCTACAAAGCTTTAGTAGAGAATGGATTTCATGATCTAGTTCGGCAACCCCGCTGCGTTACTGTAGCAAAATGGGAGTCTCAACTGGGCATTACAAGAGATCAAAAAAGAAGGAAACTGGATCCACACATTGGAAATGAAAGTAAAAAAGCTGTTCATTCATTTAAGAGAGCAGCTTTCGGCGCTCCAGGTCCGTCCAACGTTGCATTAGTCATGAATACCAAAAAAGGGGTGCCAAATTAGAAAAAAGAATCTGAAGTTGAAAGAAGAAATCTATTGGAAGAAACGATAGAAAATTTTATAATTAATGGCATTAAGCCTTTTTGGATCAGTTTTTGTCAGAGCTGACCACAATCCCTAGTTTTCTGTTGAAAACTAGTGCGACAGGTCGCAACTGGGCGTTTGCGGATAGCTGGATAATGCCGGGCTTGCAATTGGAGGGTTTATTATATACAAATCTTAGATTAGTATGTAAACTTATTAATGTAGCACCGACAAGACTGTCAAAGTAATAAAAAAAAAAGAATATTAAATAGACAATACAATTTATTGAAATATATAAAACTATAGTAGAAAATAGTTTTTATAACTTTGTTTGGCAAACTTGATGCAGCATAGTAGTAATTGGGAATTGCATAACAGTATTATGAAAGAGGTAAAATGGGGAAAAATAACAAATAAATATAAAACAGAAAAAATTTTGAGTCTGGGTTTTTTTATCAGATTAGAAATCAAGTAGTTCAGTTCTAGCTACTAGTGATTCAAGTTCAATTAGCAAAAACAAAGTATATTGAAATAAATCAAAAGTGGTTAAAAAGCAAAAATTGTACATAGAGACAATAGATGAAGGTGAGTCAGCAGAAAAGGGACAACATTTTTAGTAAAATTTTTAAATTAAAATATTTTGACAACTATTTAATCAAATTTGCTAAAATTTTTTTTATTTTAATTTTGAAATTATATAGAATTAAAATAAAAAAAATTTTATTAAATTTTTAAGATAGTTGTTAAAATATTTAAGCTTAAAGTCAAGAAAACTTTTACTTAGAAAAAATTTGTCCTTTTTCTACTGGAACTTTCAGATAATTTTATAAATAATAGTATAAAGTTATATTGAATTAGTTTTAACAGAGTTAACAAAAATCTCTACTGTAGTTTTTTTTATTTGAAAATCTAGTATAACAGGTCACATCTGAGTGTCTTCAGATAGCCAGATGATGCTAGGTTTGCAATTGGAGGATTATATATATATAAATCATAGATTAGTATATAAACTTATTAATATAGTACTAACAAGATATAGGCCGGTGCAAAAAGATTTGTACCTCAAATAGCTCTGATTCAAATATTTTTTGTACAAGTTAATTTTTGATTTTTTTAATTTAATATACTTATTAGGTTACCGGATTGATAAAAATAAAATTTTTTTAATTATTTTATTGATAAAACAAAAAATTTATTAATAGTAACTTTTTTTAAAAATATTTACTAAATAATTTACTATAGTAATTTATATATGCGCATATATAGTAAAAAAAATCAAATTACCTCACTTTAAAGCTTAATTTCTTCACAACCAGTGATCCAATTTTGCTCAAATTTTAACTATATCTTTATCATATGCACATTAATGCACTTGCGTAGTACAAGCTCATAGAACTGCATATTGGTTGCGAAATTAATTAAAATATCTTTTTTTTAAAAAAAAATTTTGGTTTTTTTTCAAATACAGTGAATTGTATATACTTAATTATTAAAATAAAACAGTGTTAAACCAATAAAAATAATATAATAAGTTAGATTAAAACCTATTTTATTTGATACTAAAAAATTTTTAATAATTAATCAAGAAAAAAAAAATTTTTCCTTTGTCAAAATTATGAAATTTTTTGAGGTACAAATCTTTCTGCACCGGCCCATATAAAAAAAAGAAGCACAATTTTTGAGTATACAAAAACAAAGTATTAGAATTTTGGGATTACTATATTTCTCTGAAAATAAGTACTTGATTTTTGCCAAAATTGATATAATATAGGCCAGGGGTGCTTATTTCAGGGGTGCTTATTTTTAGAAAAATATAGTAGTACTAAAGAAAACAAGTACAAAAGCTTCAAATATATATACTTATTAACAAAATTTGAAATAGCCATTTTACAAAAATTAAAATACCAAATACATACCATATTCTTCTGAAAATAAGCACCTCTGAAAATAAGTACCCTGGCCAGTGTTGTATATAGGAAGGACAGTTGGAATATAAGTTGGAACATTTTGGAACATTTTGAAACAATTTTATAAATTGAAATTACTTAAAATTTTATTAAGATAATCTAATTTAATTTTTTTAGAAATGCTCCTTGGCACTCTTTTCGCTGATCCTTTTTCCAAAAATCGGTCAAAACAAAAACTCACAAATATACTAAAGTTTTATTAAAAAACTATCCAAAAGCTTCTAATAAAAAGAAGAGCAAACACAAAAATACTAGTAGTTTACTAGAACAAAATTAGCAAAGACAGTGTGCCTAGAGAAGTACACACTTTTACGGAAAAATTTTAGAAAATTTTTGAAAAGTTTGGGAATTTGGCTCTGACCCTGAAAATTTCTGATCAATCGATGTGTAAACAATGCCAAAACAAACAAACAGGAAAACAACAACAAATATAAATTAACACGTTACAAATTTGGACAAAAACATACACCAGTCACGTACAAAGGTCAGCAAAACAAATAAACAAACAGAACACGAATACAACAGGAAACTGTAGCAAGTAATAAAATTCTATGGAATATCTCGAGGAGTTTAAAGGTCTATTTAGCAAACAGGATAAGGAAATAGTATCGTTGCTAGAAACGTGAAACAGTCTTATTTTGCAAAAGGATAGAGTAGTTGCAGATTTCTTAGGAATTGCAAAATCCAGCAACAGTACACATTATTAGAAATGCAATAGAAATATACGACTGGACTCAATCTAAAAATGGAGTATATAGTAAAATGCGTAATACAAGAAACAAAATTCTAGAGATAGTTCAACTAAAGGGGAAAAAAGAATTTAGCAAGCAGTTAGCGATTATTTTGTCAGAATCTGTTACTATTGATTATGGCAATTGTGAGTTGGTAGATCAAATAGAAAGCTTTATTTTGTCACTAGAAGAAAATAAGAAGATAGAGGAAAGAGAAGAAGTTTCCAAGTCTGAAGAAGTTAAAAAAGATATACTAACAAATAAAGGGAATAATAAAGTTTTACTAAAGGACAA
The DNA here is from genome assembly GCA_003550325.1 of Gigaspora rosea. Taxonomy (NCBI): domain Eukaryota; kingdom Fungi; phylum Glomeromycota; class Glomeromycetes; order Diversisporales; family Gigasporaceae; genus Gigaspora; species Gigaspora rosea. Next base: position 41,799 of record QKWP01000354.1, on the reverse strand, counting down.
AAAGGACAACGAAAGAGAATCTTAACCAAAAGAGAAACCTGAAGAAGCCTCTACCTCAACACATAATAAAGCACAAACTTATCTGAATATGAAAGAAACATTATCCCTAAAAGAATGTGGTACTATGGACTACGGTACGCTCATAATACAGGAAGCACTTATTAGTAACATGAGCGAAACTGCTATCAGTAAAAGGAAGAGTGACCCAGATTTATCACAGGAGGATGCAAACAAACAGGCCCTGACTCTCACAGAAAGTATTATTCAAAACTCTAAACGTCCAAAAGAAGATACCACAGTTACAACTCAACAGAATACGGAGGTTTCCATTGTACCACTCAAGGATGAACATTCTATGATAAAGACAAGTCAAGAAGATATTTATAGCTCTCAATGGGCATTTACCAGAGATGAAATGGAGGTTTTCCAAAAGCCCACATNCAAAAGAGAAACCTGAAGAAGCCTCTACCTCAACACATAATAAAGCACAAACTTATCTGAATATGAAAGAAACATTATCCCTAAAAGAATGTGGTACTATGGACTACGGTACGCTTATAATACAGGAAGCACTTATTAGTAACATGAGCGAAACTGCTATTAGTAAAAGGAAGAGAAACCCAGATTTATCACAGGAGGATGCAAACAAACAGGCCCTGACTCTCACAGAAAGTATTATTCAAAACTCTAAACGTCCAAAAGAAGATATCACAGTTACAACTCAACAGAATATGGAGGTTTCCATTGTACCACTCAAGGATGAACATTCTACGATAAAGACAAGTCAAGAAGATATTTATAGCTCTCAATGGGCATTTACCAGAGATGAAATGGAGGTTTTCCAAAAGCCCACATTAGGTTTCAAAAGCAAAATAAAGCCTATCCAATTTATTACTTTTTGGGACTCAGACTTAGAAAATAGTATTGATTCTACATTATACTGTTATAACACGAAATTAGTATGGAGCAAAGCTGCAATCACAATGGGCACAAGAAAGCACTATAATATACATGACAATAAGGATGCACTAAGAGGAAGCCTATCAGACAAAACCAATATCGGTTCAAGCACTCAACGGAAAATAAGAGTTGAAAAACAGGGCTTTTCCACTTCCACAAGAAGGAAAAGACCTCAGCCAGGCTCGCGATCTAGTTCTAAAGAACGTTCAAAACCCAGAAAGTCATTTAATTTTGGCTTCGAACCAAAGCATATAGATAAAGAAAATATTAGCCAAACTGACCTATTGCAAGAAATTTTGGAAAGATTAAACCGTCTAGAAATATCGCGAAGTAAAGTGCACTCACGCTCCTAAAGGGCGGCCCAGTTGAATTAATGGACATGGATGAGACAAAGCTACCTGCAAGCAATCTTATCCAAAACACACCATATCATTATGGTATACAAAGCAGGAACACTAACACTAAAATAAATAATATACAGAGCAAACGCTCAATACACAATAATCATAATAATTTTAATGACATTTCTAGTTATCAAGACAGTAGTCTCAAAATAGCATGTCACGATCTTAATAGTCTAAAACGAAACAACCAAAAACTTTGTACATTATTGGAATGGGCTGAAGAAGATAGAATTAATATATTAGATCTGGCAGAAACTAATATCAGTAGCAAGGAGGGCCACTTTCTAACCCCACGGGATGTGAATTTCATAAGTTTTTGGGCAAATGCAAATCAAGAGAAAAAGAAAGGCTCGGGGTAGGTCTTCTGATCAATAAGCAATGGCAGAAGTATCTTGGTAAAATTGATCGATGGAATGAATATGTGATAGAAGCAAAATTCTACCTTAAAAATTGCGAACTTACTATTATTATGGTTTACATTCCACCTAATGATCAAGAAACAAATAAGCGCATTCAACAAAAAATTGTTGCCAAGTATATGAACAGATCTATAAATTCATACTTCATTATACTTGGTGACTTCAACCATATTCCAGATCTGGACTTAGACAAATCGTCACAATCAGAGCCTCAGTATAGCAAAAAATTTCCACTCTACAAATGGATGCAAAGGCAGGATTTCTTTGACTCTTACAGACTAGCTAATCCTAGTAAGAAAGAATTTACCTGGTCTAACGGAAGGTCAAGCTCAAGAATTGACCAGATTTGGTTCTCAGAGAACCTTCTAGATTTCTTTGAAGATGCATATATTTCATATATGGATGTATGCACTGGAAGTGATCACAATCTAGCAGCAGCAAGTTTCAACGTGCATGGATTGATCTCAAATAATCTACCAGCCTCGAGTTATAAAAAACAAGACAGACGAGTTTTTGAATATGAGAAAGCAAGTAAAGAAAACTGGGAACATTACCAGGAAGATCTTCACAGCTTCTTATCCAAAAGAAGCAGCATAAAAATGTTAGAATCAGACTCAGGCGAAGCAAGTATCACAACTCAAATAGAAATAGATAAAGTATGGGAATCCTTCGAAGAAGGAATCATTTTTGCTGCAAAGAGAAACATCCCATACAGGATAATAAAGGGAACTCAACCTAAATATAAGTGTGGATATAAAAGCAAAAAGGATAAAAGAAGATCGATTTTACATATAAGTACAATACAAATAAACAAATTACATAGAAAACTAGTGAAGATGCTTAAAACAAGCAAAATAATTGATAGCAGAACTTTAAGGGAAACTAACCAAATCATTTTGGAAGTTAATACCAAACTGGATACTCAGATTCAAGCTCTTTTAGGTACCTTGGACAAGGAATGGTTAGATGATCTTAAAGGATGGTAGCGTGTACTCTTTAGACGCTAGGGTTTAGAAAGGGAAAAAAAGAAGCTGAATGATATCAAAATATATACTGATCTCAGATGCAAAATGATACAAAATGATCAAGGAAGAATGCTTAGAAATCTCCTTGACAAACCCTTTAGAAGTATTAAATTAGACCGTATTTTAGCAAGTGAAAATGGTCAGTCAGTTTTGATATCGGATCCGGTAGAAGTTATGTGCAAAGCTCAACATTATTTTCAAGCACAGTACCAAAATAGAAACACTTCTGATGAGAAAGTTTCCAAGGAATGAGAGCAAATCTAAAGATGAATGGTATGAGACATTATTAATGCCCATAACAATGGAGAAATGGTTCGCAATGCTATCAAATCTCAAGAACAAAACTGCGCCAGGGATATCGGGTATTGGCTATCTTTTAATTAAAAATGCAAGCAAAAAAACGCATGAATGGTTTATAAGCTTTGCAAGTATCTGTCTTGGCTCAGGTCTTATACCTACAAATTTTAAGCTTGCCCAAATATTTTTGATTCCCAAATAAGATGTATGGGACTTATCTCTAAACAGTATTCATCCGATAGTATTGCTAGAGACTTTTCGTAAATGTGTCACTAGAATTATGGCACAAAGACTAGCAATCATTTTCAGAAACAAAAACATACTCTCAGTACCCAATTTTGCTGGTCTCCTAGGTGATTCGACGACGAAACCTATTAGTATACTAAACTCGATAATAGAAGATGCCAAAGAAAACAGAAAAGAGCTTTGGTTAGTCTTTCAAGACATAAGGAAAGCCTTTGATTCAGTTCCACTTCCAATGCTCAAGCTCGCAATGCAAAGGCTTAAAGTTCCAAAAATAGCGATATCATTCATCCTAAACTTGTTTGATCAAAGGAGAGCGAAGGTTATCACACACTATGGCACATCTAGTGAAATTATTGCCTCAGTGGGTATAGAACAAGGAGAGGTGATCTCGCCACTTCTTTGGCGAGTCTTTTATGATCCACTGCTCTTTAGAATACAAAATGACCAGGCCCTAGGTTATTCCCTCCATTTGTCGGTTCCTACAGATCTCTGCTCAGGCAACATAGTCAATTTATCCACAAGACAAGCAGCAATCGCCTACGCAGATGATACTACCTGGATAGCAAGTAGCAAGGAGCAGATACAAGAAATAATCAGAATAGCAGAGGATTTTTATGCTATAAACCACATTACGATTAATGGAAAGAAAACCAAACTACTAGTTTTTAATTCAAAGTGTAAATCCCAGCAGCAAACGGTAGTAATTGCAAAGGAGCTAATTAAAGCAGAATGTAAAGAGCAAATTGTAAGATTTTTTGGAACCTGGATAAATACAAAATTTAATGAAAAACTAATTAAAAACAAAGCCAAGTCAATAGTTATACAAGCAACCAAGGCTCTCGTAGGAAAGAAGTTAACAGTAGCACAGCTTGCATATCTGAATAACATATATATTATTCCAAAACTAAGTTACTTATTTCAGTCCTCACGTCTTTCTAACCAAGAACTTTACCATATTCACAAGCCCTTTGTAATGCTCTTTAAGAACAAGATGAAAATCCCAATAACTGCTGGAAATTATATCATCGAGCATACAAAGTTAGGAAACTGTAAATTATTAATATATAAGATTACCTCCAAACAAATCTCGGACTTGCATAACAGGTTAAATAGCAACAGCCCTGATAGGGACTTTGCCTTGTTGAGACTAAAACAAGGAATAATCCTAGCAAGCATCGACCAAAAATTTTGGCAAAACGGGAACTGGAATAGTCTAAAGAAAATTTGGAAATTCAATTTGACGGGTTTGACCTTTCTAAAAGCAAAAAAACTTGGTCTAACATTCCAGTCACTTCAGGAGCCTTGGATACTACATGGTATAGGAAAAACATTTAGAAGCACGCTAGGTGTTAAGAATTTTGTGAAAACATGCCAAGCTCTTAAAGAGTCTAATCTGTTTTTCATTAATCAGCTGATCTCTAGAGATGGTCAAAGAATGATAACCTGGAGACAACTTAAACTCCTCAAAGGTAGCTCAGGCAAGGGCCGTAAGGTGAATTGGTTTGTTAGCCTAGAGAAGAAGCTCCTCAGAAATGATGTTAATAGGCAGCTCAAAAATGAATACATTATAAATTGCCCGAATCAGATAGCTTTAATTATGCCTGAACGACCGATCTCAGATGACAAGAGGAAAAAGGACTGGTTTCTTACTAGTACCATGGAAAATAGCTCTAAAGAAATCTACAGAGTATCCAAGAAAAGTAAAGTAAGACTAGTAGCAGAGCATTGGCAAATTGAAGATCAAGATAACTACGTAGAACATCTAAAGCTGCAACCCTGCAAAGGTTGTACCCTCTCAACAAATACGGATGCCAATTCCTGCTATAGACATTTTAATAAAAAGGAATCCTTGGTATTGATCCCAAAAATTGTAAACAAAGAAAATACCAAATTCCTACCACTTAGTTTAGAGCAGTATCAGCATAGTAGACAAAACAATAGAGATTTCTCTTTAGAATCTAAAATAGAAAAAGTACTTATTTTGAACCAACCAGAGTCTGATTTCTTACATAATTATAAATTAGATAGTAATTTAGAAGAGAGATTAAATTCTCATATTTTGTATAATATTAGAAATAACTTATCTAGTTTAGTTTTTTATACAGATGGTTCCTTGGTGACAGATAATATAGGTACAAAGATGGGTGCTAGTTGGGTTCAGGTAAATGACAGCAGAGAAAAATTAATTGCAGAAGAATACATTAGAGTAGAAAATTGGCCCTTATTAACCAAGGCAGAACTGATCGCAATTTGGTTAGCTCTCATTACAGCCCCTAACAATTCAACAGTAACAATCATTTCAGATAGTGCAGCGGCGTTAGCAAGTATTAACAAAAGAGAAATATCCAATACGCCAAGTAAATGGCTTAAAGAGAAAAATTACCTAATTATATCAGAAATTATAGAAGTAATCCATTTCAAGAAGATCAAGCTAACGCTTGAAAAGATCAAGGGCCATAGTGGTAATATCTGGAATAACAAGACAGATGCACTGGCTAAGCTTGCTCTACATCTTCCTTCCTCGACAAATATTCTAAGAAACTGCAATTCAAGGGTACAGGTCCCTCTCTTGTGGCAAGATTGTCTCGTGGAAAAGCCTACACGCTCATTTATTAAAACATTACTAACATGGCAAACGGCCGCCAGATAGAGAATTTCCAGTGCGATTATAGCTATTGAGCCAGATCTTAATCAAACAAACTATGACTGGCGAAGTTTTTGGGATCTAAAGAAAAAACAAAATGGCATTCACTATACATCACTCTTTCAAAGTAAACAACTTGCTACTCAAATCAAGTGCCTTGCTAACAAATTGCCAGTTCTGGATGAATTAAAGAAACGCAGACCATTGTTATATACAAGCAATGAGTGCATATGCTGTAAAGTAAAGGCGACAGAAACGCAAGACCATTTGGCAGACTGTACTTATTATGAATGGGGTTGGATAAACATCACTAAAGTAGCAGCTAGGGTTACATGGTCCAAATTGAGTAGCACAAACCAGTTTTCGCTTCCACTAGTAAGTTACTACCAACTAGTGGTAGGTTCGCATATACAAGAAATCATAGAACTACGTCGAAGTTATATAAGAGGTCTAGTACCTAACAAGCTTTTGGAACACCTTACATTTCAGCTTACCTCAGCAAATATAGCCAAGACACTCATACAGAATTTCGTCTCAATAGTATGGAATGGTTTTTACGAATCTATATGGAAAGAACGGTGTCAGCTTATTGGGCTTTGGGAAAAAGAAGAAGGTATTACTATTAAGGAGAAAAAAAGGAAGGCCAAGAAAAAACACACATCTATAGGAAAAGTTAAAAGTTCTGGAAAAGGAAAGACAAGTGTCAACAACACTAACGCAAGTTCAAGCGAAGTGTGTTTAGAAAAGAGTGCATTGGTACTCAATGATAGTAAAAAGGGTATTGAAGAAAAGAGCCGTACTGCTGACAGTTTGTGGCAAGTAGCGGTTAAAAGTTATATCCAAAGTGGTGAAATTCCATTTTGGGCCGGGTCTTAGACAGATTTAACAAGACTCTCTGATTTATCCGTAAATTGATGTGACAACTCGCAATTAGGTGCTACAAGGCAACCGGTTGATGTCAGGCGTGATTTTCTATTTTGTAGCTTTTGTATATAGAATTAGTTTACTTTTTCTGTACAAATAACACATTATCAGGCTCTGGCGAGATTTGTCTAAGAATAAAAAAAAAAAAAAAAAATTTTTTTTAGAAATATGTTCAGCATCTAAAAAAATATACAATTATATATTTTTTAAATTAATTTATTAATTATTAAGACTTGGAACATAGTTGAAACACTTAAAATACTAGGTAGGATATTGGAATGTTGGAACATGCCAAAAAAAGGCTGGAACAGCAAAAATGTAGAACACTGCTCTGGCCTATATTAAGTTAATTTTGGTCTAAATTATACCAGCCTTGGCCCGCATTATATGCAAAAAAAAGGGTGCTTATTTTTAGAGAAATATAGTATACAGTAAAAGCTCATAAATATTTAAAAGAATAGTTTTTATAATTTGGATCATGTTTTTTTTAAAATGATAAGACTATACAAAAAAAAATTAAAAAATTATAATTAAAATAATACTCATTTTTATATATGCTAATGAAATTGATTTCTGAAAAAAACCTATTTCGTTTTTATTAGAGAAATTTAAAATTTTTTATAATAGAAATAAAATTTATCTAGTTATGTTTTTTTTTTAATTTCATCTATTCAAAAAAAGTATCAAAAAATTTCATCTTTTAAGTAAAACTAGATCAAAACAATTTTATCTTTAAATTTTAATTTTGGGAGTTTGACCCCAAAATAATTTTATTAGCATCTATACTTATTATATAATTGGAAAGATTTCAATCAATTTCTAACCCAAATTTGAATACTACTAATTTAATTACAAAATAATTTTAATTACAAGAAAATACCAAAAAATACTTGTTAACAAAATAGTAAAAAATATAAAGCACATTAATACTTTTAGAATTTGCAACCTCATATCAAGAAAGTATATATGGACCAATCAACATTTCAAAACAAAATTTGACTAAATCTAGATATTAAAATTACTTAAGATATCAATTCAAATAAGTAAAATTCAAGAGATGGACTTTGTTATAGATAATAATTACACCCTAGTACTTGTTAAGCTTAATATAAATGAAATGCTAAAATTAAAAAAAACTAGAACTAGAAAAAGTAATATCTCTAAGCAAAGAATATTTTTGTATAAAGAAACAGTAAAATTTTTAAATACCAATCAACTCCTTTTAAGTGCATGTTATCTAAGTGCAAGTTCTTTTTAAATGCAATAAAATAGTATTGATCCAAGTTGGAACTTATAAATAAATACAATTTCTTTATTCTATAAGTGCAAGTTTTTTTTTAAATAGCATATATAAAATTATTCTTTCTAATTGCAAGATATTTTATTAATTAAATTAAATTATTTAATTATAGTTTTTTTTTTAAATACAAAATTTTTTTGTTTTTACTTATTAACTTGCATTTAGAAAGAATTAATTAAATATTAAATTAGTTTTCTAATTGTAAGCTCTCTCTATCTACAAGATATTTCTCTGGTTCATCAACTCACAATTAGAAAGAGTTGACTAAATATACCTGATATAATTATAAATATATATCATGTGATAAAATATTCAATTTGAAGAATTTTCTCTAAATGCAACTTCTCTCTATATGCAATGTAACCCATTAGTCCTAATGAATCGCACTTAGAAAGAGTTGACTGTATTTACTAAAAGTTGTAAAAAATCCAAGGTACAACTAAAACACAAAGTTAATAAAAAATAGAAGTTAATTAAAAAATTGATCCTTTAGCTAATAAGAAATATATTCTCTTAAAGTTGATGAAATACTTAGTAAAAGAAAAAGACAAATATATGGATAGAAGTTCAGTGCATACAAATATTAAGAATCTTAGAAGATTAACCAAAAAGACTAAAACACGCTTAAATTTTCTAGTAGATAGTATAGACCAACTTTGACCAATTGCTAGATAATAAATATCAATAACCATTACACAGTTTTAATTTCAGAAATATAAGATTTCTGGATACAAAAATGGCTAAATAGTATTAAAAGATAGATTAAATTTATAAAAAAAAAAATAAATTAGCAAAAGAAAAAAAAAAAAGATTTTCAATAATATAGAAAAAAAATTTAGTACAATTGGTAAAGCTAAAAAACAATGTTTAACAGTATTTTCAAAAAGTTTTATAAAAAAAATGATAATTGATAAGAAAATTTATTCTGCTAAAAAACAGGAATACAGTATAACAAGTTGGAATATAATCTAGTAAAGATATAACTGTATAAACTACAAAATCTTAATTAAATATTTTTTCAAATATTTTGATAAACATATTTTAATAGACAATTTGCCTGCTCAAAGCTAATATAACAGTTTACTTGTCAAATTATTCATGCATGTTGGTTTTGACAAGATAGACTTATAATAAACTTTAGCAAATATTTTTTTTTTTAGTGAAGTAAAAGGTTATTTATATGGATATAATTTGAATTCTTGAAATTTATTACAACGCAATTGAAAACTTTAATCGAAAGCTATAAGTTTAATTAAAAGCATCATACAGTATACACGATTGTTATCACATATTGATATAAAAATGTAGTCGATGCAAATTTACAATTAAAAGAATATTTAATAGATTTGGTCTTTTATAAATATTTTGCCTTTACGTGACTTTCTCTTGTGAGACAGACATAATATAATAAAATTATGTATACTCGGGGTTGAAATTTCTATTAATATAAAATATTTGATGCAAAATCAAAATTTTATGGTATTATAATCTTTAATTGTATAAAAATTATTTACTATAATCAACTTTAGACCAGTTTAGAATTTAGGTTGATTCAAAATCTCTAAAGTATTTTAGAATCCACTTAAATCACACACTAAATATTACAATATTATCTTTTTTTTTTTATTATAGAATACAATTAGAATGTTAATATATACATGCATGTACCTTTAATTAAGTTTCTATTGAAAGTTCTTGGCACGGATCGTGAATATTACAATGTGGAAATTTCTAACACAAATTCATTTTTTTTAAAAAAAATTAAATAATTATTATTACAGATGATAAATGTAGAGAATCATTTGTTATATAACTTGAGTGTACTTTGTACTTGTCCAATTTTCAAGAAGGATACAATACGGCACGTTGAAGCATTAAACTAGTAGTATTTATTCTGGTTATCTTAAGTCTATTATGTGCTGGAAGTTTTATTCTTTTGCTTTTTATTAGATTGACCTTGATTTTGCTGCACATTTTTACGTTTAATCGTTTTTATACTCCATGCTTTGGTTATAGGTGGACTATCCTCTTCTAAAAGCTCAAGTTTTTTACGAAATTTCTGCAGCCGTTTTTTCTTAGAATATTTTTTTACATCCTTTTCTACCAAATGTTCAGGACGGTACCTATTGAAAATATAGATAGCAGATAATTATTTTCAATATTATTGCCATGATCAATAAATGATATATAATAAATACTCACGGAGCAATTTTTTTTAAAGAAACGTATTCATTCAAATCTTTGTCATCAGCTAATAAAAGGTCAGCTGAAGTCAACCCAAATGAAGTTGACTTAACTTGTTTATACTTGAACCTTGTAGGAGTATCACCGATCTGAAATATATATAGAATTAGAATTTTAAATTAAGCAGAATATGATAGAAACAGACTATTTTAATTTATTTACAATGTCTTCGTAATCCAGTTGATAATATTCATCCAAGTATTTGTCAAAATTTTGGTTGGTCTTTTTTTTCTGCTCATTTTTCTCTTTTCTTTTTTCAGATTTGTCTTTGCAAAAAATTATTAATAATAAAAACATGTAATTTTACAGTATAAATTATACATTTTATTAATATGTGCTGCCATCAATAGAAATAAGGCTGAATGACATTTTAAAAAAATTAATACCTTAACTTTCATGGCTCATATCTATGAATTTTGAAGCTATCTTAATGAATTAATATTTGAAAAAAGTTTAACATCTATCTTTTGAATATTAATCCATTAAGATAGCTTCAAAATTCATCGAGATATAAGCTATGAAAGTTAAGGTACTGTTTTTTTTAAAATGTCAATCAGCCTTATTTCTATTGACGGCAGCCCATATAGTAAAATTTTCTCAATTTACTTTTTTTAGCCATTGTCTCATCATATTTTTCACCTCCAGGTAAATAATCCGCATCCATTATAAAATCATCACCATATCCAACATTGCCTTCAGAATCATCGTCTTTTGTTTTTTCAGAATTAGAAAGTTGGTATTTATCAATAATATCTTCAATGTCTTCTCCCCATTCCGGTTTATCAATATCTGCCTTAAAAATAGTGACGAGGGTTAAAGTTTTGTGAGAGTAAATAAGACTACATATATATATATATAATACCTCTTGAGCATAGTAATCACTATCAAAGATATTTTCCATTTTTTTATCGTATATTTCAGGATCAAAATCTTCTTCCAAATCGACCTCGTCAAACCCAACAGCTAAAAAATAAAAAATAAAATAAAATAAAATAAAATAAAAAATAAAAAAACACAAGTAGTTGATAATGACAATAATTCTAATTCTAATACTAAGACAATAAAATAAAGAGTATAAGTACTTTCGTTTCCCGTTATTTCTTTTATTTTCTGCAGTTTATCAAAAATTTCTTTCTTTTTGAGATTTTTAAGCCTTTTAAGTTCCTCCATTTTGCGATTCTTTTCCTCATCCTTACGCTCAGAGCGTATTTGACGCTGAACTTTACGCTTATTGTCCGGCCTATGTATGGATAATAATAATTAATAATAATAATAATAATTGATAATAATAATAATAATATAATAATAATAATTGATAATAATAATAATAATAATAATATAATAATAATAATTGAAAATAATAATAATAATATAATAAAAATAATATCATAAACTCAAAGGATTGGTATTGATGTATTATACCTTCGTACAGAATCAACTACATTCCGAGAATATGTGGCAACTTTTGTTCCACCTCTAAAGTTAAGAAATTGGATTACTTAATTAAATTTGAATACTAATTAAGAAATATAAAATTGTCAATGACTAATTAATGATAACTTACTCTTCCTCAAAACGGAAATTGTACTTGCTTTCGAAATTATCAACAGCTTCTTCAAAATCATCATTCTCTTCGTCATGATGTTCCAAAGTTAGTTCTTCGTAAGTTGGAATCCGATTAGCATTTTTATCGATCCAACCACGGTTAAGTATGTAACTGAAAGATAAATCATGAATATTTACTTTAAGAAATATTTTTAAATAAAAAAAAGAATTCATACTCCATTAAAAAGGCTTCATCTTTGTTAACAGTAGAATCGCTTTTATAACCTTGCCATTGCTTAATAAAATCTGAGTCTTTACTATTTCCCTAAAATATACATATGTGTATATAAATTTGGATATATATTGAGATAACATATCAATATATATATGTATATATGGGGTTGAGTCAAATAGAAATCAAGCAAATTTTTTATAATAAAATTTTTTACGACTTTAAACAAAAGTAATTTAACAAAACTAAATCAAATTTAATAAATTTTTTTTTAAAAAAATCCATAAACTTGCAAAATTAATTTTTTAAAAAAATTATTAAATTTGGTTTAAGTTATTCTTGTTTAAAGTTTTAAAAAAAAAGTCTTAAAAAATATTTGCTTGGTTTCTATTGAGTCAACCCCATATATTTTTAATAAATAAACAAATGAATTGATGAAACAAACTCACAGCCATACTTTCTAACAAGAATGCTTGATACTCTTCTTCTTCAGTTTTTAATTCTTCAACAGTCTTGGATCGTTGAACCAAAAAACCATCATCACCCTCCTCAATATTGAAGTCAAATTTAGAAGCAGCTTCTTTAAATTCATCTTTGAGCTTTTGCTCTTCTTCCATGGGTGTTAAGTCAATTTCTGGCATTATATCAATTTCTGGTTTAATATCATCTTTAGTTATATCACTAGATTCCAGTAAAATCTGGCGCTGATAATTTTTTAAAGATAATGGTTTTTCTGACTATATGCAATAAGATAAAGAATTTTTAATATATTAACATAGTATAATAAGTCTACTTTAAAATAGTAAATAAACGTACTTTTTTCTTTTTCTGCTTATCTATCCAATTTTGACGCGCCTTTCGAATTTCTTCATCTGTAATTAATTAATGTAAAAAGGAATAATTCAATTAAATAAAGACATCACAGGTTAACACTATTTATTACCTGCAAAAAAATTGGAACTTTTATCATAAACTTTAGGATCCTTGTTTTTTATAGCGGAAATTGTCTTCATAATTTGAGAGTCAATTTCAGGAGTTACTAATTCACCATATTCATCTTCCTCTTCAGAGGACGACGACTCCTCGTCTTCGTCTGAACCATATTTTTCTTTAACTGGTTATTTTAAAACATTTAAAAGAATTATTATGCATTTATGTCTTTTATAAGAATGTTAAAGATTCAGTAAATAATTGGGGCATAAAAGTTTGGATAGATCAGCTTACGCTTTGAAAGTTCCTCATTTCTTTTTTTTTCCTCATATTTTTTCGCATATTCTTTGTTAATGGTCAATATTGGTATTTCATTTTCAAAATCCATTATTGCGAGGTGTCAAAAATTTAAAGTTTTTATCCCTGTAATACTGAAACAGGGACCTCTATTTATTTTTATTTGTAAGCTTTTATTATAATGAATTCCTTTACGGCTGTAAATTTTCTTTCGAAATTCTATCAAAAAATGTTAATAATTACGACTTTGAAAATTTGATTGGCCAGCTATTTTTTAATACGCTAATCATATTTGCGTATTTACAACCCCGAGATAATCTTTACATCACATGATATTTGTATTTTTTTTTTTGAACAATTTTATCATAGACCGGGATCTTCTCTTATATGAGTGGTCGAATAATAAATATATAAATATAATACAATCATATTTACTCTTATATTGGATATAATAAATAAATGAAAAGATTCCAAGATAATCTATTAAAAATGAATGACGAAAATTTTTTCATTTGCATAAAAACAGTTCTGCAATGAATTGAGAAAAACACCGTTGAAGCCAACGAACCACGCAGGCAGGATGGAGAAAGAGAAAGAGAAAACACCGCATTGACTTTTGAAGAATTTTATACAACTTGATTACAATCGATTATTATCACCGTCACTGATGAGGCCACGCAAAGTTAATTTTCGTTTTGCATAACATGGTGTTCCAAAATTCCAGTCGGCGGGTCTGATTTTTTTTTCTCTTTTTTTTTTAATCTGCTATAAATTAAATAAGCTCGGTTTGCATAACTTGGAATCAGGTAATTCTGGGAAATTGGGTCGGTGGGTTATGCAAAACGAAAAATTAACTTTGCGTGGCCTAATACAAAATCTAATTAATCATCGACAATATATTTGAACAATTTTTTTTTATGTAAAAAATAAGAAATAGTTTGTACATCAAATTATATAAAGATTATTAATGTAATATTAAGTTTATTTACACGACATAATGATATTTAAAATAATAAAAATATAATACAAAATTTAATACTGTAATACAATACAAAGTCTATCTATAATTCCAAAGGATTAAATTTCTTCAGTTAGCACCAAACCAATTGATGAGAGTTTGGGTATTTTATTTTTTTATAAGTAAAAACTAGCTTTAACTTATAAAAAAAATAAAACAAAACCAAACTCTAAACAGAGATGAGTTTTTGATCTAATAAAGTTTAGAATTTGTAAATAATTGAAAAGACCCTTGGGTGCCTCACAAGATGCCTACTGTCAGCACTTGGTAGTGAGAAACTATGCCCTGTTTGGGATTTTCTTATTATTGATTAGCCTAAACCATCTTGTCATACATTTCACAGCTCTTAAAGAAAAAACTTTTGCAATAAATGATTCTCATTCTACTTTCCAGTACTATTAAGGTGAGTTGCTATTATGCCACTCTTTGAAAGTATTTTCATGTTAATATAAAGAGTAAGGTATTTGATACATAATACCTAAAAGTCATCCCAACAGATTATCCCAACAATATATCCCAATGGCCTTCAAACAGTCTCCCCTAGTTGAATCACATGTATCTGCTATGCTACTACCACATGAATTCAGAAACACTTAAAGGCAGTGTATTAATATATTAACAGAAGATCATTACTTATCTTTTAATAATAGCATATTAATGAGTATAAGAAATATGTAAATAGAAAACAAAAAAATGTTTTTAAATAAAAAAAAGAAGAGTATAATTTATAAAAAGTGTAATAAAAAAATATATAAACGAAAAATAAGCAATAAGGTAGGAGTTTTGTAAGGAGTTGAGCAAGGCAAAAAGAGTTCTTTATATATATTTCTGGATTTTTTTTTTTGTTACGTCTATTGTTTTTGATTTCGATAAATTAAGAAAAATTACATAATTGTGTAGCCAATCAGAGAGTGCAAATTTTGACTATTCTGGATCAGCCCGACGAAGAATAAAACGCATAAATCAATCTTGATGCACTAGTTAAAAATGACGGGAATGAACTTTTACATATAGTAAGCATCATTCTAACTCTAACGTTAAGGCCCTAACCCTAAATTTTTATCTCAGGAACATAGTTTATTTACGCGCAAATAAGTAACTGTCATGTTACGACATTAGGCCATGCAAACCAAAATTCCAGTTGGCAGGTCGAATTTTTTTTTTTAATCTACTATAAATTAGGCTGTTTGAATTTATAATGTCGTTTAACGTTCCTTTATGAGGCTTAAGTGTGGTGGGGGGAGGGGGGTCAAATTAAACAAACATGTTAAAATTGCAAAAAATAATCGCATTGACATATAAACACGTGACTTATTGGAATCCTGGGTTGTTAATTTACCGTAATTTTAATTTTTTTCTGGTAATTTACCAGGCTATTTGGTAAATTATGGGTAAATTTACCTTTAGTCTGTATAATATAAAATCACGTGATTTTGTGGCTAAAAAAATTTTTTTTAGCCAATCAAAATTATATAGACGTACTCAACCTAAAGGTAAATTTACCGCATCTTTGGTAAATTACCTGGTAAATTACCGTCACTAATTTTGGGGGAACTCTTGGAGCCGGAGGGAGAACGTTGTAATTTGCATAACATGGAATCAGAAAAATTTTGATTTTTTTTCGGATCTATCAGGTAATTCCGGAAAATTAAGGTCGTTTTTGCTATACAGAATAATATATCTAACTAGGCCTTTGCTTCTATATTCATATCCACAGGGCTTGACAAAACTCCAGAGTTGCTCTACTACTTCTTCGCTCGGTAGTACCAAAGCTTGCCAAGGTGCCTTACTTAAAAGTCTGCATATCTTTTTTATCTCTAATTCATAGCACAGAACCTCAAGTGAATGGTCTTTGTACTCGACAGCAGCTTGGTAAAGTTTTGTTGTGTTAAATATGTTAGCTGTATATTTTTCCATAGTTCAATTTTTGTGGGAGGTTTGGTACCACTAAGGTTTTGCATTATTTTTTTATTTTTTTTTTTTTAA
>QKWP01000354.1:14684-24765 GCA_003550325.1 Gigaspora rosea | reverse complement strand
TTTTTTTATACTAAGTTAATCACTCTTCTGACTTAAGAGACTTTTGTAGAGCTCGTCAAGACGCATCTAATGGTGGGTAGAGCGTCAAAATCGGCCTGGTGGGTGCTGAGATATCTTTAAAAAACGTTTCTTTTACTATGTAAATTTCTTTGCAAACAATAGTATTGTTTGTAAAGAAATTTACATAGTAAAAGAAACATTTTTTAAAGATATCTCAGCACCCACCAGGCCGATTTTGACACTCTACCCACCATTAGATGCGTCTTGATGATCTCTACAAAAGTCTCTTAAGTCAGAAGAGTGATTAACTTAGTATAAAAAAAGTTTTAGATGTGTGCACTCCACATTCGCAAAATCCTAATTTCTATAAGTAATCTGCGTCACGTTTTACTATGACCACTCTCTGGTTGACTCGCGGATCACCAATTAAATAAAATAATTTAACCGAATTAAAAGAAAAAATAAAAAATTAATGCTTACCATATAGCTATTCAAGAAAAACTACTAAAAAGAGCTTCTGAAGTGTTTTTTATTCGATTGGGAAGAGTTTTTTTTAACTTTTTCATCATTCTAGTACATATATATAGGCTGCTTACCTCGCGATATACGTACACTAATAATCAAAAATAATATTTTAGAATAAATAAAAATAAAAACGAATTAAAAACTAAAAATTTAAATACCGGTAAATTAAAAAAAAAAAAAAAATTAAAAAAAAAAAAAAAAAAAAAAAAAAAGAATTAATAAATTAAAAAAAAAAAATAAAAAAAAGAAAATAAATAATAAAATAATTTATTAAAAAAAAAATTTAAAACCGGATTAAATAAAAAATTTAAATTAAAAATTGTTTTTTTTTTAATTGTTCTATTTTTTTTAAATTTAAATTTTTTATTTAAATTTTTTTTTTAATAAATTATTTATTTATTTTTCGTTTTATTCTTTTTTTTATTTTTATTTTTTAATTTATTAACTCGTTTTATTTTTTTTCTTTTTTTTTTTAAATTAAATTTTTTTTACTTATTTAAACTTATTTTATTTTATAATTTTTAATTCGTTTTTATTTTTTATTCTATTTTTATTTATTTATTCTAAATTTTTTTTTTATTAGTGTACGTACACCACGAGAAACCAAAACCGTTAAGATCTCTTAAAGCAGCCTATATATATGTACTAGAGCGAAACAGTTAAAAAAAGGCACTCTTCAACCGAATAAAAAAACACTTCGAAGCTCTTTTCAGCAGTTTTTCTTGAATCGCTATATGGTAAGCTTTATTTTTTATTTATTTTTCTTTTAATTTATTTAAATTATTTTTATTTTATTTATATAATTCTTTACATAAATCATTTCTATACTAATAAAATTATACTAATATCACAATCCTAACCCTAACCCTAAACCGCGCAAGTGCCTCTTACACTAATCCTGCGATCTAACCCGTATAGCAAATACATAAATTAGTACGGTGAAATGTATATTAAACAATAAGACGAAAGCCGAGTTTAAGAAGACAAGTATTTTTTCTTACATATATTCTTTCTTTTTTTTCTTGACATGAACTAATCTTTCTTTTTTTTTGTAGGTTTTATTTCCGAATTTACACTAGGGCCAAAGAAGTATTCGAAAAGAGGCACCGGCACAACAAAATGAGGCACTAGTAAGCGACAACGGCGCCAGCAATGAAAAGAGGCACCAGTAAACGACAATGACGTTAGCTACACAAAGAAGCACCAGTAAACGACGACTCCAGTGACAAAAAGAGGCAGTAAAGTTTTGACGGCAGTTACGGCACAAAAAAAATTTAAAAAAAGGGTTGTATATATATAATCTGTGTAACTGGGAAGGGAATTTGCTCTGATCTTAATCAGAAGGTGATCAGAGGCCGGGTTTTCACGTGACCCGAAAAATCTCACCTACATCCTGGTGCTCTCCCCAGGTACGGTTGTTGCACTGATTTTTGATAGTCCCAAAGTTATATATGACCTTCCTTCTATATCTCTTTGAAAGCGTGTTCAGGTTTTCAGCTACCTTTTAGTTTTAATTAAACATAAAACAAAACTATTTTCGTATCCACCAACTTACTACATGTGAACCCATTATCTGATTCAAAATCGAGTCCTCAACTAATTTATTTACCGTTTCCACCCTTTCTTGCTTCTTTCATTTAATTTGTTCCCTAACCTTCTTTCTCAATTCTGTAAGCTCCGGGTCGGATAGACCCATACTCCGGACTCTTTTATCCTTGCACCTTCTCTTTAGAGAGCGCTCAATACCAACTTCTTTCTCCCATTTAATAATCTCGTTACATCTTTCCTTCCATATGGCACGGTTAGTGATGCCACCAAAATTGATTTTTGAAAAAGGCCTATTTCGTCTTCATTAGAGAAAATTAAAATTTTTTATAAGAAAGAGCAAATAAAATTTATATAGATATGTTTCTTGTAATTTCGTCTATTCAAAAAAAGTATCAAATAATTTCGTCTTTCAAGTAAAATAGGTCAAAAACTATTTCGTCTTCAAATTTAAATTTCGGGTTTTAGAACCTGAAATGCTTTCGTCCTCATGTATAGGCACAGTAAAAGCTTTCTTGAAATACGTAAAAGACTGCGTCCACACAGTTTTTTGCATATTTTCTAGACAAACCCTTTTTATACAAGAGATCAAATTTTCCTTTCTCTATGAGACCGCTTAGATATAATTCTCTTTCCTTAAAACGGACTTCCTTGTCACCGCTTAATAAGATTTCACTTAAGTCCCAAGTGCTCAGTAAAAGTTTTGCCTCGTCTGATAACACAGCACACGCAGCACTTAATGCTGTATTTTCTATTTCCTGCCACGTCTTCTCTGTGGAGCTGCAACGTGTTAGATGGCTCAAGGTTTCTTTAGTCTCTTCATTACACAAAATACAATTTGGTAACTTGTACAACCACGACTTACGAGCATGCAACTCGTTTAAAGTTGGAAGGAGTTGGAAAATTCCTTTGATACGCAGAATTAATTTGAAACTACTTTCCATTCCTCTACAATTAATTTCACCCAACTCCTTTAGCC
The DNA here is from genome assembly GCA_003550325.1 of Gigaspora rosea. NCBI lineage: Eukaryota > Fungi > Glomeromycota > Glomeromycetes > Diversisporales > Gigasporaceae > Gigaspora > Gigaspora rosea. Next base: position 21,716 of record QKWP01000354.1, on the reverse strand, counting down.
TTGCCCATCTGTATAACCAATCGAGATTACTGAAATTGTATGTACTTTCTGCTGCCAGACTTTTACTTGATATGAGACATCTTCCTTCGAAGGCCCTTCTCTTAAGTCTCATTATGAACTTCCGTGGACAATCGTCAACGTGTTTTCCATTCCACCAGAGAGATGCGTCCAGCGAGTAAAATTGGCAGGTATCCATTTCCAATATTCTTCGAGGTGTGCTGCTTCTTTTGCTAACTTGTCAGCAAGTTCATTCTATATACACTATCATGAGCCTTTACTTTACATAATTCTAGAGTAATATTTTTGTCTTGAGTTATTTCAACGAGCTTGTCCAGAATAGATCTGTTTTTTAACTTAAGACTCTTCTTGAAGCTTCGCGACCTAAACACACTCTTGATACCACTAATTGCTGCTTGACTATCTGTTTTAATTACCACTAAAGAATCTGATTTAACTATTAGCAAAGCACAAAGAATTGCACTAATTCAGATCTTGTCGATGAAGGCCAATCAACTACTCTGATTTTCGCTACTAAACTTACTATCTCCTCTTTTCTATCCAACTGTACCCAGGCAGAACCTATCTTATCTTCGATACCTTTCTCCTCCTTATACCACAAGCCGTTGGTATAGAAAACATAGTTCGATCTTTCCTCCGTTATATTATTTTCTAACATACACGAAAGTAGATCTGTAATTTTCCTGCTTAGACCTTGCTTTTTGATTATTTCAAATTCTATCTGATTAATTTCTACTAATGACACTATTCTTTCTGATCTACTTGGTTCACTCAGTGTGCTATCATGGCCCAGGTTCCGATAGTAGTCCAGGGGAAAGGACATTACCCAGTCGCTACCTTTCTTGACTACACCTTCTATTCTAGTAACACATTCTTTCATTTCTACCGTGAACTGACAGTCATTTTCTTTCCCTCCTCTATTTAGGCTACAACCCTTACATTTACTTATTTTAACTGCACCTTTAGCCTTTTGGATTTCGACCCAATGTTCTATAATAGCCTTGCAATTAAACTTTTTTGCTTATACGTCCCATGAAATGCACCGGCGAATTCTTTCTTTTAACTATTACCCAATCCTTACATCTTTTGTCTATACAGATCTTTTTCTTTCTTGGCGACACGAGCATGTTGCTTCCCTTTTTGTCGATATTCTCCTTTAAGCTCTCTTGAGGACTTATTCAAAAGAACCACCTCTTCAATTTTACTAAACCATTCTGGTGTTTTTCCTCTCATGCTTTTTTCCCTTATGCCTCTCACTTGTTGCCATGATATCAAACCTGTGCCTAATGGATCTACTAACTGATTCAGCGAGACTAGTTCTAAACTTACTCTTGAGTTCATCGAACTCGTTAATGTTTTTTCATCCAAAAAGCTTATAATCACTATCTCATTGCTATACAACTCATCCTGAATATTTTGTACTTTGAACTTTATGTTGATTATTTTGCATTTTTCTATCACACTACATGTTAAGTTTCCCTTCCAAAGTGTAATATGTCGTGTATTAAAAGGCACGTTTCGTATGTCCTGGAGAATACCAGCCTTGATCGCTCCTTGTTTTATTTTTATTTCTGCAAGGATTTCAATAATTAATACTTTTAATCTTGCAATTCTATCTACCAATCATATGGCGTATGTCTCTGTTACTAGCCACCTCCTTAATTAATCTTCCAAATTCCTTGGCTACTTTAGCAGTTGGCGACTCTCTGTTATCCTTCACCATCTTCTTTTTATTTTNTGTTACTAGCCACCTCCTTAATTAATCTTCCAAATTCCTTGGCTACTTTAGCAGTTGGCGACTCTCTGTTATCCTTCACCATCTTCTTTTTATTTTTTACCTTTTTATATGGTAATGTTTCTTTTGCTAATTTCAATACTGCTGATTCAATTTTGTCCTATAGCTGATCTACACAGAGCTTTGAACCAGATGGGTGATCTAAATTCGTGTCTTGTTTATCCTTCAGAAACCAAAATAGCAACCTTTTTTTAAGCTTATTCCATAAAGCTGACCTATAATTGTCCCAGTTTTCCTTTGTTGCCTTATCGAGCTTCCAAACTACACGAGGTGATGGAGCTTGCAAAGATCTATTTTCCGCATTTATGCTATTATTATTTGCAAGTATGATTTCTACCAAAGGCAAGTCGTGATCACTACCTATTATTGTTCCTATTCCTTGAATATCCGCTTTCAAACCTTACTCATTAAGCTTTCTGACAACCAAACCTGATCTATTATTGTGCTTGTATGTCCGTTACTCCAAGTGTATTTCCTAGTGTTGGGGTTTAGTCTTCTGAATGCATCGACAAAAGCCTTTCCTTCCAACCATGTAAACAGAATAGAGCATTTAAATTTGGAGTGTGCGAGGACTTGTCCAAAAACTTGTTAGGTATGCGTTTAAAGTCCCCCATTAATATGATTTGCCAATCCTTCTCGTTTTTGTTGACTATTTCTTGGATTTTTCTGTAACTACTCTGGCACTTGCTTCATCACTTGGAGGTATATAAGCTACGATTACCAGTAGCTTACATTTTTTAAGAAACAAGTATGCGCACATTAAATACTCATTAAATTGCTCTATTTTCCCAATGTGTTGTTCAATATTTCTATGTATAAAATACCTACGCCAGATCCTTTGAGTTTGTCGAATGCAGCACCTGACCAGAAACTTCTAAAACTGTCCAAATTCTTTGCCATAAACTTTGCTTCCCTTTCGCCCAGATTTGTTTCTGCAATTCCAATTATATCTATTTTCCTCTCAATTGCCCATGATGTTAAAAAATTTACTCTATGAAAATGTGTCTTAAGTCTATTAATATTATAAAAAGCACACACAATACTCCTTCTTTGCCCCCACCCAAAGATGCAACATCCTTATAGTGCTTGGATGTTGCACTAAACTCCATTACAACTGGGGTGCCTTTCAGAAGTATTGAGGCCTCTCCAGCCCCTGTTTTTCTTCAATTCTATTGAGTCATTTTAATATTTCCTCTAAAATGCTTCTTTCTTCTAAATATGCACCTTGGGAAGATGTAGTAGGCGCATTCTTTCTTGTTACTTCTTTTTCTGCCATCGTGTCTTCGTTATTGTGATGAGCTTCTTTTAAAACTTTCTTTTCCCTTTTGTCTTCACACGAATGACTCCTAGAGTTTATTTCAAGCAACATCCTTCTTCTCGATTTAGACAGGTTATTCATTCCTATCATATCTCTTCTATTCTTTGATGAGGCTACAAAAATCTTCTTTTCATGAAATTCTTTACTTTCATTACCTAATCTTCCCTTTCCTTTCGTGAGTTAGATATAAAGCCTCTATCCGTCCCTTTTCAGAAAAGGGAATTACTTTCATAATTGACTTGAGTTTGAACTGCCTTCTCCAAATTCTCTTTGCAGTCAAAGTATACGAAGACCGAACCTCTCGGATTACCATTGCTATTCACAGGTATGAAGATTATTTTCGCCTTAAGTTGTTTAAGTTGTCTAAACAACAAAACCTCCATTGTATTTCTTGGTATACCCCTAATACTGCTCTAAATGATTTTCTTTCCTCTATGATTTCTTCCTGTTTTATGCCCTTCGAAATTCTAGTAAGCCATCTTCCTATCGGAAGAGCCCATGTGTTTTCGAGTATATTCTTGTATCTTTGGTTTTTGTATATTAAGTCTACAACAGCTGTTTTATTGAACTTGTTTGTTGACCAAATAATATTTTTAACTTTTCCATATCGACTCATTAGTCTTTTGATTGATAAGTTACTATTTTTCAGTGGAACATTCCAAATTGTATAAGTTTCTTGCATGTTTAAGTTTTCTTGTTTAATTTGGGATAGATTGCTCTTTTCACTGCTTTGGTCCACATTAACTTGATCATTTTTGTCTTCTGACAACATAATTACATCCAGTGTTTAAAATTTAAATCAAAACTTATGTTCTCAAAAGAGCATAATTTAAATTTTTGATGTTCTCAAAAACATTTTAGTGTTCATTATATATTTAATATAGTGAACATTAATTTTTAAAGAATGTTCATATTTATATTAGCTTCAAAACTATATTGATATATTTTATTTATTAATTTATAACAAAATCAATTCAAATTAATAAATCAATAATATAATAAAAATTATTTAATTCTACGATCAAGTTTGCACCATTCTTGGTATGCTAATTGAAAATTAAACTTTTCTAACTTAGGCCCATTAAAAGAAATAAGAAGAAGATAATTAAGATTATAAATACTCATACGATTTCTAAGTTTTGTTTTGATTAAATTTTGTCTAGAAAAAATTCGTTCAACAATAGCATTAGTCAAAGGAAGGTTAGTTAAAATAGAAATTAACTTTGTAGTTTCAGGATAAATTTTTTTAAAAGTTGAAAGATCCAAAAATATACGTTGCCATGCTTCTAAAAAATTTAAATTCTTATAATTAGTTAAAAGATATCTAACTAATAGCCATTCATGCTTTAAATTTTCAGAGTCTAATATTGCAGAAAATAAATTTCCTGATACATATTTATCTTGACCATAAAAATTCACCAAAATTTCAATTTCATCTTCGCCATAGTTTTGAAAATCTGTATTGTTAATTGGCAATGCCTTTGGCTCAAAAATATGAAATGCATCAATTTGAATTCGATTTGGAAATCTTTTTTCTAATGATTCAATTGTTGCATTTGCAAATTTTGTAATAATAGCAGGTAAATCTATTGTATTCATTTCATTATCAACTATATATTTGCGTAAATGAATTTCCCAAGTTGGGTCAAGTATATCTGTTCCAAGAAATTGCACTTGAATAGTATGTATAGCAATATCCAGCTGGTCACGGATAGTAATATTATTTTTTTGAAAAAGAAGGTTCATTCGTCTTAAAATTCCAAGAATATCAGCAAAAAATTTTGTAGTTATAATGAAATTTTGATCAATACTGTCATATAGAGCTTTAGCAACTACATTTTCATCTGAATCTTCAAGCAATGCATCAATTATAGAATTTAAAATTTGATGCAAGTTTTGAATAACATTAGATAATGATAACCAACGGGTTTCAATAATATTTAAAACTGCAAGTTGTGAATCACCAGTATTTTCTTCTATCATTTTGAGATGTATCATACGCTCTACACTTCGTGAAAAATAGCTATATATATTATGCACAGTTTTTTCATATGATTTAAACTCTTCAACTTGTTTTGTAGCATCTTTTGCTGCTAATGCTAATTGATGTGAAATACAATGATGCTCTAAAATAAATGGATTTTTATTTTTAAGTTGAGTTGATATAACATTATAAACGCCTATAAATATTATAAAATTTAATTACAAATTTATATAAGTTATATATAAATATAATTTAATATCTTACCTATCATTGTACTAGTACCATCAGTACAAATATGCATTAACTTATCGTATAATATATTTATTGCTAAAACAAATCGATCAATTTCTGCCATAATTGCATTTGCAGTACTATCTGTCAATGAGATTAATCCAAGGAACCGGTAAAAGGGTTTGGCTGGTGCAATTGCATGTTTTGAAACAATTGCTAAGGTTTTTTCATTTGAAATAGTATAACTTTCATCTATCATTATACTCCATCCATCTGAATTGCGCAATTCTTGAAAAACTTTTTGCTCTATAATACGACCAATTGATTCAATAAATTCACGAGCTGAAACATTATTTTGATAACTACCATATGGTGCTCGTTCATCATCAATGGAAAAATCATTATCTAATATATTTAATATTTCTGTGTCACACTCAAACTGATCTTGTTTTTCAATGCGTTGAATTTCAGATAATTTGCATAAACTTTCAAATATATTGGTAGACAAATTATGCTGAATTAAAAAATATATATTACGCATATTTTTCATAATTTTAATTTGGTCATTTCCAGTTTGAATAGTGAAACTAGAATATAAGGTAATTTGAGATTGCATTCATGCAGCACAAACCATTTCATGATCACTAGTATTTACATGACGATCCAAACTTTGTTTTTTAAAATATCCACAACCTTTAGTAGAATTATTATTTTTACCAGCTTCTTTACACCAACGACAAAACATATATTTAATTAATTGACCTTCTCCACGATAAACCCAAGGGTATATTTTAGGCCAATCCGGATTCCAATTTAATGATTCTTTAGCTAATCGTGGTACTTTAAGTTGACGAGGATTATTTTCTTCTTCCGAAATTGTGGAGGATTCATCTTCAATATTATTAGCAGTAGTGCTTAATTGAGCAGCAATAGTCAATGGATTAATACTTGAATCAACAGATTTGGTTTTACGATTTGACATACTGAATATGATTATAGTTATTATTTACAAACTTTGATATTTATACTTAGTTATTGCTACTACTTAGATTAATTTGGCAATTTATAACATGTTCTTATAATAATCCTATATCTAACGGATTCTAAAACTTAAATCAATTCATCAATATAAGTATTATCAGGTTAAAAAAAATACGATCTTTTTAAAACTTCTTTATTGAAGGTTTGTTGCTTAACTATAAAATTAATATTCATTTGATATCTAAACTCTTAACGGTATTGTAAAGAATTTCTATAAATAGCATACATATTAATATGTATAATAATATATGCTTTAATACAATAAAGTGCTGATACTAACTATATTTATTCACGAACTTTACTTCTAACAGCAGATAGTAAATGTATAAATTATAAAGAAACAGTTAGTAAGAAAAAGGTTAGTATACATTTAAAGAGAAACTATTTCATAACCAAACTCTATACTCACGCAATAGTGGTTGAATTACGTAAATAAATAAATCTCTGTTAATAAGCAATAATTCGATACGCCGGAAGCAATCCAGTAAGATTCAAGTAAGCAGCCATTAATCTTAATCAAGCATGGGAATAAGCGGAGTGTGTGAACTGGCACATGAAGTCAAATAAGTACAACTTTAAGTTTTAATTAGTTGCCTATTTAGGTCAGTTATGAATTAGCTAATGGCACCCTATAAGAAAAATGTA
>QKWP01000353.1:307874-337909 GCA_003550325.1 Gigaspora rosea | reverse complement strand
AAGATTGGGCAAGCCATAGGGTATCATCCATGTATGCTAAAACTGATGCTGAAATTTGCATTTTATGTGAGTTGGGTTGTAGTATATGAGATGTCCAGGTAGTTGAAGTTGTATATCCTGGATAGGATGTAGATATTTTGTGAATAAGAGGATCATAATAGATGTGCCAGAAGAGTGGCGTAATTGTTTCTCCTTGATCTATTCCATCTTGTACAGGGTAAGGTAGTATAAGTCCAAAGTTTGTTATGACTTGGTTAGAGCGATTAGTGAGAAAATCGGTAAGAATTTGAATAAGCTGAGATGGCATTTGGATTCTATAAAGTGCTTTAGTAAAAAGGTCTAAGATTACAGAATCATAAGCTTTGCTCATGTCCTGTGATAGTATCCATATTTCCTGTTTGTTGCATGTAGCATTCTCAATAAAGTTATTAAGTATATGAATAGGAATGTTGGTACAATTGCCAGGTAAAGCAATATAGTTATGAGGATTTAAAATTTTGTGTTTTGTAAATATGCTATTGAGACGATTGGTAAGAATTTTAGTATAAACTTTTTTAATATGTTCAATGAGGCTAATAGGTCGAGTATTGTGTAGGTTGCCATCAAATGGTTGTTTTTTTGAAATTGGAAAAATGCGACCATTTTTCCATTGTTTGGGAATATGTCCAGTAAATAAGCATTTGTTAAAAAGAGTAGTAATAGCTAATAGTGCATTAGGACCAATATGTTTTAGCATTTCATAGCTAATTCCAGATGGTCCACATGCCTTATTGTTAGGTAGTTGATTAATGGTACATGTTATTTCTTCTGATGTTATAGGATCAAGTGCAGTGAAGTACCATTGAGGGTTAACAGATTGTAGTGGTAAGTAGTCATTATACCATTGCTGACTGAAAATTTCTTGGTTGTAAGGCCTGTATGAAGTTCATTGCTGAAAGTGTTGTTGTATATGGCTCTTAATTTGTATAGGGTCTGTAATTAGATCATTGTTTGTTTTGATATTATCAAAATGAACAGGATCTGTATGGCTGTTGAGAATACTATTGATCATTTTGGTAGGGTTGGTAAGAAGTCTATCACATCTGTTAGAGATAGCAGTATTGATGTGTTCTCTTAGAAATTTTGCATTTTCAAGATTGCGAGCATTATATAAAGTTTTCCAGATCTGTTTTGTATTTAATATCCATTTTTCTAAATATTGTTTGTTAGAGGGTGGGAGATTAATTTGAAAATTGTGTTTTTGGTTAATGTATTGAATTTTGTTATGAAGATCAGATGGAATAGGCATGTTATTATGCATAAAGTTTTTAGTTTGATATATGATACTGCCAATTGTTTTAAGATCATTATGCAGCTCTGTTGCCTTAGGTGTAAATGTGTAATAAAAGTTGTGGGCTATGAATTTTTTGTTAGGGATGATTTGAACTGCTGCCTGAATAATACTAGTTTGGATTTGATGCCATAACTTTTCTAGAGAGTTATCAGTATGGGAGGTAGAGGGTATATTATAGGTGCTAAGATTGTAATTAATTTGATTTGAAAATTCTTCCCAAGTTTCCTTGGTCATTGCTTTGTAGTTAAAGACTCTGCGTTTGCTTCTAGTTTTGTGTCAAAGTTTGTTAGATAGTGCAAAAGGAAAAACCCATTGAGAAAGCAAAATTAAATGATCACTATTGGTAGATGTAATTGAACTATGAGTTGAAAATTTTGTTAGAAAAGGAATTATTGAATCATGAGCCCAGATATAGTCAATTCTGCTAGAGTATCAACTACTTGTCCAAGTGTGTCCCAAGTTATTAGTATGATCAGCAAGGTTATACATATTATTGTTGTGAAGGAAAGAAAAGATTTGAGTTTTGGCTATATTAGATGTTGAGAAAGTAGATGATGCATTAAAGTCTCCTAGGATAATAGGATGAATATTGGATAATAAAGCTTGCTAAATCCATTGAATTGTAGTCTGTTGAGTATTATTTCTGTGGATTTGATTTGTGGATGAGAGGTATATAGAGATAATTCTAAATTTAAAGTCATGTTTAAAATAGAGATCAATAGCAATGGCACCTCCAGGATGGTTTAGTATTTTATAAACATGAGATTTAATAGAGTTGTGTAGCATAATTGCAGTGCCCTCTGCAGAGTTGTCTAGGCTAGACCAGTAATAGGTAAAGTGATTTGTGTTAAGAAATTTGTTAGATTTGTTGGATTAGATTTTGGTCTCTTTAATACCAGTAATTTGTAAGTTATGCTGTAAACAGTATTCCTTCCAAAGTTGCTGCTTGGTAATTGTATTGTAACCCTGGACATTGTGGGTAGCAATATTAAGTTGTAGAGTATAGTTGTTGTTTGATATGTAGTTGTTAGTAGTTATTGGATGGTTATTGTTTGCTATATGGTTATTAGTAATTACTGATTTCTCTATTATTTCTGATTCTGTATAGAACTCAGAAGGAGCTGGTGTAGATGGAGAGTTGGTGTTTGTAATTAGTGAGCTATCACTAGGTAGTGGAGTAGTAGAAGGTGTAGGGTAAAAGAAGTCATCGGTAAAAGTTGGTAATTGAAAATAGTTATTATAACTGGAGCTCAAGTCGGAACTGGTAGAAGGGTGATTTGATTTAAGTGGAACGTCATCATAAAAACTTAAGTCTTCAAAAGGTACAAAAAAGTGATTAGGTAAGAGGTGTTCATGTAATAAATATATATGTGCTTCTTCAAATACATAATCAATTCTGCTTTCTTTAAAAGAGATTCTGATATATTGTTTTTTATAAAACATAGGATATTCTTCTTGTAGATAGGTTAAAAAGGAGCCAACAGTTTGTGGTGAAGGTAAAGATTGTAATCTATGGTAGTATAAAAATTTGTTGTAGCATGTTGATGGTTCATAAATCTCGAGTAGATTAGGGTGAAAATTGATATTTGTTCTTTCTATATTATTAGTAGGTAAACTAGAATTATTGTCAGAATCGTCTGGTAACAATTCATATTCATCATATATCTCTTGTTCTTTAGGGTAGATAGAGCCGTATTGTTGTGTAGATAATAAAGAATTTGTATAATGCAAGAGTGGTGTTTCAGTGTGATATGATGAAATGGTATTTGAAGTACTAGCATTATTATCTGGTAGCAATTTGTCATCAGGATAAGTTAGCACTAAATTGTTGGGGTTAAAAAGTAATATCTCAGAGGGAGATGATGATATGGGTTCTGAGATATTTGGTGCAATGTCTTCTACAGCACTCACCGTATGCCTGGCTTGCACAGCTCCGCAAGATTCAAAAGTCCTCTGGTTAAGCATTAGAGGACCGTCATAATCTAAATCTTCCAGGTAACTAAATTTTTTTTAGATGTGTAAAAATATTAAATATGAAGTATTTTATATTCTTTAATTGGAACCAGCATTTATTCTTTAATACGCAAGTTCAAACCTTTATTTAGATTCACAACCTTTAAAATTTATTGCTTCAAATTCAAATTTTGTACAGGTAAGTATTAAATTCCAAAGAACAAAGTTTCAAAGCAAAATTTAAATTTTAGTTGAAAGAATTGCTAGTTTATTCAATTTTGTTCGATTAATTTAAGTAAAAATTTGCTCATTTAAAAAGGAATAGAAAAAAAGTTTGTTTCCAATAAAGGCTAAAAAAAAGCTCGTAACTTTATAAAATCTATGTATAAAAATCGCTTAGTATTAAAATTTAAAGCTAAGAAAAGATAAACAACCAATGCATCTTAAGAAATAAATCACAATTTTATATATAAAAAATATATTTATTACGTAGTTATCAATTAATAATCACTTAAAACCATCGATTATTTAAAAAATAAGTAATCCACATATATTTTTGATTTAAATAGTATACCACGCACCCCAATTGATAATTTAATCAAATCGTTGATTACATCAATATTCATTTATAAGGAATAATTAATAAATATGCATAAGAATATTTGATCTAAACAATTATATCAGAGTATATACCTTTCTGGTATAGTACAGAAAAAAGTATCTAGTAGGTACAGTACAGAAAAGTGACCGTACCCAAGCAAATTTTTATTGCAAGGTACACAAAAAAAATAATAATTACCATACCTAAGTTTTTATTTTTGGTGATAGGTACACAAAAAATATATATATTTAATAAAAAAAATTACTATACCCAAATCTGGTATTAACAATTTGGGTATGGTACAAAAAAAAACATATAAAAAAATTTACTGTACCCAGATACATTTTGAAAAAAAAGATAGCAAGGTTATATATATACGTTTAGGTTTGGTACAAAAAAAACTTTGTAAGATTATATGATTGTATGTAATATAATATGAATATGTAATTACAGGTTATAATTATTTTGTTTAATATAATGTAGTTAAATATTTATATAAATTATTATGATTTTAAATATATAATAATTTTTTTTATATAATGTAATTGGATATTTATAAAATTTTTATATATTTTAAATATAATGACATAATTATTTTATTTAATATAATATAATTAGATATATATATAAATTTATATATTTTAACTCTTTCTGACGATCACCTGAACCAAAACTTTTACAAATAGAAAAACAAATTTTTTGTTGAAGAGTCATGACCTGTATAGTGGTTTGTCTAGAGGTCAACATTTTTTTTCCGTGGAACTCCTCTAAAAGGACGTTTGGCATGCAAGCCAAGAGTATTATTATACAAGATAACTAGCAGGAGTTGCTCTTGTATAAAAATCTTGGTGTGTGTGGGTGGTAAAACCCAACTTCATCGACGAAGTTATCTGGTTATTACTTCAAGAAGAATACAGGGGAAACAACAAATCATACATTTTTCTTAAGCTGCACTCTCTTACCTGAGCAAGTAGTCTCCTTTTTTACTTTTTCTGCTTCCTTGTCGTTTTTCCAAAATTTCTTGAAAAAAGTGGGGATTTGGCTTACCCCCCCCAAAAGATCAGCATTGTTTACTTTCCAAATTCAGACAGGCTAGTGGATTGCAACATGTGTTTTAGATATGGCGCTAGTAGATATGACCAGATGTTGATTGGAAGATCAGAAAGAAATTGAATGTTAATTTAGCTTTATAATAGGGATATACAAATGTTGCATTTGTTATATAATTTTTACTTGTACCTGGCACAGGTTATAATAGTGTGTTTATTATAGATTGTTTTTCTTCTTTTTTCTTTCTGTCTTTTTTTCTTTTCTTTCTTTTTTGTTTTTTGTGATATTTGCTTTTTTTTGTGGTTTTCGTATAGGTATTTCCCCTTTTTAAAACTTTCTTTTTTTTCTTTGATCGTAAAGTTTTTTTTATATAGTAGTTAGAAGTTTTTTTTCTACTTGGGAAGTTAAGGGAAGAAGATTTAGAATTAAGAAAGGAGGAGGCAATCATGATAAGCAGGATGTAAAAGCCTTCCGGTAATGTATTAAGTTTTTCGGTTGCAGGAGAAATTAATATGGAGAAGTTTACTATAGCAGATCGAATATGGGTAATTTGGACTTTTGTCGCAAAGAGCCGGGTTAGCTGATACTTGTAGATTAGTTGTGATCAATTGATCACTTGTTGTACCTGTATGAAATAGATATGAAATAGAATAAGAGTATAATAAACTAACAAAGTATTGGCATGATTGCTAAATGATAAAAAAAAATATATATAAATTTATATATTTTAACTATAGTTATATAATTATTTTTTAATATAATATAATTAAATATTTATATAAATTAATATATTTTAAATATAATTATATAATTATACATGCTATAATTAAATATTTTTGTCTTCAAATTATGCTGAAAGTTCAACCCCAATATTTTCAAAAGAAGAAAGAGAATTTGCTTTAAAAGAAAAAGAAGTAGAAATTTCTATTAAAGAGAGAGAAGCTGCACTTGAAATAAAAAAACAAGAATCACTAATAGAACTTGAAATACAAAATTAGAAAATGAAAGAATTAAATTAGAATTATTAGCTAAGGAAATTGAACTAAAAGAAAAAGCAAAAAAAATTAGATCTTTAATTTGTAATAAAATAATGTTTTTGTTTTTAAGCAATAAAAAATATTATTTGATTAATTAAATTGAACTAAAAGAAAAAGCAAAAAATTTATATCTTTAATTTGTAATAAAATAATGTTTTTGTTCTTAAGCAATAAAAATTATTATTTGCTTAATTAAATCCTTAATTTTTGTACTAATAAAAATTTGTACAAAAAATTAAAAAAATTTTTTTTTGCAATTGTTTAAATTTATAAATTATTTCTACTATAATTTAAATTATAAAGCAATAAAATATATATAATATAATATTTAAAAATTATAAATTTAAAATAATTAATATAATATTAATAATTAATATTAATAATACAATTATAAAATTACATTAATAAATTTAATTAAATTTATAATATAAAAATTTTTATTAAATATACCAGGAACGTAGTGATGAATATTACGAAGTGATGGTTATACAGCAATCGAAATGATGTTACTCCGCAAATTCTTGATCTGATTGGTTCACGTGATATTATATGTCACTTGGTGTTTATTTTTCACATGTCTTTCGTCGCATGGACCGTCTTGATGCTTAATTTTCACATGTCTATCATCGCGTGGACCTTGAATGTAATTCGAGCGCCTAATTTCTTAGCGTGTTAAGGCTTTAAGTGCTGTTCTTGTATGACTGAATAAAATTTTCTACCGTGAAACAATATGTTGATCTTGTAACATGTGCACCATTGTTAAAGAATAGGCCTGGAGCCTAAACTAATGCGGTAATATAATTATGAGAAGCCTGTTAACAGTGAATAATTATCTATCATAACGTAATATAATTCTGTAAATGTGTTACTTATTAAGTCAAGTGCCATTTAAAAATTGCAATTGGGCGACTAAGTTGCCTGCCACATGTACATTGCTAGTTGATATATCAATAACCGATTTTTTAGGATTTAATCATTTCACATTTTAGTTCGTAGATTGCATTTGAATTATATCAGATCTGAACCGTATCTGTATCTATCTATCTATCTATCTTCTATACTATTAAGTTTCTATGATGTGTCGGGTTAAAAACGTTCTAATTGGCTTGCTTATACATACTCACAAACATGAATGTTGTCAAGAAAACCGGGATTTGTAATTTTTTTTGTTTGCCTTATGTTATTACGAGATAAATTGATTTCTCCAAAGCTAAAAGTTTAATTGCGCTGTAAATCTCATGAATAAATAATCAAGGAGCTACAAATATCAAGGCTAAGTAATATTCTCTAAAATATGACTCAGCGATGACCATAAATAATCAAAAAGCCACAAATATCAAAGCTAAGTAAAATTCACTAAAATATGACTTATGTGGTGGCCACAATATGGTAAATCTCTATAATGTGCTCGCATTAAAAACATTCTAATTGGCTTGCTTATGCATACACACAAACATAAATGTTGTCAAGAAAACTGGATTTGAAGTTTTTTTTTTGCCTTATGTTGTCACGAGATAAATTGATCTCTCCGAAGTTAAAAATTTAATTGCGCTGTAAATCCCATGGATAAATAATCAAAGAGCCACAAATATCAAGGCTAAGTAATATTCACTAAAATATGACATGTGGTGACCGCAAATAATCAAAAAACCACAAATATCAAGGCTAAGTAAATTCATAAAATTTTTCCTATAATCTAATGTTTTGTAATTTACTAGTAGTAATTTTAAACTCGAATATACATATAGGTATGACAAATAAGTTGCAATAGTATTATTGAATAGAAGTAATGAAAACATTCTAAACTTTAAGAGTTAAGATAACTTTGACCCAAATTAATGCCTTTCAAACCAAATCAATTTTTATCCCAATTAGAGCATACCCGTTAAAGTATCATATAGATTTTAATAGCATTAATATTTTATTCATATAAGTTTTTATTGAGTGTTAATTTCTTGCTTTTATTTTAAACAAATTCGCAACTGACACTTAATCCGAATCCAATCAATAATTGGATATCTCTTCAAAGTTAAAATATGGAAATCTAATTTTAATTGAAATTGATTACAAATTTATTTTAAATAAGTGATTCCACAATTTTATCTTCAAATTGAATGAAAAGTTCAGAAGTTTTACTTTTTATTTTTATTTTTTTTTTTTTATACAAAATATAAAAAAAAATTTCCGATTTATAAAATAGCAATCTCCAGACACTTCCATTTCATTTTCAAATTTTAAAATCTTGAAAGACAAATAAAATTTTTCAAACTCTCATTTAATTTCAAAATGTACCACTTATTTGTTAACTTTGAAACCCCCTATTATTTCAAATTTCCATATTTCTCCTTTTTCATATAGTATACAAAGCACGACAATCACTAATCTTAGTAATTTGAGAAGTATAGTAATAACTACTTGTTTTTTGAATTTTAATTTTGATCTTTGTTTAAATATTCTGTTCCTGGTTTTGCGCGATGGCGTCACGCAGCTACCTAATTATTTTAAATTAAAAATATTAAAGATATTCAAAAAATAGTACCATTTATACATTATATAAGTATAATCTTGCTATATAATCTAAACTATACTTTAAAAAAAACAATACATATTTATTATTAACTGTACCGTACCGTACCCAAAAAAAATATTAGTTATGAGGTACACAAATTATAAATATAGTATATTTTTAAAATATTAACTGTAGCATACCTAGATAATATATATGTTTGCTAGGTACAGTTTTTAAATTAATTGGCTGGAGCGTAGCGACGGTCAGTTAGTATCTATGCAAGAGATACAAAAGTTACGTTTTTGATGCTTTTTGGCCAAAACGTATCTTTTCTGATGCATCTTTGTACATCTTATAGAAATTTTATCAAAAGTGCAACTTTGGAATTTTTTGTCTGTTCGCACGCGTATCACGTAATCAAAAAAGCAAAAAAAAGGCAAAAAAAAACAAACCTATGATTTACCCTCTAAAGCAGTAGAACGATAAAACCTGCTTTGTTATTAAAAAACCTGTTTTTTGTTAATTACGTTGTGCACTACATTGACCATTAAACTTTGTTTCATACTTCCTTTAGATTTGCTCATTCTTTTTAATCTAACTACCTGCCTTTTTTTTTCGGCTTATTAGATTTCATAAGACGAAAGCCCAAAACTTATACGCGGCTACAAAATTATCAACATCGTTTTATTCTTTAGCATTTTATAAGCAATTTATGAAAGTTTCAAGGTCATTTGATGCCTTGACAAGAAGAAAAATCAGTTTGAAATTTTTTTGTATTGGTAATCGAACAATTCGAATTTGAACAAATTCTTTCTAAATTTATTCCAATTGACATAAGTTAGTTGATCAGATTGTTTACACTATACTGACCATACTGACTCTATTATTTAAAAATAGTTTATAAGAAAACGATTCACTTCCCAAATGGCTGCTGTGTATCTTTTATAACATACATTAAGTCTATTAATCAAAGATATCCTCATAAATTTATAATTTCACTGAATACTGGCAATATATGGATGACTGAATTACTTCCTGGTATGTTATTTATTTCGCGTAAAGTTATTTTAATTGAGATAATTTATCTAATTTTAAATTACACATAAACGTATTAGCGTTTACACCGAATGTGCCAAAGTTATACGTGAAACGAAGCCATTCAGATTTATGTGCAGTCTACAACACTTTATGACACCAATTGGTATTGAATGTGTTTTCAGCTCAGGTACAATTTAAATTTATTTAATATCCATGAATTGAATATGATTCGATCACTGTTTATAAAAAATCTATGATATGTAAAAATTTAATAATAATTTTAACGATTAGGGCAGTTTTTTTAGATTCAGATTCCAATTAACCCATCGCATTAATAAGCCACCGTTAAAAAATTCTAGATTATAATTTTATACAATGAATTCAGGTAATTTCATAGTTTGTTATGGTCCGATGCAGAAAGATTTGTACCTCAAGCACTAAAATTAATTTTGTCTATATAGAAAAGTTCTTCAATTTTAACAATTTATTTATAATTTTTTTATGCCAAATAAAGTAGTTTCTGGGCTATCTTTTGATATATTTTTTGTTGCTATTTTATAAATATTTTGTTGAGCAATAAATTTTTGAAAAAATTCAATTAAATTAAAAAAAAATAGATTTTTTTAAAAATTTTTAGATTTTAGGCATTATCGCAAGCTATATGCAGTGTAACAGTATTGTACTACGCAAGTGCATAGCCCTGCATATGCTGTATATATGGTTAAAATTTCAGCATAATTGGATCAGTAGTTGTCGAGAAATAAATTTTTAAAGTTTAATATACAATTTACTATATAGTACAAATTTTGTACAAAATTACATAGTAATTTTTGTACAACTTTTGTACTACATAGTAAATTGTACATTAAACTTTAAAAATTTATTTCTCGACAACTACTGATCCAATTAAGCTGAAATTTTAATCATATATTCAGCATATGCAGGGCTATGCACTTGGGTAGTACAATACTGTTACACTGCATATAGCTTGCGATAATGCCTAAAATCTAAAATTTTTTAAAAAAAATTTATTTTTTTTTAATTTAATTGAATTTTTTCAAAAATTTATTGCTCAACAAAATATTTTAAAATAGCAACAAAAAATATATCAAAAGATAGCCCAGAACCTACTTTATTTGGCATAAAAATATTATAAATAAATTGTTAAAATTGAAGAACTTTTCTATATAGACAAAATTAATTTTAGTGCTTGAGGTACAAATCTTTTTGCACCGGGCCATAACATAGTTTTGATTACTTAGTTGGTGTCTCATCCTAATTTCTTACATTCGGCATTTCCATTAAAAGACTTTTCGGAAACCAAGCATGAATTTTTCTTAAGAGAAAATTTTAGATGAACCGACAGAGCATTAACAGCTGTAACTCCTACTCCGTGCAAACCTTCTAAAGTTTTGTAGACCTCATTGCTAAATAAAGAATGAAACTCGAGAGGTGGTTGTTGTTAGGCTCTTGGTCAGTTTTTCTAAATCTTTTCCCATAAANAAATTCAATTAAATTAAAAAAAAATAGATTTTTTTAAAAATTTTTAGATTTTAGGCATTATCGCAAGCTATATGCAGTGTAACAGTATTGTACTACGCAAGTGCATAGCCCTGCATATGCTGTATATATGGTTAAAATTTCAGCATAATTGGATCAGTAGTTGTCGAGAAATAAATTTTTAAAGTTTAATATACAATTTACTATATAGTACAAATTTTGTACAAAATTACATAGTAATTTTTGTACAACTTTTGTACTACATAGTAAATTGTACATTAAACTTTAAAAATTTATTTCTCGACAACTACTGATCCAATTAAGCTGAAATTTTAATCATATATTCAGCATATGCAGGGCTATGCACTTGGGTAGTACAATACTGTTACACTGCATATAGCTTGCGATAATGCCTAAAATCTAAAATTTTTTAAAAAAAATTTATTTTTTTTTAATTTAATTGAATTTTTTCAAAAATTTATTGCTCAACAAAATATTTTAAAATAGCAACAAAAAATATATCAAAAGATAGCCCAGAACCTACTTTATTTGGCATAAAAATATTATAAATAAATTGTTAAAATTGAAGAACTTTTCTATATAGACAAAATTAATTTTAGTGCTTGAGGTACAAATCTTTTTGCACCGGGCCATAACATAGTTTTGATTACTTAGTTGGTGTCTCATCCTAATTTCTTACATTCGGCATTTCCATTAAAAGACTTTTCGGAAACCAAGCATGAATTTTTCTTAAGAGAAAATTTTAGATGAACCGACAGAGCATTAACAGCTGTAACTCCTACTCCGTGCAAACCTTCTAAAGTTTTGTAGACCTCATTGCTAAATAAAGAATGAAACTCGAGAGGTGGTTGTTGTTAGGCTCTTGGTCAGTTTTTCTAAATCTTTTCCCATAAAATTCTTTTACTTAAGATATTGTCAATTAGATGACAAAGAAAATATAGCAAGACTGCCTAAATTTTAAAAAAAAATTATAATTTCACAATATTTATCTAATTGAACTTCGAGAGTACCAGAGACCAAGGTCTTAAATTCAAAAAAGAAGACCGAGTATATAACTGAACATTTGGAGTTAAAACAGTAATATCTAAAACACAAGCCTCAAATCAGCCAAAAGTTTTTATCCAATAAATACAACTCTCAAAAATAAACCAACTTTGGCATCTTTCTAAATAAAAAACCTTACTTTTATTAAGTTCAGGATTAGGATTTTTTTGACAATGGCTTGAAAAACAAAGGAAATTTAATTTCCGACAAATGATTTTTATTCTTAACTTATTCTTAATACATAATTAAAGATCTATTTTCTATTAAGCTGCTAAATCGACCAAAGTATAAGTTTTATATTTTACATCACGAATCCACAAACTTCTAGCCACAACGATATTAACCTATAAATTAATTTAAAGTATATCGATTAATAAATAATCTTTATACTACAAACTCAATTAAACGAGTAAAGTAAACTTTGATAACATATAAATAATTTTTATACTTATCCACTGAATCGACATGAAGAATTAACGAACTCAAATAGATTAAATCAATTAAAATTAATATAATACTGAATTGCATTTCTTTACAAACTATATGAGACAGGAAATTCAAAAAGAAAAAGAATGGCAGGCAAATGCTTAAATTAGACCTTTGTAAAGAGTTAGCATATATTTCAGCTTTCTCACCTTCTTTTAAGCGATGATGGTAATAACGAACATTTTCTCTATTGATTTTTATTTTTTTGGTGCGGTTAGGAGTAAAGGAACAGAATTTTGTATAACTGTTATTAAATTTCCCATAATACTTTGTTTGGCTAGCAGACAAATAATTATTCTCCCAATAATCAATCAGCAATTAACCTTGTCCTTTCTCTTACCTATTATTTGCCCATTAAATTCGTAAATTTGGTTATTTTTTGTCTTATTTTCTTCTAAATTTTTCACTTGGGATTGTCTTGTGGTCAATTTGCCTTTTAATGCTCTATTATTTCTTTTCTGGCTTTTCAAACTACCGCCGCTTCATAAATGTTAAATTATTAAGGCGTCTAATTGGTGTAAACTAATTTTTCTTTAACTTGCCCTACTTTGCAATGTAGCTTAAATCTACCTTTAGTCACGTGATGCAAGGCGATGCAACTTATTATACCGGTTTTACACTACTAAGTTATGTAAATATTTGATATTTGTATAATGTCAAAAGTCACCCATCGTATATAAATATCTATATTTCTGTATTTATCACCAACAATCAAAATTTAATTAATTGTTGATATTAAAAATCGTCTCTAAGCCCCGATTTGATGTGAAAGGACCCAAATCATCATGTAATATCGGATAACTGTATAAAAAATAATACAAAAAATTAATTTCACATGTTTTCTAAATATATAACAGCATTATTAATTTCCCGTTTTGTAACCAATATTTGGTATGACTTTGGTTTGTCCATTTAAGGTGGTTCATAATAGCTAATATGTTCTTGATCACTTTTTTCAATTGATATATGCTATTTTAATTTAGTTTTGTCTTTACTTGTAGTAATATTGTTAGTAACGCAAGATAATTATTATGTTGAAAAGCACATGTAGTAGATATGACATATTGAATATAAAAAGTTAAAGAATAAAAAATTGTAAGTAAATTTAAATAATATATTTCAAGAATAAATATAAGAAAAAATAATAAGGTTTTTATGTGATAAAAAAAAATAAAAAGCCTTCAATTCATTTTAATAAAGTTTTGCAACTTATTTTATTATACAAATTCTTTATAACTAAATAAATATAAAAAATAAATATTTATTAAAAGCATACTATTTAGAAACAAAAATTCATACTATTATTTCATAATTACATCATTAATTATTACTTCATAGCTTTGTAACTTTTCTTAATTATTTCTTATAAATTAAAATCAGAATGGAAGAAATCTCTATGGCAGAAAGTCCAATAGTAGAAAGCCCAATATTAGTAGAAAGCTCAATAATAGTAGAAAGCCCAACAATAGTAGAAAGCCCAACAATAGTAGAAAGCCCAATAATGGTAGAAAGCACAATAATAATAGAAAGTCCAATGATAGTAGAAAGTCCAATAGTAGAAAGCTCAATAGAAGAAGAAAACCAATCAGATGAAAATTCAGTTTTACAAGTAGAAAGCCTAATTATAGTAGAAAGTCCAATAGTAGAAAGTCCAATAGTAGAAAGCTCAATGGAAGAGGAAAGCCAAACAGGAGAAAATTCAGTTTTACAAAATATTTAAGAAAATGTAAAAGCAGAAAAAATGAATCATATGAGCAATATGAAGCCCGTCGTGAATGTGATCGAGAAAGAAAATGGCAAAAAAGAGCAAAAGATAAATTACATAGAATCGAAAAAGGTCTTGAAGAATTTGAAGCAAATCTTACAGATGATAGCAACAGAGATTTTCAGTCAGAAATTGGTATAGATATAAATGAACCAGATATATCTCTACCTCTGTCTTCTACAGTTCTTGATGAATTTGATAAAGTTCTTTTGCGTCAGTTTCGTAATAAAGTAGCAAAAATAAAATACTCAGAGTGTTCTATATGCAAAGAATTTTTTCTATCAATAACCCTTGTTATGGGAGAATGTCGTCGTTGTTATAATGAAAAAACTTTACCAAAAAGATTCTCATTTGATAACAATATGGATCCAGGAGAAGTACCTGAAGAGCTCCAAGGACTAACAGAAATTGAAGAGATGCTTATTGCACAAGTTTTTCCTGTAATGGTCGTTTATAGACTTCGTGTAGGACATTATGGATATAGAGGAAATATTATTAATTTTCCTCAAGATGTGGAAGAATTTACAACTCGTCTCCCTTGGCATCCATCTGCATTAAATATGCTTATTATACGTTTTCAATCTGATAAAGACCCAACAGCATTTAGAGACTTTAAAATTCGTCGTAATAAAGTTGCTCATGCATTGCATTGGCTAAAAATGAACAACAATTATTATTCAGAAATTACTATAGATAATGAAAACCTTCAATTGCTACCATAAGATGGGTTTATTAATTATCAACTTCAAGTTAATCAATTAATAGATGATGAATTTAATGAAAAAAATGAGAAAAATAAGAAAAATGTAATTACATATACCTTTATACCTTATCTACCCTCAGATAATTAAGAGGAAATTGCTATAAATAATACAATTAATAGATTATTAGCTAATAATACTATCGAGTGGCCAAGAATTGATAATAATCCTATTCATGAATTTCAAACTTCAGGATATATTGCACGTGCATTTCCAACTCTTTACCCAACAGGGTGTGCTGATCTTCATTCAGAACGTATTAAAGATGTCAAACCAGCTGAATAATTTAAGCATTTATTGCTATATAAAGATGGAAGGTTTGCTCGTCATACTTGTTGGCGGTATTTTGCACTTAATTTACAAATGAGATAGTGAGCATTACAGGAAGGTAGAGTATATATTAAACAAAATTTTAATGATAATCAGCTTACAATTGAAGATATACAGGAAATTGTTGCTGATGGTAATACAAATATGGCTGATCAAATTATGAGATTTGGTTTAGGAATACGTGGATCAAGACAGTTTTGGAATGCAAGACGTGAATTATCAGACATGATTAAACAGTTAGGTTCACAAGGTTTAATATTCTTCACATTTAGTGCTGCTGATCTACATGGCCAGAACTTCATGCACTTATGCTATCTACTGAAAATTGTCTTCAAAACATCATTGACAATTACCAGCTTGCTACTTGGTTCTTTAATAAATGATTTGAATTTTTTTTTAATACTGTGCTAATAAAAAAATGAATCTAGAAGATTGGTGGTATAGATTTGAATGGCAACATCGTGGTAGTGTTCATGTACATGAAATTGAAAAGATAAAAAATGCTCCTAAAATTGAATGGGAACAACTAAGAGAAGATGAAAATTCATTAAAAGAAATAACAAAATATATTGACTCTTTGGTTACTACTATTAATCCAAGACCTAATACTCTGTTCCTAACAATCATCCATGCCAAAAACGTCTTGAAGAACTTCATGATGATGAACAAGATAATATCGAATAAGTTAACAAGTTGCAGCGATATACACGATGCAGGCCTGCATATTGTCTTCATACCAAATATGGCCAACAACAATTTTGCAGATTCGGATTTCCTAAAGAGAAAAGTAATCATACTTTTTTGCGTGATGATAGCCATGGTCATCTAGAGCTTATAACAGCAAGGAATGACCCATATATTAATCCTCATAGTAGAATTCAACTGCAAGGATGGAGAGCAAATGTTGATCTTAAACCTATTCTTAGTATTCATGCGGCTTTGCAATATATTTCCAAATATGCAAGTAAATCAGAATCACGATCAGAGGGTTTTTCACAAATATTAAATTGAATACTTAATAATAGCAATTCTATTGATTAATTACTTGCTCCAGTTCAGAAATTATTGCTTCATAGTGTTGCTGAACGTGATATATCTGCCCAAGAGACTTGTTATTTACTTCTTGGAATTCCTCTTTATTATTCAAGCCGTACCTTTTTTTTATTAAATTTCAATAAAGAAACACCTCGTTGGCTCTGTGGTACAGGTGTTAATGAAGATGGAAATTCTAGAGAAATTGAAAATATTGGATTGACAACTTGTTCTACTTTAAAAATATACTGGAATAGGCCTTCTGAGTTTGAAAATTTCTCATTATATAAGTTATATCTTAAATATAAATTTACCAATAACAAATGGACAAAATGTAAAACTAAAAATATTATACGAGTTTGGCCACGACCATCACCATTGCGAAATGGACCAGAATGGGAGGAGTTCTGCTACGTAAAAATTCTTCTTCATGTTTCTTATCGAGATATTCAACTCCTAACTCAAAATAATATAATTTCATGGACAGATTTATATGATCACTATTCCGAAGAAATTAATGCTGATCCAATAGACTTACTTGGGCCCTCTATAGATAATAATGAAACAAGAGAAATAACAGATGATGAAAGTCAAGACGAAGAATCTGAAGAAGATGAAGGAGAAGAATGCTGATTTGACTAGATGCTTTTGGCAGAGATGGGTCCTAACTCAGTAATTGATTGTTCTTCTGATCTTGGATCTCATGATATTAATCGAACTTATGACTGGATTAGCGAAGCTAGACAAAATTATTCTGATACTGACCTTAGAGAAGCAGATTCATTTTTACAACGAGTATCTAGTCATAATGAATCAAATAATAAAACAGAAATAAATGAAATATCTAATACTGATATTATAGATTATCAGATATTAAATGATAAGCAAAAAACAATTTTTAAATGAATAGAATCACATTACCATAGCATTCTTACAGGTTGTCAAATTGAGCCACTTAATATTATGTTATGGGAACTGCTTGTATAGGTAAATCATTGCTAATTAGAGCAATTAGATATCGACTTCTTGAATTAACAGAAATCAAATCTAATTCACCTGTATTAATACTTGCTCCAACTGGAGTTGCAGCTTTTAATATTAATGGAGAAATAATTTATTCAGCTTTTTCTATTCCAATACCTATTGGTAATAATCTTAATATAACTGGTGAGCGATTAAACTGTTTACAAAATAGGTTACAAAATATAGAATATTTTATAATTGATGAAAAAAGTATGGTTGGACGTAAAATGCTTGCTTTAATTAATTTGCGGTTACGTCAAGCTTTTCCTGAACAAAAAAATCAGCCTTTTGGTGAAAAATCAATTATCTTGTTTGGTGATTTTGGGCAGCTTCCCCCTGTGCTTGATCATCCTATGTATACTACAAACATTTTGAAAAATTCACTATCTAATGATGGTATTATAGCCTACAACCAATTTCAAGAAGTATATAAACTTGATACTGTAGAACGTCAATCTGGAGATTCTGAAGAACAAAAGAATTTCCGAGATATTCTCTTATGATTGCGCAATGGTGAATCTACTATTACAGACTGGAGAACACTTAGTACACGTTTTGATAATAAAATAAATAAAACTGAATATAGTAGATTTTTAGATGCTACATTCATTATGTCAAAATGGACTAATATTAATATAATAAATAATGATAAATTAAGATCACTAAATGTTCCTGTTGCAAAAATTCTTGCAATACATAATAGGGAAGGTAAAGAAGCTAAAAATGCAGATTCTGACATGGCAGGTGGCCTTGAGGCAGAATTATTGTTAAGCAAAGGTGCACATATTATGCTAATAGCAAACTTGTGGACAAAAGCCGGATTAGTTAATGGTTCAATGGGAATTATTCAAGATATTTTGTTTGAAGAAGAGCAAAGTCCACCTTCACTTCCTATAGCTGTTTTTATTAAATTTGATAATTATACAGTACCTACTATAAGTACAGTAAATGGTATAAATGTTGACCCAATTGTTCCAATTCAACACAAATGGGAAGGTAAATCAGGGACAATATGTTCACGTTTGCAAGTTCCTATCCGTCTCGCATGGGCTATTACAGTGCACAAAAGCCAAGGGCTTACACTACCAAAAGATAGAATAGATATTGGTAGCAAAGAATTTGCTGCTGGCTTTCTTTTGTAGCAGTATCTTGAGTTTGTTCACTTAATGATATTATTTTTAAACCATTTAATTTTGAAAGACTTCAACGAATTTTAAAATGTAAAAGAATACAAGAAAGAAAAAATGAAGAATTGCGACTAACTTCTTTAATACCTAAAACTTGAATATATTAATTATAAATCATATAATAATACAATTGTAATTATTAATTATTAATTTCTTAAATAGTATTTAATACTATTTAATTTTAAAAATAAATTTTTTTTAAATAGTATTTAATACTATTTAATTTTAAAAATAAATTTTTTAAATAAAATTATATAAATACTATATGCAGTACAATATAGTATTTAAACTTTTAAATATTTTAGCTCCGGCCCTACAATGCTACGCATTAGACTAGTATATATTATGTTGTGTACCTGCTAGGTACACAAAAAAACTAGGTACATATATATAATTTAGAAATAAACTGTACCGTACCCAATACTCAAAACTGTACTGTACCAAGAAGGGCAATACCTATTATATCGAGCTGAATTACACTGCAAAACTTGCCTTATCGTCGTTGGTGATAGAAGATTTTCATTACTTTCTTCACGTATAGATAATGTACTAGTAACAGTAGTGGAAGATTTCTATCGCTATTACGGATTTCTGCAGAAAAATGCATGATCTTTTATCGCTATAAAATTTTATACTAGAGTACATAAAAACAATAATTAATCACTGATTATATCATTCTAATACTTTCTATGCATATTGGATAATTCACAATTTTATATTAACATTTAATAATTAGAAGTTCCCATCGCTAGATATAGCAAATCAAAAATGCAAAGTGCAATTAAAATTTTTTTTTATTATTAAGAACATATACCTTAAAAGTTAAAAACGTTTATCGTTCATACTTACCATAGTACATGTTATATCAATATTCTCACAATCTTTTATTTCATCAAATAAACAAAATAATTGGTAAAAATGTACAGGACACTCATGACGGATGATAATTTTATTATAAGAAGAATGATTTATGATAATACTTTCTTATAAATGGTAAACAATGTATAGTCACAATCATTCAAGTTGACGTAAGTCAACAGATCGAAAAACGGGCTAAGTAGAGACAAGCCTGCTAGTTTCCAAAAATGGGCAACTGGTCAGCAACCAGTTCAGCGGTTGTTAGTATGAAAAAAGAAACCTGGATAGCATGCGATAACACATGCAAGATAAGAGTCATTCAATTAACTGCCTTAATCGGAGTTATTAAATGTTTACTAATTGATAATTTTATTATATATCAGGATGAGGCCCGTACACGATCAGATAACTCGCAATTGCAATAACGAATTCGCACCCAGCCCCCCACCCAGGGGAATCCTGCCATTTTATCATTTCTTTAAACTTCATGTCCAGTCGGCCTGCTTTGTGAAGTGTGAGAAACCACTGGCTGATGATACATATTACAAATGACGCTGATGATGGTTATACCCGGCACAAATTGTGGTTGCTATTTCCGGGTGCATAGCTGGTCAGTATCAATACAAGGAAGACACGTGATTCCCACATGATTCTATTATTTCCTCACTTGCATTTCCAGTCGGCCTGCTTCGTGCAGTGTGGAAGACCACCGGCTGATGATACATATTACAAATGACGCTAAGATGGTTATACCCAGCGCAAATTGTGGTTGCTATTTCCGGGAGCATAGCCGGTCTCAGCTAGTGCATCAATCACACTGATGTACACTACTGCTGCATATCATCAATAAAATTTGATTAATAAATTTCAATATCTGGCCATGACGGTCAGGTGATTCCAATAATAAATATGTCGCATGCGTGCAATGATTTTCAACAATTGATTGTTGTGATGATCATCATCTACTGATCAGGAGCAACAATTTTGCATTTTGATTATTATTTGTAATCAATATATATATACAACCGATGTCCGTAAGCGAAAATATTTTGAGTGCTATACAGCTAGCTCAGCTCTTTCTCGTAGGCACGCACTTGAGCTAGATAGAGCGCTTTTTATACAATCGGTTGAATTTGGTGAAACACAAAATTACTAAAAAAAGTTAACTTGATGAAAATCTATTTCCAAAATTAACTGATAATACAACCAAACCTTCACAAAAAAGTAATTTAGTGTAGCACCAACCGCTGACAAATGTTTCTAAGCACTAATGAAGTATCGAATTAAAAAGTTTTTAATTGAGCTACTAGTTCGCACATAACGATAATATTTATGCGCATCTTTTTAACTGTTTATTTCTTTTTTCTTTTTTATTTTTGTTTGCAACGTTTGTATGTTAATAAAGTACCGAATAAAGAAATTTTTACTTGAGAAACTAGTACACACATAACGATAAATATTTAATCATATTTTAAAAGCTACATTTTAATTCTATGAAAGTTTTGCTTCTCTTTGTAATTGTAACTGAAAGGATACTTATAATTAATTGTATTAATTGAGTTTTATTTTATTTTTTTATGTTTTTATTTTTTTTACTTTGTAACGGTGCTAATGATGGCGTGATCGATTTTATCCAATTGGAGATAGTATTTCATACATCAAATCAGAACTTGGGGAGAAATTAGGGCTCCTCGCAAGTTAGTTAATGATAAATTCATATAAAAGGCAAAGTAATAAAAGAAGTCTTTTTATATTTTGAAAAGAAAACTGTACAAAGCGTTATTACAATCTAATTTATACAAATTCTGGCCTCAACACAGCTTCAAGCAACAATAACTTGTAACATAAAGAATTAATAATAGTTTTATTTTTCTAAACATTAAATTCAATATCATACAAAATTTTTCCATTCTTTTCGAATTGATGATAATAATGATATTCGTTTACCATTTGGAAGTGCAGTTGAACATTATCTTTATTCGTTATATCACAAAATACCATTATAAGTTTAAAGTCAAAAATGAGTAAACAATGCAGTAAAAAAAGGGCTTGTAACCATTAAACGTATAGAAGGATTATTTTTGCTAAAAAAACTAAAGAAGGCATTTGTAAAGCAACAAATCAGCTTGTTGATATTTACAGCTTACAGAAAATGAAAGCTAAGAGTTCAACAATTTATCGAAAGGAAAGTGATATTCAAGTTTGGAGATGGTATAGTTTTGTTTAGGTGAAGGCATCTATCAAATATTATGTGGTAGATTAACGAACATATTGAAACATGTATCATTATTTAAATTAGCATAACCTTTTAACTATTTTGACATGCACAAATGTAATTTATGAATTATTACTGAGGTTATTTTTTCCGAGATTGAAAAGTATTTCCAGTACTTATGATTATTAAAGGCACCAGGTGACATTTTAAGAACTATGCAATGAACCCAGTGATAATAACATCATGTGAAATCATCATTTGTTTACTATTTTGACAGGAAGGTACCAAATTTCCAGATCAGATGCGTCGGATCTAAGTCAGTGTTTGGCTACAGTCATTAGTAGTTTCTATAGCAAAATTATCAGCTGGGCATTTTTTACTTAATTAGAAATGATGTTTGGACTATTGATTATTTTTACTTGTATAATGTTAATGTTATTTTCTTAAAAAAATTCTATAAATTAGTTACCAGGGCAATTGATTTACATTTTTTTCATCGCGATAATGAACTTCGTTTGACCGGATAAACTATTCTCGACTAATTAAAAATTGGGCTCTGACTTATTTAACTTTGGTGCCCATTATCCAATTAATTCTCTATTATACTATATATATTGTTAAAACATTTGGTTTTACTAGTATTATTTTTTCGTCATTGTCTTCAGACTAATGTTCCAAATCGAAAAACTAATTAATTGATGATGATTAATTGATTAGTTGTTTTTAATATGAACTATCAAAAATTATAATCAAAGATTTTAGCTAGAATTCCAATATCATATTCCTAAAACTAATCGATTAGTTAATTATAGCGCTTTGCAAAAAAGTGTGACCCTGTGATTTT
This sequence comes from Gigaspora rosea, assembly GCA_003550325.1. Lineage (NCBI taxonomy): Eukaryota > Fungi > Glomeromycota > Glomeromycetes > Diversisporales > Gigasporaceae > Gigaspora > Gigaspora rosea. Next base: position 315,322 of record QKWP01000353.1, on the reverse strand, counting down.
TGCGGTGATGATGACGGAAAATCTCTGTGATTCTTAATAAAAAATTCAAATTTAAATTTATATTAAATTATGCTTTCAATCATTGTTTCGATCAGCGATCATATATAAAAAATACGTCATTCCCAAACTTATATATTTTGATATTTGTTTTTTCGACAAACATATTTTCTTTCTTTTTATATAAATATTCCTTTAATACTTGGTTATAATGGCTGATGTTCAAGAAACAAAGCTAAAATATCGCAGAGAAACATGTTTTAGTTGTCGAAAATGCTTGTATTGTGGAATTGACTTACAGCAAAACATATGCAATTGCAACTTATCTGATGCACCACATAGAGTATGATTATTTAATCCTAATTGGATAAAACAGCAAATAGATTATGTTCCTCAAAAAAATAGCACTTTATAATTACTCACTAAGTACAAGAGAAACGTTTAGCTTTTCTTTGTGCTCTCAGTGTAATAGCTTCTTATTAATTAAAATAATAAATAGAAAAAACTTGATTTACTTCCGGCAGCCAGGTAATTAACGCAAATCAAAATACTGCAAGAAATAAAGTTTCTGTAGGAACTTCTGGCCTAAAATTTAGGAAAAGGAAGTATATAGGGTCAAAGAAAGAAGCAGAGGTCTGGGGTTTGGAGAGTTTGGAAAGACCGTATTGACCGAGATCGTTTAAGAAGATAAAGATAGATACGAATAATACAAACCGAAATTTAAATAAATATTTAACAACAGCAAGAAAGTTAGATAAGACAGACGTCAACACAGACGAAGGGAACAAGGAGAAATTTCCCTCAAGGAACGAGATGAATGGTGAACTCAATACTGCCTCTCCTCAGATGGATGGAAGTTCAAATGCTAAAAAAACGTTTTCAGAAAATTCTGGAGCAATGATTATTGAAGTTGCTAGAACAATTGCGCAATCATCATCACATGATCCACGTGATGAGATTGACATTCAAAATTCGATAAATGACTTAAATAATAAAGACTTGCAAGTTAATTACACAGAGCAAGCAGTTCAAGAACTACAAGAGAAAGGTACACAGGAAAACAATACTGACACATCAACAACATCTAAATGGACAGGGTTTTTTACAAAGTTAAGAAGAGGAAAGGCTACCTTCTCAAAACAAAGATAGAGAGGACCTTTTAATACTAAAAATGAAAATGCAGTAATTTTTGATATCCAGACATTAGAAAATATTTCAACAAATGATGTGGTGCTAGCTTTATATAATAAAACTGGAGAAGTGCTTCTTGCAGCAAAACCACATTTTATAAGAGGAAAAAGAACCCATATTGAAATTGTCTTTGACAATGAGGAAAGGCAAAGACACTATGCTGAGGAGGGAATTGTACTCTTCAAGCAGACACTATTGGGTTATATACCTGTTAATTTGAGGCGAACATATCTAGCAGTTAAGCTAAGAAATGTACCATTGGGTAGAAGGGAGCTTATCTCAGGTGAAATTAGGTGGGCTTTCGAGAATTTTGGTTCGATAAAGTCAATCAAACTCTTGGTATATGAGGACACATCAGTGTGCTCAAATCAGTAGATTGTCTTATTTGAAACTACTAATGACCAAGGCTTAAAAAAGAGGATATTTAGACACACTTGTGTATGGGATCAAAAGGTCACAACAAAATGGCAGTCAGCACCTAAGATATGTTTCTACTGTGATCAAACAGGGCATATTAAAAAAGACAGTTTACAATTTAAAGAAGCAATTGCTACCAGACAACAATACAAGCAGTTTAAGGAAAAGAAGATAAAAAGACATAAAGAAACTGTGGAGCAAAGCTTTAGTGAAGGAAATACATACATTGAATCTAAGAAAGGAAGGAATGAAGATGAAGTGACCCAGAGTGAAGAGAAGGATAACACAGAAGAAGAATTAATGTCTCAATCAGGAGAGAGTAATCTCGATGAAATAATTGCTACAGTGAAAGATACAGAAGAGAATCAAAACAATGAAGAGATTAGTAAAGAGAGCAGAAATGAAAAGATAATACAAGAAACTAGACCAAACACTCTAATAGAACAGGAACAGAAAGCAACAATAGGAGAGGTTGCTGTACCAATAGATGAAGATGGTTTTGTAACAGTAACTTATAAAAAAAAAGAAAAAATTAAAAAGCATAGTAGTTGATCAAGCCCCATATAAAAGGGTTAAAGTATGTAAAATTCATAAAACAACCCTACCAATTAAATCTATTAATGTCAAATAATAAGATTACTGTCGTAACCCTAAATGTAAAGGGCCTTAATGACAGACAAAACCAACTTAAGACTTTTACATTACTTAAAATATACAAAATTGATATAATTATATTACAGAAGACAAATTTAGAAAAGAAAGAAACAAGGGAGTTTATAAAAACACAATGGATATATGACTCTATGTAGTGTTCAAAAACAGCTATTTTAGCTGGAAACAAGGAAATCAAATTGGAAAAAATTAGGAATCTTTTAATAGAAGGGTTATAAAAGCTGTGTTTACATTTAGACATAGAGCTTATCAGATCATCAATGTATATGCACTACCGTCAGTACAAGAGAGAAAAATTTTCTTGGATAATTTGGAAACCACAGATTAATGAGAACAGGATTAATATTATAGAGGGCGACTTTAATGTAAACATTGATCCAACAGTTAACAGAATAAGTAAAACAGTACCACATAATGACCCTACAATAGAGAAACTTAAAGAACTCACAAATAATTTAGTTGACACAGCTATAGCACAACACAGAAACCTTTCCTTACCTTTTTTCAAACTACTAGAGGTGGTCAGAGAATGGCAACAAGGCTAGACTACATATTTATAGATGATACATATGCTCAAAATTGCAAAAAAACAAGTACAAGATTCAGAAACTCAGACCACCTTTTGGTAGAATCAAAATAAAATTTAATAAGTCCCCAAAAAAATCAGCGTATTGGAAACTAAATATTAAAAGCCTAAAAAATAAAAATTTATATAAGGAAGTAGTTGAGATATTAAAAGAAGCAAGAACTGTTGAAGAGTGGGATCAGGCCAAGTGTCAAATAAGTTCATTAATAAGAAGCTGGGCCCCCTAAAGCTCCCGAAGGAAAAATCAACAGGTTAAATAAAAAGATTACAGACTTGGAAAGTAAAATTGCTGAGAAAGGTGGAAATCCAGATTTGGAACTAATAGTAGACTCATATAAAGGTAAATTGCAGGAGGAGCTAACAAGCTTGGCAAATAAATGGCAGATTAGATCGGGAGCACATTGGATAGAAGAAGGAGAAAGGTCTACCAAATATTTTTTTACAAGGTACAAGATAAGACATAGCATTTCTGTTACAGATAAAGTTAGAATCCCAGATGCACCAGATATTATGGACCCAAGAGAAATTCTAAACCATATTAAAGAGCAATACACAGAATTGTATGCTGCTGAAAGTGTGGACTGGAGTATAATAGAAGAATTAATAGGTGACTTGAAACAAGCTACAAAGGAAGACAATAAAAACCTGCTAGTAAAAATCACAGAACAGGAGATTTTGGATGTAATTGCAGCCTTACCATGTAACAAAGCCCCAGGTATAGATGGACTAACCTATGAATTCTACAAGATAATGAGAGAAGAGTGTAGCAAAGCTTTAGTAGAAATTTTTAATGAAGTACTTATGTCAGGAATCCTACCAAACTCATGGTGTAAAAATATTATTTCTTTAATTCCAAAAAAATCAGAAGTGTTAGAGGATGTAAATAACTGGCACCCTGTATCATTAATTAATGGGAATGCAAAAATTTTTATGAAAATTATAGCAGTTAGACTCAATAAAGTTTGAAAAAAATTATAGGATCACATCAACAAGGCTTTGTCAAGGAATGATCAATTATGGATATGGTACTGGATTAGGGTTCCACAATTTGATTTGGTCTTCAAATATTTGAATCAAATATTTGATCAAATTCAAATTCAAATTTGACTATATTTGATTTGATCAAATTCAAATATGGCCAAATTTGATTTGATTTGGCAAATATTTGATTTGATTTGAAAATTACTATTAAAAATTCAAATTCAAATCAAATTTAATTTCAAATATTTGAATCAAATCAAATTCAAATTAGGGTCAATTTGATTTGATCAAATTCAAATTTATCCAATATTTGATTTGATTTGAGTTTGAGGAACCCTATACTGGATTTTGTTACAACAATGCAAAACAGAATGACCAGACTTCTTCACGCTGGCTGCTTCTGCTAGATCAAAAGAAAGCATTCAATCATATTAACCATGAGTATCTGCAAAAGGTTTTGGAAGCAATAAATTTTGATAGTAATTTTATTAGAATTATTTGAAGACTTTTTAAAGAACAAAGAGCTTATATTATGGATGCTGGCATGCTATCAGAACCATTTAGAATTAGCAGAGGGGCATGACAAGGTGACCCAATTTCTCCTCTTTTATATATTCTAGCCTTTGAGCCCTTTTTAATGATGCTAAACAAGAAACTAACAGGGATCCAAATACAAGATCTAAGATTCAAAATCGATGCTTATGCAGATAACTTAATGGTAGGAATAGCCTCACAGGCAGAGTAGAGCACTCTTAATAGTCTAATAAGAAGTTATAAAGCAGTTTCTAATGCCAAGATCAATGAGTCCAAGTTCATCCTGGTTTCACTTACTATGAATGCAAGACGTTTTGAAGAGGAAGAGACTAGAAAATTTAAAACTGTTAAAGAAAATGAATCATCACTATATTAGGGTACGGACTTAATAAGGAAAGGAAACTAGAAAGTAGCTGTTGGCCCGAAACTATTAAAAAAATTAAGACACTAATGGAAAGAATGAAAGGACCAAACATATTGTTTAGGGGAAAAATCTTGATCACAAAGTCACTAATCATATTAAGAATCTGGTATGTAGCATATCTAATGCCCCTAACTACAAGCAATATGCAGAAATAAATGAGTTATTGTATTTATGGATAAAGAATAAGTCCAAAATGCTTCCCAGAGTAGAAGAGAGATGCAATATGGATGGAGGTTTAAAGGCACCAGTGCTAAAAGATATGTTAGATACGAGGCTTCTTCAAATTTGGTTAAAATTATGGTCTAGTGAGAATTTATGGGCTAAAGCAGAACGTAAGTTAATCATAGAAAAATTATGGAATAAGAGACAAATCACGGTTAAGGAAGCACTAAATGTAACTTTAGTCAGGAAGAAGGCATGGCCAGAAAAGTGGATGCAGTACCTAAAAGCATGGAGAAAGGCAGAAGGTACTGTATTAGGGGGAACAGAACAAGGGCCTTGGAGCCTGGAGAGTATAAGAATAATCAATAGAGGGGAGAAGAATATTCAGTAAAAAATGCAGTAGACTTCTTTTATGGAAAATCTACAAGGTTGGTCACTTCACAGAGAAATAATGGGGAAGACAGGAGCGATGCAGAACTATGGAGTTGGCAAAGAATAAAATGGGTTTCGAATAAAAGAAAAGGCATCTTCTGGCGGTTCCAGCATAGGGCCCTACCTTCAGGGGTTAGAACAAAGCACTTCTTGAAAGACAGAGGACTATGCATTATGTGCGGGGAAGAGGAACAAACATTTGAGCACTTTGGCATTAAGTGCGAAATAACCCAGAAGATCTGGGAAACTGCATACAGTCACTTGAAAGGTCCTAGAGTAACTCTTCCAAAAAACATCAGGGATATACTAACAGCAGAAAACTTAGAAGGCTTGGAAAACAAACAAAGAAGAAACACAGTTCTGTGGTTGCATATAAAAACTTTATATGAAATCTGGTGCTGCTTCACTCAAGCAAGGTGGGGAGGAAGCAATTACCCGGAGCCAATCCTACCATACATAATTAAGAACAGGATTAGGAAAGAAATTAAGGTATTAGGGTATAGAAAGGAAAAGAACAATAGTACGAAGGAAAAGATTCTAAAAAACCTGGTAGAAGGTTAAGGAGTCAGTATAGTTGTAGCATGTAAAATTTAATTTTATTTGTATAAATTGTTTCAAATTTGAATAAAGTACGCCATTGAGCGTTTTTCCATTTGGAAAAAAAACAAAAAAAAAAATAATGAATAGCCATCATAATGTAGATAAATAATACGCCTTTACTATACGCAGGAGGCATGCTAATAAAATATTTTTAAGTACAGTATCGAAGTACATGTTTTGAAGATCTAAAGCATTGTAATATTTTATATTGATATGTAATTTAAAATTCTCTTAGAATTGAAAAATCGCCTGATTTCCCATGATTTTACATGACATCATGATCTGAAGAGGTAGTAAGTTAGTGGTGTCCAAAAAATTTAGCAGGCACGTGATTTTTTGTGCCACAAACCAATCAAATTTTGAGATCAGGTGTAACGTGAAAATCAAAACAATCAAAACAATCGAATAAAGCGAAAGAATTAAAGTAATAAATCGAGTGGTTAGAGTTTGGGTTAGACGCTTGTTTAGAGTGCTACTCATACCAAAATTTTGCAAGGAATTTTTTTTGTTAATGCGCAGTAGACGAACTTTAAAGTTATTAGTAAAAAGCGCGATTTTTACGTTACACCTGACCCTAAAATTCAATTGGTTTGCGCCACAAAAAAGTCACGTGCCTGCAAAATTTTTTTGGACATCACTAACTCACTACTGCAGAGGTCACACATTTTTCAAAGCGCAATAATCGATTCAACCTTTAAAAAAATAATCGATTGCATTTTTTTTTGGGATCGATTTGGAACACTATTTCAGACACTATTTGCCCATTATATAACACACAATCACAAAAATTATTGTTAGTTTCTAGATTTACAGAAATATTGATAAGGCAAAAAAGATATTGAACTTTTCTAAATTCTGATCATTTGTTGATAATATATAAGAAATCTTAACGCATTGACATATTTATTATGAAGAATAAGGGAAAAAAAAGTATGAATAAAGAAATAAATAATTCTTAACTTTAAAAAGATGATTCGGACTATCTAATATCTAGGCAAAAAAAGAGATTATATTTCTTGTAAGAATAATACTTAATAGAAATGAAATTTTGAAATAGTTATTCTTATTAATCAATTGTTTAGTTAGAAATAAAATTTTGAAAAAGTTAATGAATAGATTATTTCAATTAACATTATTGCTAAATAAATGTCTTTGACTAATATTCGAATTATCTGGATGAATTATCGTGCGATTACATTTTCATTCATTCATTTTTTAAAAGGAGAGTGCCATGATATCACATATTAAAGGACCCATGCATAAACCAATTGTTAGATCACCCTATATAATAATCAGGATATGCTTATTAAGCTTATTAAGATCATTATCTAAAACCACCCGCAAAAAGATTATAAAAAGATTATAAAAAGATTATAAAAAGATTATAAAAAGATTATAAAAAGATTATAAAAAGATTATAAAAAGATTATAAAAAGATTATAAAAAGATTAT
>QKWP01000353.1:288394-307721 GCA_003550325.1 Gigaspora rosea | reverse complement strand
TTTTTTTTTAAAACCCCGGGGTAGCATTTACCTGGGGACGTCATGTGACGCGATTTATTATTATATTCTTATATAAATAATACACCTAAGACACTAATTATTTATACATGTTTTTAAGCGCTAATCTCTCTACCTTTTTAATTTATTACTTGCTAGCGTAACCTGCAAGTCCTTATTAATTCTGTTCCTCCAAATAAACGGCAGCGCCGGTTCTGGAAGCGATCCCTCCCCGAATTTCTTATTCGAGTACCAACACCAGATTTCGTAGATGACATTCACATGCAGCCAATTTATAACCGAATGCTTATGTGTTCCTTCTACATTCTCCGCTGTGATTATCTCCTCTATAGTGTTTGGGATAATAGTTCATTTTTAATTTGCCTATCTAATAATCAACCGAAATGAGAAAATCGGGATTGACCATCCAAATAAGATTATATTTGTGAATCACCAAAAAATTAACACTTACCAAGTTCATGTGGTCTTTAAATAAACTTAAAATTTTAAAGTTTCATTTACTTCAGTAACTTTGGACACAGATTTATAATATGTGAAATCATACCTTAAATCATAATCAACGATCAACGAATCAACATTGCTTAATAAAAAATTTCAGTAATTTGATCATTATGAATCGTCGTCGTGTACAAGTGATTAGACAAATATAAAATTAGGGTTTAAATTATTATAAGAAAATGATAGACCACTTAGAAAATAATTTATGAAATATCGGAAGCTTATCGACTTATAAAGATGTTCATATAAAATTTATAAGTTACACTATCTGAATTATTTGAATTATTTGAATTATTTGAATTATTTGAATTATTTGAATTATTTGAAATATTTGAATTATTTGAATTATTTGAATTATTTGAATTATTTGAATTATTTGAATTATTTGAATTATTTGTATCATTTGAATTATTTGAAATTATTTGAATTCGATAAACTTACTTTCGTACAATACTTAAGTATGTACGTACGTATATGCGTAGGTAAATGCGTGCAACGTAATAATTATTAACCTTGAATATTTATTTTCATTTACATTAAACATTAATAAGAAAATTTCATTTAATTCATTTGCAATGTAAGAAGATTTGTACAAAAAATTAGGAGATGGATACAATAAGAAATTACAAGTGGAGTGGTAATAATATTATTCAACCACTTTTTTACCGTATATTCTTATGTATCTTGTAGAAGTTTTTAAATCGTTGACTTCTTTTTGAAATGTTCGAATAAGGATATAAAATCTTTTCAGAGATGCCCATAAGTTCAGATAAAGTCTTTTTTGATTGTTCCCATGTTGTAATGATATTTTGTAATAAAAGAGGACCAACTTTTCCACCCCCTTTTCCTAAAGTAACCTTCTTTTCTTCTTTTCGTATTACAATAATTTTGTTCGTACTTCGTAGATAATCCTCGAATCGTGGATTTAATATTATTAAATCGATATTTTTAGATTTAAGATATTCGTGGTCTACATAATGAAATTTATGAAATATATATATATACATATTTATATATGTATATTTAATATACAAAAATTTTTAGAAAAAAAATAACGATCGCATTTGCATTTGCATCATTTGCATATTGCATTTTGAAAAATACATACACACCGACTCCAATTGAGTAGTAGCAGAACCTTTTGGAGCATATTGATTAGTACAATTCATTATCTCTATCCAACCACCAGGTTTACAAACTCTAACTATTTCATTTGCAACTTTATCTAACCATTGATTTTCACTAAAAGATTAAAATCTCATATAAACTAAATCAAAAGTATCAGGATCAAAAGGTAAACCATCTAAAACATCAGCTTTTAAGAAAGTGACATTTGTATTTTCAACTCTTCTATCAAATCTTGAATGAGTATCAATAGCAGTAAAAAGACTCCAAGTAAATTCTTTTGCTAAATCAATAGTCCAAGTTCCATCACCACAACCGATTTCTAATACTCTAGCTCTTCCTTTTCTTAATAAATCATCAACAGGAGAACTAAAATTTACTTTGCCATATGTATCTATGTATATTATGTTGTAATTGTGAATGCATGATTATGTCATCAGTATCGTGAAGAGGATATCTTAAATTCTCATCTTCGTTAAATATAGGTAATGTAGGTATTACAGATTTTTTTGAGAATCTATTAATTCGTTTTTCTACTGTAGTAGGAAAGTTATCTTGCGTGTGTCCTATGTTTGCAGATTTTTGATAATAAATGAATGCCTTATGTTCATCTTTTTTACCATCAAGACACTCTTGAATACCCAGATTGAGATATTGACCCAAATATTTCCAAAGTATTTGATGTAGTTCGTCATCCGTGATCGTTTCCTGTTGCGTTGTATAAATAACATACCATATCAAATTGCAATTAATTTTCTCAGGCTCTAGTAGCTCATTTTTCAAATATTTATTAATTTCTTTAAATGAATGGTTATTAATATTTAAATTAATACATTTATTTGACCTACATTTGCGGTGTATGTTAATTAATAAACACAGAATTCTAATCAAATCATTTGTAACAACTGATTTTATCATACATTACCAAGATTCCAAAGTTACTTCGAATTTAGGGCTAAAGTTTATTGGAGAAAACTCAAAAGAAGTTGCAATAATACAATTTGATGTAAAGTACTCTTTTGTTTTTTCTAGATTAATCCTCTGATTGATTTTTTCATGCGTAAGCATAATGTTTGGAGTTTTACCAGTTATAACTCGGATGTTTCTATTATTTTTGCTAAAATATTTAGTAGATAATGGATTTCCAATCAATTGCCAATAGACTTTCAGGTCACTAAAATTAAAATAATGATAAATTATATATTACAAATCTAAAATATATCCTATATTTATTAATATTACTATTATTATTATTGTGATATTATGCCGAAATCGGGTGACGCTGAAATTTACAGCTGTTTTCATAAATTCTGGGACACCTAAAAAACTCGCCGATGATAATTTCGGCCGAATTCATAATTTCGGTGCTACACAAGTACGTATCATGTAACACCGAAATCAAAATTATCGTTGGCAAAATTTTTAGGTGTCCCAGAATTTATGACAGTTGTTTTCATAAATTCTAGGGCCGAATTCGATAAGTATTGAATTCGATGTTATCGGAATTGAATTTCGGCATTACAGTAATTCGATAACACCGAATTCAAAACTTATCGAATTCGGCTGTCAATTTTTATCAGTTGTCCCAGAATTTATGAAACAGCTGTATTATTACAGCTGTTTTCATAAATTCTGGGTCGAATTCGATAAGTTTTTGAATTTGGTGTTATCGGAATTGGGTTTTTCGGCACAGCAATTCGCCTGATCAATTTTATCAGTTGCCCCAGAATTTATGAAAACAGCTGTAAAAGTTGTGTGTTTATTTTTTTTTGCCCTTATGGTCGCTAAATAACGCACAGGAGCGAAAATAACGCACCTGAGCGTTATTTCGCAGCTTTTTTATTATGGTTGGGTTAGAATTTAGGGTTAGGGTTTATTTTTAAAGGGTATATGTGGGTATTAGTATAGAGGTAGCATTTATTACGTAAAAAGTCACATCATATAACGTGATAGCATCTTATTAGTTGCAAGTATATATGGGCTGCCTTCAATAGAAATCAGGCAGATAAATATTATGAAAAAAATTAATGCCTTAACTTTCACAGCTCATAGCTCGGTGAATTTCGAAGCTATTAACATCATTTAGTAGTCAAAAGAAAGCTTAGGTCTTAAGCTTCCTTTTGATTATTATATGATAATAATAGCTTCAAATTCATCGAGCTATGAGCTGTAAAAGTTATGGCATTAATTTTTTTAAGAATGTTGATCTGCCTGATTTCTATTGACGCCATATGTTAGAAAATAATCGAATTGTATGATGTGACTTTTTAATTACCTTGCCCATCTCTATTTTAATAGGATTTATATTTTTAAATAGAGACCCTAAATTTCAGCATCCAATTACAGCATCAATATCTATATGAATATTTAAAAAAAAAAAAAAAAATACAAACTTCGCAATTGGTTTCATTGAACTTTTATTATCAAGTTCTTCAATGATAATTGAAAATCCCGAAACAGTTAGCATTTGAAAGCTCACTATTAAATTTACTTCTTCTAAGCCATCTGAAATTATAGATCCAATTACTTGGTATTCATCACTCTCCAAAGGCTGATTAAATTTTTCATAATAATATCTAATTTCATTATTTTTAAGTTTAGAGATGCCAGTCATTAAAATTCTATTTTCATTACTAAGTAAGAAATCAATTTCTTTCTGAAGACTATTGTTGAAAAGCTTATACAAAGGTATAAACTGCTGAAGATTAACAACTTGCCACGCATCCAGATTTTTTGAAACTGATTTTGCCCAATTATCAATATTATCATTTGAAACTACTATTGTATTATAATCATTCCTCACATTGGATAAACTTTTTTCTATTATATACATATTTTTATCCATTTTAAATTGATCAAGAAGGTTTAGCCATGCATTTAAAGTTTCTTGATGGCTTTCAATATCATCAAATTTGTTGTTTGACACGTTCTTTATTTCACTTTCTGTGAGCGGAAATTCGTTTAACTTTGTTAATATTCCACCCATGGAGAACTTTATGCAAAAAACATGCTCATACTTTGCAAAAACTTTTTCTAATTCTTTATATGGATTGTTATTCTCCAAGGCTTTTTCAACTTCAATTTCTAATTGTTGAGATGGTTTAATTACATCTTTAATATACATTTCTATTTTTTCACAAATGATGCCACAATGAAGGGAATTAATTTGTGAATTATTTTTAACAGTGACAAACGGCATTTTATCCAATAAGTTGAATTTATTATTAAAAATGTCAATACGTCTAGTTATATAAAACAATTCCTTTTGTGTCGATAAATGGGAAATGTTGAACTTAGTTGCCGTATTAAGAAGTTTAATTGAAGGTTCAAATTTTAGTTCTACAGCAGGATATAAACTAGGAATAAATTCATTTGATCTAGTTATCAATCCATGCTCTAATTTACATTCCCTGATCAGCTGTTGGATCCCTATCCAAACGCTCATACTACATTCTTCATGGTAAGTAGAAATTCCTGGCACGAGACGTTTATTAAAGCATATTTGTTGCTTTCCAGCATCCAGAAAGGTATAAGTAGGAATCACCTCATCATAAGTAAACACAGTAGCCTTCTTAAATTCATATAATTGCTGAATATATGTATCCTAAATGATAAATGTTTTAAAAGCGTATAAAATAAGTCTAATTTAGATTTTAATATTTTCTTACCAACATTTCAATATTTTTTAATAAATTTCCGTCAAAATCTTCAATATGAATGTATAGCTGCTTCGAATCTATTATTTCTTTGGATAAATTTTTGTTAGCATATCGAAATTTATTGACTGACTTAATAATTAATGACTTTGTTTGTTCCAAAGAATTATGTGAGTATCGCAAAACATCTTTTATTACTAAGGCTCCCCCAACTAAAACTTTTTTCGCAAAGAATTCACCAATCCATAAAAAATCGGGTTCGTTTGATTGCGATTCCATATTTATGATTGATTGAAAAGTTACATTAGGCTTGCCGCAATATTCAATAATTAAAATTGGAATCAATAATCCAATATCATTTTCCGAGAGATTAAATGTCTTCCTTTGAGGTTTTGAAGATTGAATATTTAATGTAGAAAATGTTTGTTCGAAAATGCACCATGATTCGAGTGAGTTTTCGTCTTTTTTTTTTGGCTTATAAACTAATAAATCATCAGTGTATTTTTCCAGTTTCAGCTCTCCATCATCAAAGATTGGATTAGAAAGCGTAAAGCGTCTATTTGTGTAAAAAAGACCGTAATCTAAATTTAATAGTTTGACAATAGATTTTTCTTCCTCCCGCATAGTTAATGTTTCTAGTAGAAAAAGATCGAATAAGATTGTGTGTGCGTACGTACGTGATCCATTTTGATCTATGTAACGTAAATATGTATAAATTTGAATTATACTCGTACGTATGTACGTACGTACGTTACGTGTTGCACATATTGTTTGTCCCGGAACACTTAATTTAGTCCCACTATCCAAATTTGAGTAAAGTAGTACGATATGACAAATTGGAGCAGGCACACGAAAATTAAAATACATATTCTATCCCTGTAAAAAACTTTTTCCGAATATTTTGCGGAAACTCCGTGAATCTGTAACATGATCGACAAAATCTGCCAGGCCGAACAATTTCCATAATTTAAGGTTATAAATTCCGTGAATATGCAACATTTATGCTAAGAAAAAAAGTTCATTGGAAAGGATATTTTAACGCAAAAAAAAAAATATATAGTGTTAATGTAACATTTAAAAAAAAAAAACGCTTAACGAATTGAATTTATATTCTTTGTCAATTGTACGAAAATTATTAAAATTTCTGCCAGTGGTACGTACGTACAGTGCTCACGGATTTCGTATTACTGTAAATGCTGTTCACTTTTGGTTTCACCAAATCTGTTTAACCAACATTTATATCTGATATGTACTGTACGTTGGGGTGGTCTGCCAACTAAATAAATCAAAATTATGTACGGTATCATATAAAAATTTGATATAAATTTTTTAATATATTCTTCATGATTAGATACTATTTATTAATATTTTATTGGCGACAATGAATTAGAGATGCAGGGTCTTTACAACTAAAAGGTAGAATCCTAAAATTTAAATAAATTGATAAAAGGTTTCTACAATCCAAGTTACAGAGCCAAAATTTTATATTAAGCAGTTTAAATTTCGTTCGAGTTATCCAAAAATAAATACAAATAAAGTAATTAGAACAAAAAATTTTGGTTTTCATATGTAATTTAAAAAAAATGGCTCTGTAACTTTGTTAATGGGATAGAAAAGAGTCAATGACGTTAAAATTTCTGCTAAAAAAGGAATATTGTAATCTGTGCATCTAAAAAACATTACACTAATTATATATATGTTACTCAATAAAAAATTACCGTAAGCTTAAATATCAGTGACCACATATATTTTTAATTTACTTAGTTGACAGACTACCCCAACTGTACGTGCGAACGTACGAACGTACTGTACGTACTTACCTAAATTGAAGACATTCTTATTTTGTCATGGAATCAATTTCCAAATTTCCAACTTTATAAAAAATATATTTAACCCTATCGAACCTCTTGATGAAATTTCCATTAAAGAAATCTACATTAAAATCAATGGCAAAGACCCTGTTGTTTATGATAAACTTGGTGAGAAATTTACGCTTGACAACACATTAAATGAAGTTCGAAACCAACTTTCAGATGAAGATGAAATAATTCGCATTCAAGATAATATGAACTTTTGTAGCCCATCAGGAATCATCTTACGAGATTCTGAAAGCAATAAATTGTTAAAAGACGTTTTATTTAAAGATAATATCCTAAAAATTATAAAATTATCTAATGTCAACAAAAATGTAATTCTAGAAAAATGTAAATTAAAATATGGAATTAATATGACTGATGAAGGACCTAAAATAGCTAACACGATAGCATTGGATTTTTCTCAAGAAACAAATATTATCATGGAGGAGCTATCAATATTTACTGAGAAAACAGACAACAAAACATACGAAAATTCATTCGAAGATTTTTTGTGCAAGAATTTGATAGCTGATGTAAAAGCTTCTATTGAATTTCTACACTCATCTATCGGTTTTGGCGTATCACACGAAAGCTCATCCACAAATGCTAATAACACGAAGTTTTCTTCTAC
The DNA here is from genome assembly GCA_003550325.1 of Gigaspora rosea. Lineage (NCBI taxonomy): Eukaryota > Fungi > Glomeromycota > Glomeromycetes > Diversisporales > Gigasporaceae > Gigaspora > Gigaspora rosea. The sequence continues at coordinate 299,937 of QKWP01000353.1, read as the reverse complement.
GCATGAGATAATGTTGTTACCAAAATACACATTTGAAATATGCAATGTCAAACCAACTGAAGAATTTAAAACGGAGGTAGAACTTGCTTTAAATAGTGATAGGCCTAAAGAGAAGTTTAAGAATATATGTGAAAAATATGGTGAATTTATAGCTCACAAAGTAAAAATTGGTGGAAAAATACAAACAATATCTTATTCTAACGCTTCAAATTTAAAGCTGGATAAATTAAAAAATTGGTCGGCTAATGGAAAACTTGGTTCGAAATTGTTGGCGGTGTAAATTTTGGATATAGTATGAACCAAGGAATAAATGGATATTCTTCAATTTCAAATATTAAAACTTATACTCGTTAGATCCTGAACTCCGTCAAAAAGTTATTAAAAAAACTTACAATGAAAAAATTCTTTATAGCGCAAAAGATTCTATTGAATTTACAATGTTTCCACATGACTATTCATATTGTCATAAATTGAAAATACCAGCAGATTTAATGCTGAATCTAAAAGAATACAAAATCTTTGCATCTGTAATGAGCACGAAAAAACAAGGTGATAAGACAAAAAAACAAGATGGTAAGACAAAAAAGCAAGGTGATAAGATTTCTACTCGCGTTATCTATACATCAGATTCTTCAGCGATTTTAGTTCTCCACCGGATCAGTGAAAGCAAAAGAAAGCAAAGCAAAAGCTTCAACCTTCAAATAGGTTGGATTATTGTTGGCCATCCAAAAAGCTTCAAGTACGAATGCCATGATTGCCACATTACTCATAGCTGTGAAGAATATGCTAAAAACTGGGAAAAAAAATCTATTTGCATTTATCAATTTGATGAGATTCGAAATCATAGTCTTTTGGCGACATGTGCACAACGGGTACCTCAACAATCTGAAATGATTCCAATGAAGTCCAAGTTGGCAACAGGCGTTCATTTTTGCTACGAATCCCAACAATTAAAAGCATGTTATTTTATATATGATCTCTAATCAATGACATGTCTTAAACAAAATAATCATCCAGAATTATCCGATCTTATTATTCATTGCAGGTTTGTATTTTTAGGCTTTTTTGATAAATTATTTTTATTATTACTAAAGAAACTTGATTTCTTGCAGCATTGTTCGTCAAAACAGTTCAAAAAGTTACTCAAATAATTTACAATTGGACAAAAAAATACGACTTAGCTTTCATAGAAAACCTTATATCCTTTATAACATATCGGAACAAAATATACCTTTATGGGCTCATGATAGGTTGACATTTGTCAACATTTTACAAAATGCAAATGCTTGTCCAAATAATTGCAATGCAGGATTTATAATCCTTTCGCCTAATCCTAAATATTTGGAATTTAGTCAGAACAATCTTAAAGATCTAGAGATTTCATATTTCTGTTTAGCACCTCTAATTAAAAGTTACATTCAAAACTGAAATGTATATTTCTGATATTAAAAGCATAACTTTGATATCTCTTTACTAATCTCTTCAAACAATTAATATAGCACCTAGCATTATGATATTAATTAAAAATTAAAATAATTTGAGTTCAAGAGAGCTAATTAGTTATCACATAAAAATTTTATTTCGCTAACAAGTTGTCTTTGTAAGCATAATTTGTCAATATAATTAAAATTGGAAAAATTGAGAGTATAATCTTGTGTATTCCTTCTTTTTGTCTGAAATTTGCCAATACAGTAAGAGCATATGTTTTTGTCATGTAGCTCACGCGTCAACGACACAAAACATAATGCTTTACCAAATACAGTAAAAAACATGCCAAGATGGTCACAATACTCTACTTATAACTAAATTTAATATATTTTTCTTATCATTCTGCTTATATTATTTTACATAACTTACAAAATCCTTTGAGCTTAGATCCATCAAAGCAAAATAACGCACAGCTTTGTTCCTTTAATTATGCCGATTTCACAATTATTCCTATTGAACAATTGTATTTTCGTGAACATCTTAAAACAATGTAAACAGACCAATTCACGAAAAAATTTTAAAATGTATTCCAATAATATTTATTTATGAAAAATTTTCATTTACTTTTACATTTTCGTATTCGTTTCAATTAAATCTCCAAATCTTCATGCCGATGAAAGGCATTTGAGAGAGCTCTGTAAATAGATCAAGAAATCTGTACCAGGCCTTGTCGATCACCGATATTCTGAACAAAATTTGAAAACCAAGCCTGTGCCTATTTATTTTTATATCCCAAACCATTAACACCAATGTTGTTTGATGTCAATACTAGATTTACTTATGCGTTCTAGCCAGTGATGCATAAGTTGTTATTACGACACAATTGGAGAGCATAGCAAAAACCTTTGGGAATCTACTAAATCCCAAGCTATTAGCTTTGGTTTATATCCATAACTCGAGCAATTATAAGAGCTATCAAAACGTAACCCAAACCGCAACCCGGTTAATAGGATAACTTTCCTATGATTGAAACTGAATAATTCTTTTATATATAAATGGTCGTATTAACAGCAGAATAATCAATTAACAGATTCTTATAAATAAATTTCTATGGTGCAAGTTCATAAAAAGACAATTCAAACTGCATTTTGCAGATACTATTTATCACTACTTATGTAATAAGACTCGATTAATATCAAAGCTTTAATCTATTGAATTAAGATGGTCATCAAAATCACATTTCATTAATATAATTAGTATAAGTAAAATTACATGGAATGACATTCATTCACATTAAATTTGAGAGTGCTTTGAAATTATCCCAACAATCTAATATATCATCGATATTTATCTTATTCTGATAATATATTATAAAAAAATGTATGGCAATCCTGCAAACAAACATGAGGTCATAATCAGAGCCAAATAACTCATCTTTGTGCAATTGAGCCCGATGAAATTTTCTCTCTTAAGATCATTGTATTGACCGTATTATAGCTAAGGTTAGAGTTAGAATAATGTAACGTCTATTAATAAACTTTCATAAGGACTTTTTTTATTAGGCCTTAAGCCATACAAAGTTAATTGTTTGGTTCTCATAACATAAAATTTAAAAAAAATGGCCGGCAACCCGGCTTTTAATTTTATTTTCAAAAAATTTTTATATAAAGTCATATAAAATTTTTCTAAAGACATCTAAAAAAAAAAAAAGAACAACCACCCGGATAGTAAATTTTTTTCAAAATTTTGCAGAATTGACCTGGCCGGTGTTACAATCGAATTTCTCATTAGTTTCCTTTCCTTGTTTAGTATCGTATGATTTTTATTTTTATCATTTTATGTATTTCTTATTTGGCAGCTTGGATGTTCATGGCGTATTCGAGGGATTGAAACCCCAAGCAAGGGATTGAAACCCCAAGCAAGGGATTGGGACCCCAAGCGAGGGTTTAAAACCCAATTAAAGGATTTAAGCCCCATATGAATTAAAAGTATATAAAGGTATATTTTCTGCTTAGGTGTAGATAACGATCGTAGATTGTATTTTGTACTAGGCTAATGCATAGCATTATATGTCCGGAGCCCATCATATGATGTTCATCATATTACACAAACGCGCGTTAATATGCATATGTTGGTAACATTAAAGCACAAATATAGACACGCGTGCGGACAGACAAAAAATTTCAAAATTACATTTCTGATAAGATTTACATCATATATATGCAAGTATATCAAAAAAGTAAAATTTGTCAAGATTTTTACAATTGAAGCACATCAGGAAGGTAATTTTGGTATCACTTTGCATAGACACTAAGGGTTTATCGCTATGTTCTGGCCAATACTTGTGATAACCCAATGTATTGATTCATATTAATAAAGAGAATCTTTATACCTGTAATTATGTGTGGTAGTTTCCTGTTTAAACCATTTAATCTTAATTACTTTTGTTCATAATCAAAGTAAACTGGCACAATTTCTTCAAGCTCTCCCAACCAATCATAACACCAGGTTGTAAGAACCAATTGATTAAGTTTGCATGTCCATAAAAAGTGGTTCCCTTATTGATAGGTTATCTCAATTTTTACATTACACTTGGTCCTGAAATTTGATCAGCAAAATTACAGGAGTGGAACAATACCTAAAATCCTAGAACTAAATTAGTCAGCCCTAAAAAGAGGGTCAATACTTATCAAGTAATAGAGTAATACCAAAAAATGTAATACAATATCATTAAGGGAGGTGCAGTTAATCATGTAATTTTCTAGGAAGGATCCCCATCTATCACGTCCTATAACTTATATATATAATCTTAAATCACCAATAATATTGTAGTAAAATTGATTTTTAGTTAATTGCAGATAGTTGCTATAGTAAAGTCTAAATTCTACTAAGTTAATCAATAATTATTGTTTAAGTAAACTTGTTTGAAAGATCAAAATACACTTAAATTTTTATTAAATTTAAAAATTTTTTTATTATGATATTTAACTTTTAATTTTTATATTTGTCAAATAATTTTTTTAAAAAATTTTATTTTTCCGTCAAATGTAAAAATCAAAAATCAATTAATAAAAAATTTTTCAATACTTACTGTATTTATACAAAATAATGCAACTTGCTCATTATTTCAAGGGGTTGCACATTATTACAAGTACGCGCATGGGCATTATTTCAGGGAAAAGGTTTAATTTCTAAAAAATTGTGCATTATATATGTGAGATACATAAAAAACTTGTATTTCTTAACTTTATATATAGCTTTTTGATCTAAGTCAAATTTTTTGACTAAAAACATTCTTATTTCTGCTTGTTATTTGAATTTTATTTCAGCAGATTATTAATTTAGCATTTGAAGTGTGCATTATATTAGGACACACATGAGCGTTATTACGAAACCAATATGTTATTTTAAGAAAATGCAATTTTCGAAATAATGCCTATATCAGAACTCTTTCTGATGATCCCTCAAACCAACAATCACTAAACGGACCTGCAACCAAGTATTTAGTTACACAAAACTTCTCTTGCAGCAACTAGGAGGACCCCCAAAATATACATAGATAGGTCAGGTTAATTATAGGGTTACTAAAAAGGAAAGATCTGCAGAAAAAAACTTTAAAAATAAGCAAAAAAATTACTATAAATAGGGGTCGTTTAAAGCAGGGTGCAGTTATATGATTTTGACTTTTTAATTAAAGTTAGTGTAAGGGTTAGTGGCGGTTAGGGTTAAAAATAGTATTATAGTAAAATTGACTTCTCGACATTTTTTGTTAATGCCCCAAGGTAGGTTTTGACACTCGTTTTTTGTATTTTTGTGTTTTTTCACTTTTTTTCTTCTTTGTTTCTTTGTCGGGCTGATCAAAACAAACAAGTTAATTGGCGCTATATCACGTGATTGCACCCTGCTTTAAACGACCCCTATAAATAGAAAAGATCTGCAAAAAAACCTCAAAAATAAGCAAACTCATACCTGATCTATCTATGTATATTTTAGGGTCCTCAACTAGAACTAGTGGTTTTAAGCTTGATGAGTCTTCGGATTATTTGGAGAACTGAAATAGAATCGAAAAAGAACTCCCTTTGGGTTTTTGGCTTCTTGGTGGAAGTCTACAAAACTATTGAACAAGTAGTTGGTAAATACTGAAAGTACATGTCAAGAACTTGTAGAAGCATTAGTGAAAGCAAGCTCCTGGTTTTCTATACTATTCTATACTTTGCAAACTTCTACACTCTCTTTACATTGGTTTCCCAGCCTCCTATATGGCTTTTCGCAAAATTTTTACCAAAAAGTGGGAATTTCAGTGCACCCCCTCAAAAAGATCATCATTGTTTACCTATTCCAAAATGGAAACTCAAGTCACAAAAAGTCATGAGAGATCACAACACAGCTGCTGACGTGTTCACGTGTATAGCAATGATTGACAGACGTCTACGGAAGGATCTTTTAGAAAAATTTTGATTGGCGTATTTCGACCTCTTAGATTAGTTTTTTCTTTATGGTTTTCACTTTAGGTATAGTACCGAGATCTTGTATAATTTTTATGAGCATAGTATAGGCTTCAATTATACTATTATCTAGATTGTTTTTCTTTTTCTCTTTTGTTTTTTTTTCTTTTTGTTGTTTTGTTTTGTTTTGTTTTGTTTTTCTTTTTCCCTTTTATACCTCCTCTTTTTTTACTTATTTCTATTTTGTCTGTTTTTTTACTTTCCACCTTTTTCATGTCCTCTATGAAGAAGGAAAAATTAAAGGAAGGAAAAAAACGATCCTGATATGGCATACACCACCAGTGTCAGTGATAGTTGGGCATACATTGTACAAAAGTTGAGCAAGTTCAGGCTCTGACTTAAACGAAAGGTTGTTATGGTGGCTCACTTTGGGTACTTAGTACTTGGAGAGTTTCTTTTTGATAGAACTAAATTGTAATTAGTGGCAGCATTGTATTACATTTCTCAAATAATAAAAAGAAGCAGGATCGTTGAATATAAAAAAGAAATAATGCCCATGTGCATTATTTCATATAAATATAGTATGAAAATTTTGTAGCAAGTTATTTTGATCTGCTGAATAAGTTTACTTAAACGATTTTAATCTATTTGCTTAGTAAAATTTAGACTTTACTATGTAGTAACTTTTGTCAATTGTAGGGCAAATATATTTTTTTAAAAAATTTTAATTTTTCTGTCAAACATTAAAATCAAAAGTCAATTAATAAAAAATTTTTAAATACTTATGAAAATTTTGTAATAAATGTATTTTGACCTGCTGAATAAGTTTATATAAGCAATTTTATCAATTAATTTAGTAAAATTTAGACTTTACATAGTGACTTTTGTTAATTGTAGAGCAAATATAATTTTTTAAAAAATTTTAATTTTTCTGTCAAATGTAAAAATCAAAAGTCAATTAATAAAAATTCTCTAATACTTATCCAAAAAAGCAAAAAATAATAAAGATAGGTTTAAGTTTGTGATCTAAGTAAAGTATTGATATATTAAAAATTTTGATTGATTGTTGTGACGTAGGTACTGTAAATTAAGAAACTCATGTTACTGTATTATTATTAGCTGGTGGACAAGCACCATATACTTTAATGAAATAATTATATTATTTTATAATGACAAATATATTTGGAGTTTGCAAAAAAACACAAGTTTAATTTTCAGCTTAATAAATGACTTACATGAAAAAATTTTGAAATTAGATATTGAAGATTTAATATATGTAAAAAATAACTTGCCTGTGTAGTTACAGGCATACAAACAGAAATTTTATCCTTTTAAGAGTCAGACTAATGAACATTTAATTTGGCATATTATCCTTTTTAAAAGAAAGAAATTTTATTTTATAATTCAAGAGCTTACATTGTTATAGAACAATATATTATATTTTGAATTTATATTATATAACAAAGAACTGTACAATAACTCTTGTTATAATAATCTGCTCTATTAGTAAAATCAAAATATTCAATAAATTCACTGTATCAAAAGAATTTTACATAGACTGATTTTGAACTATCTCTACTTATTAAGGTTTAGTCCACTTTAGTGAAAGTTTGTTGTAAGTAAATACTAATCATCTGTAAATTTTGAATCATCTTATATTGACTCTGATTCCATTCAAATAGACTTTGGATCCTTAGATAACTAATACAGGAATTAAAAATTTAAACAAATTTATTATTCTTTAATATAAAATATATAATATTAATATCTGATATATAATGTTAAATGTTTATTTTTTTTAAATAAAAATAGAGGTGTCTATAATACCATATAACAAATCAGAACATAATATTAATCTTTTTTTATTAATTCAAATATAATCAAATTTTTACTGTATTTTAGTTAATATAGTATATGTTGAGTGTATTTTTTGTTTTATATATGATATTTATTTTTAAATTGCTATATTTAATTAGTCCAAATAGCTTAATACGAGTATGTTTATATCGTAGGTAGTATTAAAAAATATAATTTTTAATAACTACAAGGTGCTTTGTACTAAAGTTATCTTTGAAATCAAAATTTACCAATCATTCTTGGGTTGAAAATATGATTCAAATAAATTTAATTGAGAATTTGTTAATAAAATAATATTATTACACAGTAGATAATTTGCAAATATGATATTGACATTTCTTTTTTTTATCTAATTTAATAATTGTACTGTTCAGAAAATCTATAGAGGTTATAGAATAGCTAAAGACAATATCTTCAAACATTAGGAAATTTTTTAAACTGATTAATAGTAATTGCTAATGCTAATTGATAATCATTAACAAATTTTATCTAGTAGTGGTGTTTATAATTATTAATTGCCAATTTGTCTAAGAAGAATAGAATTCTATATACACAAATTACTATGAATTTTATATAGTTTGAATTTTTCCTTTTCTCTATAGCTAAATATTTTTTTATTGTGCTAATATATTTGAATTTACTAAATAAAAATGCAAAAATGTTTTTATATACTAGGAAATCTGAATCTGATATGGGTCTGAAGCAATATTAATACATAATTTACAAAATAGTGCACATGTATAACACATAAAACGTCTATTAATCAATTGTTACACTGACTGCAGATTATCACAAAAAATGTCAATCCTCAAATTTTATTGGCCGTAGCTGACTAACATTGCATAGACATGCATTCAAGTTTACTTGTACAAATGTGTTCTCGCTACACTTTGAACAATAATATAATAAAATTATTATTTTTTTTTGGTTTCAAAGTGTTTATTTTTGGGACTGGGAATTTTTATTCAAGATATTAGAGCTGTTAGTATCCCACCTAAGGGGATACAGATATTTGTTACAAAGACAAGGATACATCTAGCCACACATACACTTTTGGTGTCTAATTTAAGTGGTCCACTCTAAGGTTCCACACTAGCTGCTATATCTGCAACCCAACTATGGGAATTGCCTGTTTAAACTATCTGGTCCCTGTTCCACCTGCCAACCTATCTTGTATCACTAGCACAGCTACCAGCTTCTAAACCTAGAGTTTGTATTGGATACTAATCACCATCCTTAGGACTAGTTTATCCTCGACAGAAAACTTGGTAGAGCAGTCCCTGTCCTACACAGATATTACCTACACTTTGGTAACTTACACACTCACCAAGGCAAGCAATTTGTGGTCAGAGAATACACTGCAGCCACTACTATTATCTACTTCTGCTCTTGTAAGGTTCGCACCAACCTGAGTACCGACCATTACTTTACTATCGGTCTTTCACCGATATGTCCCAGACTTCCAATTTAGTTGGCCTAGAAGGGTTGATCTACTCGGCATTAGGTGCCATTATAGTTTTTCACCCTTGGTACCTACTTCTATAACATAGGTTCTTTTCCTCCAGTACCCAATCCAGCAGCCAGGTTGAATGATCTTGTCCCTAAGTTCTTCAGCTCCAGTCTAATATTCCAGTTTTGGTAGCACTGTAAAGATCTTCACTACCTCCTTACTCGGGTCTTGCCAAATGGGTTTCCATTTTCATTGTATTTGTCTGTGTTATGATACACAACTTCATCTGAAAGCTCCCATTCATGATAGTAATATTAAATTATTAAAATTGATCAAGTAGATTATAAGGGAGCTTCCAGAAATCAGCTGATTTCTGGGTGGGTGGGTGGGTCAGCTGAAGTATCAGGTGTAATTCCGGCCAAAATTTTCATAATTCCGGCCAAAATTGCAAAATTATTTTTGACCAAAATTATAGATTTATTAATATTATTTGATAATTAATAACTTTTGAACTACTGGACCGAATTTGATGATTCAACTACCAAAATAATCCTCTCAATGAGAGGATTCTAGTAAGATCAAAATCGTTAAAATCCAATCACAAGATTCTGTGATCGGAATAGATTTGTGTTACTATAAAGTTCTATAATTTATTAAATAATTATAACCCATTTATAGCAACACAAATTTATTTCGATATTAGGATCCTGTGATTGGATTTTAACAATTTTCAGCTTGTTAGAATCCTCTTATTAGAGGATCATTTTGGTAGTAAAATCATCGAAATTGGCCCAATAAATCAGAAGTTATTAACAATTAAAAATTAATTTTTAATTGATAATAACTTATGATCTACTGGGCCAATCTCGATGATTTTACTACCAAAATGATCCACTCAATGAGAGGATTCTAACAAGCCCAAAATTGTTAAAATCCAATAACAGGATCCTAAGATCAAAATAATTTTGTGTTACTATAAATAGGTTACAGTTATTGAAAATCATTGCACACATATGACATATTTATTATTGGAATCACCTGACCGCCATGGCCAGATATTGAACTTTATTAATTGATGATCTGTATAAGATCAGCACTATTACCATATTGGGACTATCGTAAATTTTGGGGATAAGTACAATATAAACTTTTATTATATGCTAAAATCTGACAACCGTGACTATGAAAAAATGCTTTTTTATTAAGTTAATAGCTCAAGTCAATTAATTGAAAGTTTTAGAGCTCACTGAGACGTATCTAATGGTAGTTAGATCATTCAAATGGGTCCAGTGTACGCTAAGATATCACTAAAAAACGGTTGACTGACTATATAAAATTCTATGTAAACAAACTAGAAATTTTATATAGTCACCAATCGTTTTTTAGTGATATCTAAGCATATACTGGACCGATTTGAATGATACAACTACCATTAGATGCATCTCAGTGGTCTCTACAACTTTTAATTAATTGAGTTGAGCTATTAACTTAATAAAAAAATTACTTTTCATAGTAACGGTTGTCAGATTTCAGCATATAATAAAAAACATAGTAATTTCTCCCAAATTTTAATATAAAAATAGTGCCAATCTTATCCGGATCAGTAATTAATCAAATTTTATTGATGATATGCAGCAGTAGCCTACATCGGTGTGATTGATGCACAAGCTGAGACTGGCTATGCACCCGGAAATAGCAACTACAATTTGCGCCGGGTATAACCATCACCAACGTTATTTGTAATATTTATCATCAGCTGGTGGTCTCCCACACTGAACAAAGCAGGCTGACTGGAAAATGCAAGTGAGGAAATGATAGAATCATATGTCTTCCAAAGTTTATGATTCTATCATTTTTTCACTTCGCCTTTCTTTTTTTTTTTTTTTTTACCTGTGATGTTGAGGCCACTTAGGCTCATACATCGGCAAATTTTATATATAGATATATATTGATTACTAACTGGTAAGATATATATCAATGATCAACACCCCTATCGATTACTATCGATAGTGATAGTAATCGATTAATATCCGGTTAATACCCTATCAATTACTATCGATAGTGATAGTAATCAATATATATCCGGTTATATCGAATATGATATCATTAATAATTATTATATTCACTTCGCAAGTTTTCGCATGTTTTCGCAATTTAATTATAAATTTTTTTTTATTTATTATTATTATTATAATATTTTAAATTATTAAATATACAATATTCGCAAGTTTTCGCTATTTAATATAAAATTTTATTTTTTATTATATATTATATTTTAAATATTACATATATTATATATTATAATAAAAAAAATAACAAAAAAAAATAAATTCAAAAAAACGAAACCAAAAAAAATAAAAAAA
>QKWP01000353.1:265598-287051 GCA_003550325.1 Gigaspora rosea | reverse complement strand
GATCTGTTAATCGTTATATATTGTTTTAAATAATTCCGATTATAATCGATTTGTAGATATATAACGATTTAATATAGAAAATGATATATATCGATTTAGATATATATCAATTTTTAGCCAGTTAATCGATAGATATCGTTATTTTTTAATCGATATAAAATGATTAACTGTTATATATCAATCAATATCTATATATAAAATTTCCTGATGTATAGCTTCCTCTTTTTTTTTTTTTGTATTTGACATGAAGACTGAACGTCTTCCAAAGATGTTGGTTTGTTTAGTGAGGTCTGATTGTTATATGTTATAATGGTGTTGAGTTTGATTCATATCAATATCTGGATTTTATGATATTTCGACATGTTTGGTGATATCTTTGGGTATGAGTATGTATAACTTGTCTTTGTCAGAATTTTTTTTTTTTTGTTTCCATCCAAAGGTTTTTTTTTCTCTTTTTATGTCATTGCTAACGTGTGGCGTCGTATGTACGGAGCCATCTTGCAGTTGCACCCGATTTTTTCTAGATGTTCTAGATTGGTATTCTGTTCTCCTCTGCCTGTCGTTTGAACGATATACTAGCACCTGAATTTTTTTTTTTGTATTTGAAATGTTATGTATTCTAATACGGAAAATTGAGGTAACCTATTCTTTTTTTTTTTATTTCAGATTGCTCACTTTGTGGACTGTGGCCAGAATAGAAATGAATTGCATATCTTGGATCTTTTATACGACAAGAATTTCATCAGTACTATTAACCTTTATTATTAACATGTTTGCTTGCTAATCATATAAATTCCGAAATGGTTCTCTGGTAAAACCATTTCTGGATCCATGAAGGAGTAATTAAAGCTCATATGGATTATCTATCACAGAATATGCTCCAGCTTTTTTATCACCCATAACGCAATTTCGGCTGTATGCCTTTCGTTAATAACAGTTGATAATGGCTCAGTTGCTCTTGAAGGTAATTTAGGTTTTAAATTATTATTGGCCTTTAAAGCTAGAAAAATTCATTAATCCTGTTCGTAGGATCTGATCATAAACCAGGATTTTGACTAATTTCCCGTTCGATGACGTAATTCTCAATTTTCTTTTCTTCCATTTGTAAATCATCTCGTTTGATAAGTGAAATTAATGCATTTCGGGGGGGAGGTAGAATCTTCTGACAAAAAGTTATCTGGATATCTTGTCACAATATCATTGCACCGCTTTTGTAAGGCTTGAATTGATTATTTGAAAATTTGTTTTTTAAATATATGAGAAACGAAGATGAGGCCTACTGGATACGTTTTAATTAAATGAGTTTCAAGATATTTAACTAATTCTTTAAGAGGAAACTCGCAACCAGCCCATATGCATTCAACAATAGATGATGCGTCTTGGTCTTCTATTAAATTACTTCTTCATAATTACGTTTAATATTCTTTCAAATTGTTGGGTAGAAATATGGATTAAATTAATTGATTTTTTTTTTATGATTATTTCGTCCTTACTAGCTTTTGCTAAATTTATTCTGATATACAAAGACATTAAAATCTTCTTTATCGTCAAGAAGTTCAAGGTAATCATTTGAAAGTCTTTCGAAAAGTTTTGTTGCTATTTCGATATTAGTTGTCTAGAAACAACCTGAAATCATTATGAGTTCGTACTTTATATACTTAAACATAGTGCACATATTGATTGGCTGTCATATCTGTTTCACTCCGATTGTAATATAAATGTTTGGATGCTCGATTCTTGTACTTTTCAGACAAAAAATGGCGATCAATCGCGTAATCGAGCTCACGATAAGGTTTATGCTCACATATGGATGGATGTTACATTATTTTTTTTTTTTTTTTAGAGTAATGTAAAACTCAATACTTTGTTTCGCATGCAGAATTCGATTAATGCTTTAGAATTTTTCCCTTTAGGAAAAAAGGTGCTTTGTGATGATTAAGAAAATATCTAATCTGGTGAAATATGCCTCGGAGGCACGTAGTTACCAAGGTGGCGTAGTATAAGTTAGACGGTTGTTTTGATCCTTTTCTGATAAGTGGCATAAGCGGTATAATTGTTTGCTGTAATTACTTGTTCACATGATTCCACCGTCACGCTGTCCGGTTGCCTCAGGACTCCTGTAGTTGTTCTATCCAACTCTCCCAACATACCGTGGATAGTTGTGGTTATTGTATATTTGGCTTAGGTTCCAAGTGGTGAACTCCAAACCATGGTTCTAAGAAGTGCGTCTCTTTCGACTAAGCTCGAACGTAGGCTGATTGGTTGTTGCTAATTGCTATGTACTAGTATTGATAGTCCCAGAAGGTTTACGGCCGTTGTCAATATGAATTCAACCAAACGTCCCTTAATTCAAGATATTGCAATTTGGTGGTAAATTTTCAGCAAACTGCATTACACAGACTTTTAGTTCATCTTCCGGTATATTAATAATGAACCATAGCATGAGAAATTGAAGATTTTGTAAATTCCTAATAAACCCTAGAAGTCATGTGGAAAATTCAATATTCAAAATAGTGAGGTATGTAATGGTTGAGCAGAAGGCTTTAAGTGCTTCTAATAATAACGATGCTTCCCGAATTTCATCATCTGATCCTTCAAGTTTTTATTTGTTTTAGTAATGTCACAGTCTTTTCAACTGTATATCTATTATAACTTCTTGTAAAAGGGGGTTTTTTTTTTGACTTTCTAAAGTTGAAATGATGGCATGGAAATTTATAGGGCATTCACCTCCAGTCATGAATAACTTAAGTTGATCTTGTAATTTAATAATACATATAATAGCATCCAAAGATAATGATGAAGTCACGAGAATAATGTTTCATTTTGTCATTGTTGATGTGACTGTGTGCTGATATAGTCTTTAGACTGATCTATATATATATATATAATTTTTTTTTATTTTTTTTATTTTTTTTTATTTTTTTTTTAACTTGACTCTCCAGACGATAACTTAAGAACCTTCGAGAACCTTGCATATTCAATATTTTTTGGAAAAATTTTACATCTGCTCAAAATTCTTTTAAAATGAATTTTTTCTCTTCGCCAAGTAATAAAATATTTAGGAATGAATGAGTATCTATTGAACGAAACTGGATCTTGCCAGGGTGTATGTATTGTCATTTTGCACCAATGTCGACTTACAAGCGCACACGAGTATACAGGAATGAAATCATTATTTAAATGATTAAAAGTATTGTACGTATGTACTTTGGCACATCCAATTTGGAGTTCGACATTGATTTTAGTTTAAATCGATAATCCACATAATCATAATTTCTCCAGTATTTCGCCACTTCACCGTAGAACATGACTTGAGGCATGCACGAGTGTTGTAACAATAAGTCTGATTTGTGAATGATTTAGCCATGCTATACTAATCAACTTCGATCTTATGCTCTAGATTTTATCGTATACCATGAAACGTAAATGGATATTGTACTTGATAAAAGTGCTATAATTGTGATGTTGGCTTTGGTTACACAGATTTTATATGATTTATATGAAAGTTATAATATTTGTACTTAATAAATTCAATGTTAATATTTTATCTAGCAAGTTGTGAATGAATATATTATGTTTAAGGCGGTTCGGAATAGTTTTTTTATTTTTTTCTAAATCCAAATATCTGCCTATACCAACTTAATTCAAAGGCTTGTTTCATATACAGAATCCGATTAGCGCCTAGTATGTTTCTCGTCACTAAGGCGATAGATTAACAGTTTTTTTTTTTTTAAGTTGCATTGCGATGGCTAAGGACAATATCTATCCAATGGTTGCAAAGAATATCCTAAGTCAAGATATTGTACTGTTAATGGCAAAATGTTTGCAAATTGAATAACGTCTTCTTCTTGAATATCGTCGTCAACAAAGCAACTTTGCGATAGAAATTGAAGCTTTTTAAGCTACCAACAAGTTTTAGGACTTGTATAGACAACTCACTATAAGAAATATGGAGATATGTAATGTTTAGGTAGAAGGACTCGCGCGAAATCTTTTTTTTAAGCACTGCGAATTCGCAAGTTATCTAATTGTGTACAGGCCTCATCTCGATATATAATAAAGTTATTATTAGTAAACATTTAATAATTCCAATTAAGGCAGTTAATTGAATAACACTTATCTTGCATGTGTTATCGCATGCTATCCAGGTTTCTTCTTTCATACTAACAACCGCTGAACTGGTTTCTGACTGGTTGCCCGTTTTGGAAACTAGCAGGCTTGTCTCTGCTTAGCCCGTTTTTCAATCTGTTGACTTACGTCAACTTGAATTAATAAATTATAGAGCTTTTATAGCAATACAAATCTATTCAGATCACAGGATCCTGTGATCGAATTTTAACGTTTCTGAGCTTGTTAGAATCCTCTCATTGTGAGAATCATTTTGTAGTAAAATCATCAAAATTGGCCTAGTAGATCAAAAGTTAAAAATTAATTTTTAATTGTTAATAACTTCTGATCTACTGGGCCAATTTCGATGATTTTACTAACAAAATGATCCTCTCAATAAGAGGATTCTAACAAGCCCAAAATCGTTAAAATCCAATTACAGGATCCTAAGATCAAAATAAATTTGTGTTACTATAAATAGGTTATAGTTATTTAATAAATTATAGAACTTTTATAGTAACTCAAATCTATTCTGATCACAGGATCCTGTGATTGGATTTTAGCAATTTTGGGCTTGCTGGAATTCTCTCATTGAGAGGATCCTTTTTGTAGTTAAATCATCAAATTTGGTCTGGTAGATCAAAAGTTATTTACTATTAAATCTTATATTTAACTTTTTAATAATCGTAAAATCTGATTGGCTAATTGGGGTATCAGGTGTGGGTGGGTGGGGTAGGGGTGAGGTGGGCTCATAGTAAACAAAAATCAGCTGATTTCTGGAAGCTCGCTAACTGATTTATATCGACCTATTAAATAACTATGATAAGCAAAATATTAAAATTGTGTTCTTATTTAAAATATATTAAATTTAAGATGTAGACAAGTTTTATACCAGGTGATGCTAGCATTTAAATAATACTAAATTAAAATATTTATTATAATAGTATTTTACCTTATATTATCCTATCATATCTTAAGTTAACCGGATACCTCAACAATTTATCTTGTTATCAATTTTATAATTCGGATATCCAGATAGCCTAACAGTTAGCCGGTTATTGTACCCTTGGGCAGTGTTGTCACTTGGACGTTTTTTGGACACTTTAGTAGACTCAAAATGGGAGTTCTGGCACAGTGGTATCAATTTTGCATATAATTTAGCATTTCGTCGTCAGTTCAATAAAAATTATCTAGAACACATTTATTTACCCAAATTCATATCAAAAAGGATATTATTTTGTCATAGTAGGTATAAATTTGCATTTGTGTTATTACTCAAATAACGAAAAATTTGTGTTTGCATCGTCATTCTAGCACAGTGATATCATTTTTTGTATATTTAGAATGCAATCTTCTGCTCAAATTTATATTAAAAAGATAATAATTATTTATGATACCTTGTTTGCTATCATTTACACATCAGTATACCAATATTTTTGTATATCTAAAACATATTCTTTTACCTAAATTTATATCAAAAAGGATACAAATATTATTTGTTATGGCAGAATTCATTCTAAAGCTGATTCTTCACTACTTACTGGCACAAAAAATGTGACCCATATATACCAAAAGGTTAACAAAAATATATACATATATAGAAATAATTAATTAAACAAAAGATTTTATATAAGTAATATATTCTACTTCTGTAACTATATAGTATATACAAAATGGTTCATACATGTAATAGATGTAATAAATCATTCAAAAAGTTATGGATGCTTACTCATCATCTTTAGAATAGAAAATTTCTATGTCGACCTCAAGTTATTCCTACTACAAATCCAATTCCAATTCCACAAATCGATTCAGAAGCAGGTGATGATACAAAGCATCAAATTTCTGACTCCTTTTTGGATCAAGTCTTTGACTCTTCTGACCCATCCAATAAAGTAAACTTAAACACAGTGTATCCTGCTTCGCAAACTGAAACAGAACCCCAAGAAATTATTATATCTCAAAAAGAATATGAATTTTTTAAAGCTTAAGGATTGATAGAAGATAAAGAGAATAAGAATACTATGGATTTAGATAAATATTTATCTCAAGAAGAATTTGAGTTTCTCAAAACATTAGATCTAATAGAAAATGATGCTTTATTAGATACTGGAATTCACTTTATTTAAATTAGAGTTAGCGATCCAAAAAGACCTCATGATAATTTTAATTTATTAAGTAATTGGAAAACCATAGTTCCATCTATAAAAAATCTGAGATATGCGTTTATTAAACCAATATCTGATCATAAAGATATAATGAAACACCATATATGCCTCAATTACTAGCAAATGCTAGAGATGAAATTACAAGAGTTCTTAAAATCGAGCTAAATGAAAAGGAGTATATAAAGACAGCATTAGTTGCTCTTTGCTATTATGAAAAAGTAAACAAATTGCTAAAAAAAGAGGATAAGGAAAATAATATAATGTATTGTCATCACTGAAGTAAAATGTGATCTCTTTTATCAGAAAATGATATAGATGACCATATATCTCAGTCAGCTTCAGAAATAGATAAAAACATTTAGGAAATGTTAAAAAGAGGATCAAATTGGCAATTAGTTCGAATAGAAAAATTATATATTGAGGCTTATACATTACAATGAACAATTAGTGAATTATATATCTCAACTCCAAAGAAGCTTGCCAATACTAAATGCACTATCAATCTAGATAGCTCTCAAATAAAAGATGATATGTGTTTAAAATATGCTTTAGGTGTATACTTTGCAAGCAATGAAGATGTAACTAAAAATTTACAACGTATTTCTGTTCTTCAACCATATCTGGATATAGTTAATTTAGATAGAGTCCCTATGCCTACACCAATCTGCTCACGTATCTTTAATAAAATTGAGGAGATGAACCCTGATATCTCTATTAATATCTGGAAATGGAAAGAAGAAATAGCTACTCCAAAACCTGTAATAGCTAGCAAAAACTATGGTAGACCACATATTATCCAACTAATAACTCTTACAGATATTACCAAATCTAAAGATGATAAGTATGGTCAAAAGAATCACTTTCTTTGGATCAAAAACCATAAAGGGTTAGTATTCAAAGATACAAAACATCATGGCAAAAAGCATCTTTGTAATTGGTGCTTTTATAGTTTTCCATGAGAAAAATCTTTAGCCTATCTTCAAGAGCATTGTTTTGGTTTGGAAGAGGCTACTCAAAGAGTTGATTTGCCTACTAAAGGGGTTAATGATTTTGAGAAGTTTAAAAATTATGGGCAAATGATCAATGCACCATGTGTCATTATAGCAGACTTTGAGGCTGATAATAAAAAATGAGATTATTCTGGAGGTATAATGAAACCAGTATTAGAATATGGTGAGAAAATGCATAATATTGCAGAGCAAAAGGCCAATAGCTTTTGTTATCTAGTTCACTAGATCGATACTGAGAGGTATGTGGCCCATTTTTATATAGAGGAGAAAATGCTACTCAGGAGTTTGTCAAAAGAATTGATAAGGAATTGGTCAAAATTAATAGAGTCTTAGCTATAAAACATGATCGAATTGAGACTGACAAAGACAAAAAGAAATTCAATGAAGCAGATAGTTGTTGGATATGCAAAGAAAAATTCATCATAAATGAAGATAAAGTCAAATGCTTAGAAAATAAGGCAACATAGTTTAATAATAAGCTAAAAAATACTGCAAAGAATTCAGAATATTATAAGACCTTAACAAAACAAATTGACAAGATAACTAAAGATATTAATCAAGCAAAGTCTATAGACATAAAGGTTTGGGATCACTGTCATATCACAGGTAAGTTTCGAGGAGCTGCCCACAATGCATATAATCTTAACTTTCAAATTAAACCTTGGAAAAAACTCCTATTCCAGTTGTCTTTCATAACTTTCGAGGTTATGATTCTCACTTAGTATGTGAATCTGTTGGAAAATTAGTTAATGCTCATTAGATAAAAGTCATAGCCAAAACATTTGAACGATACAAGTCTATGAAGGTGGGTCAGCTTAAGTATATAGATAGCATGCAGTTTATGAATAATAGCTTGGCAAATCTTACAAAGAATTTGGGTACCACCATCCTATTACAAGCCAGCACTTTAAGGACTATTCTTCAGATTAAATTTCACTAGCAAGTTGCAAATGAGTTTATCCTTATGAGTATTTTGATTCACATAATAGATTTAAGGAAAAAGAGCTCCCTCCTATTCATGAGTTTCATAGTACCCTTAAAGGCAAGATTTCACAATATGACTATCAACATGCCCAAAAAGTATGGAAAACTTTTGGTTGTAAGAATCTAGGCGAGTATCATGACCTTTATCTTAAAATCGATGTACTCAGTCTTGCAGATATTTGGACCCAATTCCGAATGACATATATGCAGTATTATGAGCTTGATCCTAGTCATTATGTTTCAGCACCTGCATTAGCTTGGAATGCTATGCTTAAAATAACAGGTGTTAAAATTGAGCTCTTTACAGATATGTCTATGCATGATTTTATAGAAGAGGCTAAGTGTAGAGGTATAGCTATAGCCTATAAGCACTATTTCAAGACCAATAATCCAAAAATAGGCAAAACATTTGATCCATCTAAACCCACAACGTGGATAAACTATATTAATGCAAATAATCTTTACGGCTGAGCTATGAGTTAGTATTTCCTATTGGAAATTATAAATGAAAGGTAAGTCATAAATATCTTGAGAATAATCCAAATGAGCAAAAAAAATATCTTGAAAAGATTCTTAATACTAAAGCAGATGCTAAAAGAGGATATTTTCTAAAGATTAATATATGTTTTCCTCTAAAAACTCATGACTATTTGAGTGATTTATCCCTAGCTGTAGAGAATATAGCTGTAAGTAAAAATATGTTGTGTCCTCATATTACAGAGCTTGTAGATAACTAAGATAGTGGATGTTACTCAGCTACAGAAAAATTAGTACCTCATCTTGGTCCACGAAAAGAATATGTTATTCATTACCTAGAGCTTCAATACTATGTGAAATTAGGTATGATAGTAGATGAGGTAATAGAAATTTTATCTTTCAATCAAACTAACTGGCTTGCACCCTATATTGCTTTTAATACTGAAAAGTGACAAGGGGATAAGAATGCTTTTGAAAAAGACTCCTTCAAGCTTATGAATAACTCAGTATATGGTAAAACTATGGAAAAAGTTCGTAAATATCAAGATGTCAAGCTCATGGCTATAAATAATGAGCAAGAAGAAAAGAAGTTTATTAAACAGATTCGCAAACCCTCATTTAAATATGGTTGATGACTTGGAAATACTTTAATAGGAGCACATATGGGAAAGGCTAGTATGACTCTTAACAAACCTATTATTGTCGAAGCATCAGTTCTTGGCCTTAGCAAACTTTTAATGTATCGTTTCTGGTATAGGTATGTAAAAGAAAGATATGGTGATAAAGCCCAGCTTGGATATATGAATACAGACTCATTCATATTTATAGTTGAAACTGAGGATATCTATAAGGATATGGCTGAGCGACCTGATCTTTTCGATCTTAATGACTCAAAAACTATAGGTCTTTTCAAGGATGAGACTCCAGATAGTGTAATTGTAGAATCTATACATATTCGAGCCAAGTCGTATCACTATGTTTTGGCAAATAAGTCTACAAAGTCTAAGTATATGGGAGTTAGCAAAAAGTGTATAAATGAAATGGCTATGAATTCATATATGCCAACTTTAGAAGGGTCCTTGCTAGATGATCCAATAGATATATCATTATTATTAGAGGAAGAAGTCAAGGATTTGGCTATGCGAACTAAGGCTGATTCTATGACTCTAGTTTATTGAGACTGTCTCTTTGGTAATGAAATACCGTATATGTCCGAAAATAAGCTATTACCTAAAATAAGCTACTCCCTGATTTTTTTTAAAAATTTTAAAAAATTCGTTAGCAGTTGCTACATATAAAACTTTTTTTCTACTAAGTAAACTTCAACAGTCGATTAAGTAAACATGTTCAGCGCATCAAAATACACCTAAAGTAAAAATTTAGTGTCATTTGGATAACTTTTTATTAGTATGTTTTTCAATTTTTTCAAAAAATGCTATATTTCGAAAATAAGCTACTTACGATTTTTTGTGTAATTTTTTGGCCAAAAAAGGTAGCTTAATTTCGGACACATACGGTATTCTATGCCAAAAATGTAGGTATTCGACCAAAAGACCATATATTATCTTTGGTCGAATCAGAAAAGAAGGCTCTTTGCCCTATAGGTACTAAGCGTTGGATATTATTTGATAAAATAACTAGTTTGCCATATTATTATTGGCGTATACAAGCATATAAAATTTTTATATCAAATGGAATATCTCCAGAGCTGGCTAAAGGACAGGCTTTAAGAGTTAAGCTCTCAAAGAAGTATCAAAATGAATGTGTATCCCACATATCTAGAATATCCACATAAGCTAAACAAGTAATAGATAGGATACAAAGCATCCCTGCTTCGCAAAGTTATAAATTATATAGTTAATATTTTTTCGAATATAAATATTAATTATAGTAGTACGTGACCCATAGGTCACAATGTCATGTGACTACTGCACCTTGTATAACATAGTACGTGACCTCAAGGTCACAATGTCATGCTCCATATTGCATCTTGTATAATATAGTATCTGACCTTGAATTAAAATTTGGTTATCCTATAGGTATAATTTATTGTTATACATGTGAATGTTTAATATTTGTTGGCCACTCGAGGTCACACTTTTATAAAAACAATATTAATATATAAAGTCAGTAATTGTTATCAAAATGGAATTGGTGTTCTGTTATAATATTTTGTAAAATTTTGGAAAAATTTTAATAAATAAATATCGATATTTTTTGAAAGTTAACCCTCTTCAATCTTTTTCGGTGATCTGCCTCGGATTGTTGACTTTTTTGTGCGATTTGCTTCTGATCGTTATCCTGATTTATCATGTGCCGGTTGGATTATTGGTTTAGTGGCCTACTCGTGACCCGCCATATTTTCTTTTAGGATAAAAAGGAAAAGATCTTCATAAAACATTTTTATATATAGTATCTAATCTATCTGATCGGCATGATCTGATAGATATATCCACGCATGTGCCCCCAAAAAAATTTTATGGAGTATGGGTTGTATTTATACTTTTTATTATGATGGGCTGTGCGAATCGTGTATGTGATGATTTTATGAATTTGTTTTTAGTTTAACAATTTTTAACATTGGTTTTAGAATGAGAAATGAAGCGTAAGATTATTTGATGTTTGATAGTGTACTTTGATTTTGTTTTGAGAGGTATGTATATTTCGCACAAGACGAAAAAAACAAGTGTATGGACACGTGAGTATGGAATATGTTGGGCTGGATGTGTCTGGATTACTTATTGATGCGTTTGTGATAAAAGACTATTATGGTATTAGTAACATGGATTATGTGGTGTGAAGATCATGTAATAAATACATAATTATGCTTTTGATTGTTAAAGTATAATTAATTTTTAATTTACTTATTGGTATGATGATAATCATCGCTTGACGATCGATTATTATTGTGATTACGATTGCGATTTACCATTTATAATAAGATATTATCGTTAATATATTATAAATGACGTATTGATACAAAAACGAAGCAACGATTAAAATGGTAAACAAGATGATCATGATCGTGATTGCGATTAGTTAGGTGATAAATCATTACTATTGATTAGATACGACGATTTTTACAAGTCAACGATAAAGTTTTTGTGTAAAAAATTTTTAATTAATTAGTTAAAATACGATAAGAATGACTTTACTGTACTTATTGTTATGCATCGGCTTTCGTGATTTGTGTTACTTATTTATTACTTTATCTTCGATTGGTCCTTAATAGATAATATATTTAGACGAGAAAATAAATTTCTTAATCGTTGTGATTAAATAATAAATACCGTATTTTCGCGAAATAACGCGAAGGGGTTAATTTAATAATTTTGGACTAAATTGAGCTTAATTTGGGACATTATTCGAAATAACACCCATGCCCGTTATTTCGCAAAAATACGGTATATTTGGTAGGTAATTGTTATAAATATATTGTGAGTTGAATTGGTATATATATGACTGTAATATTCACTATATTCGTTGTGAATTTCGTTATTTTTTTAAATTCTTTAAAATGCCTTTGCGCATGCCACTTTAATTGTTATTATTGTAACAAAAGAAATATTAAATCGTTAGCATAGTGCGCCGCACACCCCAACTTCACATGCTAATCAACTAATAGAACTTAAAAATCCCAGGAACGTAAATGTATGGTTTTACTTGCATCTAAATCGAAGGCAAAATCTTAAAGCTGATTGGTGTACATTTTTTTCTCATGATCATTAGATCATGTATTAACTTCCACTCTAACCCAACCTAATAATTTCATGTATAAAACTTATCGTAAATTGTTCAAAAGATGATTATATATTGCAAAAATTCATTCTGCCTTAGTAAATGATAATCTGATGTCATTTGTAATACTTTATTATTACGATTAATAGCTTGCCATTTAAAGTAAAATCGATTTTAAATTTAGCCAACTTTTATTAAAAAATGATTTATAATACTAGACGATTACATAAAATGTGAGAGGGATGGTTCCATTCAACTTTTTTGATGCACTACGTTGATTTTGGAATAAAGATTTCATTTATTCACAATTACAATGTACCAATACGATCACATGAAATGTGTGAGGGATGGTTTAATTAATACTTTTGGGCGTGGCCTATGCTGATTTTTGCAGAATCCTTTTTTAGTAGAAGTAATAGCTTTCATTTATTCATTTTTAGAAGAGTCAACATTTTTACATATACTGAAACGTCATAAGTCGATTATGCAATATGATGCAAAAATGACGTTATTGATTATAAAATTTGAAAATTGTGCCCTAAATTTATAGTTCGTCTGTTTAAATATTTTAATTGGTTACCTGTGCATTACGACATTTTAGATCATTCAAAATTTATAATAGTATTACTACGATATTCTAGAAATCTGTAACATTTTTGATCGTATACATGATTGGAAATATATGGGTAGTTTGTTAATACTTAATTGTTGCGTACAAATATTCTATGATTACATTATCGTAATGGTTTGTCATAGATTATTACTACATTTTTGAGACTTTCTTAAAATGAATTAATTATTCCTACCAAACTAGAATTTCATATAATCATGGCCTCAGCATCAACTGCAATAATAATTAAAATAAAAATATGTTAATTTTCAAAAACGATCTGTAATATCATACTTAGTACATTCCTGGTTTTGGCGCAACTGCGTCGCGCAGCTTCCCTAATTTGATCAACATAAAAAGTATATATATTATCGGGTATTTTTAAAACAAAATCTTTTTAATATTGTCAATATAAACCAGATTTTGTAATTTTAGACTTGTTATTTATTATTTACTATATTCAGCTTTACTTGGGGGCAATACACAAATAAATTTGCTATGGTTGAGTATAATCAAGATATCGATAGAGATGATTAAATTAAAATATATATATTTAAATATTTAAATTAATTTATTTGTGTTTTTAGTTATATATATTTATATGTTGTTGAGATTTTTTTCTAAGTAATATTATGGGGTTTTTTTCTTAACATACTATAATTATATATTATATAAATCTTAAAATTCCGAACCTCTTGGTAATAATTTTTAATTCATGCTCAAAAGTATTTTATTATTTTATTACACTATAAAATACTGTATGTACTATACGTATGCACTGTATATACTGTACACGAAAAAAATGAGTTATCATGTAAATGGCACATCTTTGGTTGTATATATTGTAACTATTAAGGTAGAAGAGCATATTCGAACTGATTTAACTCTAATAGTTACTAGGAGATAAGTTTCTGATTTATTCGAATAAAAGTTTCTTCTGCACTACACTAGCTTACTTCTTTTATTTTTCTTGAAATAATATTCTCTACTTGTATCCTTTGTATTGTATTGTATTGGGTTCTATCGTGTTGGATTCTCTTTCTTTACTGAAGTCAAATTCATTCGTTTAAAAACATTTGAATTTAATATACATGTTAATGTGTTGTTTGGCACATTAACGTATTGTTTAACACGCTAAGTGATAGTACAACTAAGCATAGTACGTTGACGTGCTATTAAGAATGATTATAATCTGCACCCTTAACACTCAAATGTGCTAACACGTTAACGTGTTATGAAGATTTTACAAGTGGCGATTATATATCAATCGTGAGGTTTACATTGATTCTGACTAACATTTAACGAATTATACAAAAAACAAATGAAAGTTACCTATACTAAATAAGCTATTTACAAATTATGTAAACTAATCGGAAAAGTCGAATCTTCAAATGTCACACAAATTCGACAGAATAAATTCGCGTGATCTAGTGATCGAATCTGCATCATTTTAAATCATGCGTATAATGATCACTGATCAAATTTTAAGTTTACTGATCCCCCGAATTTTCTATTAGTTAATTGCAAATTTTAACTTCATTGAATGAAATAAAACACTAATCAGATACTTAAAATTTAAGTAAAAACTATCAATTTGAATAATCTATTTATAAGTATCGATTTGAATAAACTATTAGTAATCATTATTCATGTAAAAATTAAATATCTATTTAAATATTTTTTTAAATTATTAAAACCAGTACTTTAACTATTCACTATCGAATAAAAAAAAAACACTTCAAAGCTCTTTTTCAATAGTTTAATGGAATCATTTCATTATAGATTGAAATAACTGTAAATGAGAATAAAGCCAAATAAAACTAAAATTATATCTCTATTATTTTTTTATTTATTTGGTTTTTTTTCTTTACTATTCATTTCTTTTCTAGCTTTTTTTCCAAAATTATTTTTTATTTTTTTTTTTTAATTCGTTTTGATCTGTTTTTAAAAAATCATATAATACGATCATTCAAGAAAAGGAACTTCGTACAATGTACAAATTTAATAGCATAAATTCTCGTGATCAAATGATCAGATCAGATCTGCATCATTTTAAAGCATATATACAGCGATCACTGGTCAAATTTTAAGTTACTTAGTTTTCTATTTATCGAATGCAAATTTTATCTCTTGTAAATCACCATTTAGGTACTTTAAAATTATGTAAAAAGGTATCAATTCGAATAATCTATTTGTAATTATTATTACTGTAAAAAATATCGATTCGAATAAACTATTAGTAATTGTTATGTATGTAAAAGTTAAATAATTATATAAATATTTCTTCTTACTCATTAAAACTAATACTCTAGCTATTTATTCACTATCAAATAGAAAAAAAAACATTAAATCGTAGTAAATTTGGAAATTTTTGCCCACGCAATTAATATAAGTGTAGATGATTAAACTCCACGCTATATTAATAAATGCACTAAAAATTCAACGACTACAAAATTTTAAATCAGAATTACATAACTTTGTTACTATTCAATTAACGCATAAAGACAAAACAAAATATTACCAAAAAATATAATTCTAATCAATATCTTGTAATAAAAATTAATTGCTTATTTACTTAAAGAATAAGTCAACAAATAAAATTATCATAAATTCATCAGAAAATACCGTACAAAATCTATAACAAAACTTTCTTACAATTATATTATATAATTAAACTTAAATTAGTATATAATAAAATTATACTAAAATTGTTAACTCTGAGGCAATTTCACTTTACCGAAAATAATAACGATAAAACATTTACCTTGAACCTGGAAAAAACTTGTTATACTAAGTAAAGTTTTTCCTTAATTATGACTTCGTAACCCAAACTTTGAACACCACTTAATATATCCAAATTAAACAAAAAGATCAAATAACTTTACGTAAATTAATTAAACCTTTAAACACTGATTTATCAAAAATTAATCCATTCTATTGTAAGGTTAATCACCCGCATCATTTAATTCCGCCCTTAATCACATGATAATTGCTGATAATATTAACTATTACAATAACCATTAGAAGAATTATATTAATAACGTTATTTAAACCACCAACAAAAACCTATTTACAAAAATCCAAGCTACTAAAACAACCTTAAGACCTGATATTATTACAGTAATATTTATGAGCCACAATGATACTTTGATACCTAAATTATCTCCCACCTTAATTTGATCGATCATTGATCATCCTTAATCTTCTTAACCTTAATCCCGTAACATTTATTAAACCGAAACCAACTAAATTCTGTATTTTATCACCTTTCCCTTATAGTCAAAAAAATTTAAATAAATCTACTTAATTACAAAATAATTTACTAGTAAATATTTACAAAAAAAATTCGTACTTGTTTAATTAACGAAAACAAACTTCAGAAATAAAAAAAAAAATTTTAGACTCACGCAATTTTCAAACAAACTATTCTAGACCCAAAATCAACGCACTAAAAATATGTCTTTCTACAAAATAGAATTATATGTTTTAAAATTTAAACCAATAATCAGCAGCAATAAATAAATAAAAAATCTTGTTCATCTCTAAATATATTATATATCAACACATACAACATATTCATTTATTTCTAGCACCCTTTAAGCGACTCAAGCGCCTAGTTATTACATGAAAATATATTTTATATAATTATATGGCTTTTCACGAAAGTTATTCAAATCTTTTTATCCATCTACCTTCTTCATTAATAAAAGCTGGATGGAATCGGCTTACAACTCAAAAAAAAAATCCATTATCAGAAAGTGAAGCCAGCAGTATTAGCCCTATTATAGAGGCATTTTTAAAACATGAAGTTGATAGATATCAAAGAAAAAAAAATCTCGATATAATCCTATTCAGGATATCTGCTCTACAATAGAAGTACCAGTTTCAAGACCTAAAGAGTTATACCTCAACGAGGCTCCTAATAGCTTGCTTTGCAATACTAATATCCAAGTAATTAAGACCCAAGGAGTTATTGCTCCACAATACTCTAAAGAAGAGGTTAATGCTAGAATCAAAGAAGCTACAGATAATTTACGTCAAGAATTTATTAAATCTACTGAGGAAACCTTAAAAACTATTAAGCAACAGAAAGATATAGAATGCAATCAAATTAAAATAGATATGAATAATAGAGCTAAAAATTTATTTGAAATTACATTGAAAAAATATATCCAAGATGGTACTATATTTAATCTTATTCATGCATTAGAAGAGAAAGATGGTAGGTTATATCCTGATATATCTAGATTTAAAGCGTTATAATTCAGAGAAGAATTGATTTATACATTTTTCCCATATAGAAATATCTTGAAACTCAGCTTCCCAATGCATTGGATTGTATTATTGCAATGCAATATCCCTTCAGAACTAATTATTTTTTTTTGAGTGAATTAGAAATTCGAAGCTTTG
The DNA here is from genome assembly GCA_003550325.1 of Gigaspora rosea. NCBI lineage: Eukaryota > Fungi > Glomeromycota > Glomeromycetes > Diversisporales > Gigasporaceae > Gigaspora > Gigaspora rosea. The sequence goes on along the minus strand of QKWP01000353.1, from coordinate 269,547 downwards.
CTTCCTCATCTTTATTATAAACAGAAAGTGGAATAGTAATACTTTTTCCGTTAGCTGATGCTATAAACTCACCCTTTACTATAGGTTCCCAGCCAGCTCGATGTTGCCATCTAGTACCAAGAATAAATAATGATATATCATTACCATTATTATCTTTTTCTGTTGGTAAAACTAAAAACTCATCCGAAATTGTTAAGGTATCATTTTCAATACCTATAATAACAGGTATATCAGAAAAGCTCCCAATAGAATGTTTTTCGCCTACAGCACCTGTTAGTCTATAAACCTTTTTTCTATCTATTTTTAACCCAAAATATTTTATAAAATGGTTTGCGATATTTTTAGAAATATGTGACCCATCTGAACCCATATCAAGTAATGCATGGGGTATTTCTAAATCATATACTTTACATAAAATAGTGGCATAATTATTGGATTATTTTATTTGCAAAAAGTTTATTTTTAATGGGTCAAGCCAATTTCGATATAACTGAGCTTCTTGATATTATTTTATAGCATAATTTAGACACAAAGTGTCCTGCTTTGCAAAAGAAGGAGACCCTTCTACCTTCTCACAATAGAAGACAGAAATAGACCCGAAAGGTCATTGCTTCACAATACTGGCATATCATTTTTTGAGCATGCAAGGAAAAATGGTTCTAAAATAATTTGATACTTTTTTATTATATTTTCCCATACTTTGTCTACTTCTTTATTTGTATAATTTTTTGAATGATACGAATAAAATGAGTCTTTCATTTCAGAAAATAATTTACTAAGATCTGTATATATTTCAGTTAGAATTTCTTTAGGACATTGAGAAATATATCTTGTTAAAACATATTTAACTGATTCTAAAAATATCTAGTTTTCATTAATAGCTTTTTTATTAGTTTTTGGTTTTTTAGATTTCTTTTTTATAGAAGACTTAGGGCATGCTATTTATCACATGATTTTTACCATGGATATATGGTCAGAGGTAGTGATCATGTCTATATATTATATTAATCAATCAGAATTAGATAAAGTGATCACACCATACATGGATAGGAGTAGCTACTAAGTAAAAAATATCACGTGATAAATGGCACGCTCCTTAGAAACCCCACTTTTTTTTTATATTAAACAATTAGTTTCTCTAAATTCAATCTCACTATTTTCTTGATCACTTTCTTCTTGGCTACTTTCCTCTTGATTGCTTTTATTATTTATATATTCTATATTATCTTCTGATTGGCTTTGGTCTATATACTCATATTGGGAGCTACTGATATTATTAATCTTTTTAGTCTTTTTAGACACGAAGTGTTCTGCTTTACAGACTTTAGGGCAATTCCTTTTTGTGTGACCGGCTTTTCCACATATAGAACAGTATCTTTCTACTAATACTTTCTTTGATTTTGTTAAATACGGATCATTGAGCAAAAACCTTACTGATATCTTTAAATTTAAATGGAAACTCAAATCGAAGATACTCCGTGATATTATATCCAATCTTGATCGTATTCATTCTAAAAAATATTTGCATCAAGATATTCATCCTGGAAATATTTGTTGAAAAAAGATTATGAAGCATATATTACCAATCTAGATTTATCAAAACCACTTGATGAAAGGAACGAGAAGATCGTATTCATGGAGTTTTACCTTATATTGCACCGGAGCTTTTTCAAAAACAACCATATACTCAAGCTTCAGATATTTATTTCATTCGGAATAATCATGGTTGAAATAACAACTGGTCAAAGGCCTTTTAATAATTATAAATTTGATAATGACCTCGTAATAAAAATTTGTAATGGACTACGGCCAAATTTTGGACTAGGAATTCCTGATTGTTATATCGAATTAGCAAACCAATGCATGGTTTCGAATCCAAGAAAACGTCCAACATCTAGTGAAATAATTATTAAACTTAATGAATGGTTAAATATTATTGAAAGTGAAGCTGAAAATAAAATTAAAAAACGTTCAATGTTTAGAGAAATAATTATTAAACTGAATAAATGGTCAAATATTTTTAGAAGGAATAAAAGGTTAATTAAAAGCCAATTTTTAGAAAGTGATGAGATTAATGAAAAATTGCCAATAATTAAGGAAAATTTAAAAGACATATATACAAGTAAACCTTATAATATAACTGATATTAACAGAAACCTTTCAAAACTGAAAACTAGTAAAACTGCTGTTAATATAGAAGTTTCAGATGATCAATTAACACTATGTATTTATTAATAAATTAAGTTCTATTATTTATGATTATTACTATCTATTTGTTAAATTAAACTTTTTATCGTGGGATCATTATTTATTGTAATTAAGTTTTAATAAATTAAGCAAATTCTTTAATTCGTAATAATCAAAAATATATTGAAAAATTATACTAGTTCAATTTGTTTTACGATCAAAATTATACATGTATTATCTATGCAAAATTAATAAGTTTAGATAAATCTACTTTACATATTACAAAAAATTATATAAGATTTAATCATAATTTATCCCTCTAAATTATGATTTAAACATTATGTGTATTCATCATCCTCATAATCATAAATATGATGTACAAGAATAGAATTTATTGAATAAAAAATATTTTTAAATATAATAAATATATATTTCCATTTAATTATTGCGGTTGTACAGTATAATTTTGAGACCCCTATGATTTATTTTTTTTATGATTAAATGCGATTGGATTGCTAAAGCCGGCTAATTTAACATAAAGCTGAGCTTGACACATATGACAAATTGGTTGGTTTTAGCAATCGTGATCGCAATAATTTAAACATAAAAAAAATTAATCATAGAGGGCAATAAATTAATTAATTTATGCTTAAATTTTTATTATTTAAAGAAAATAAACGATTAAATTTATAATGTACATATGTAGTATTAGAGAATATTGTATGGTTTCGATCATTGATTTTCCATTTGATGTGATTATTGATCTCCTTGTATCTCACGTCATTCAGAAGGTGAATTTACCATTGGTCGAATGACAAATCTCATTTTTATTCGGTAATTCATTGATCGGTAAATAGTCATCGAACAATTGTTTCAAAATGTAATTTTTGTAATAATTACGTTTTATTAAATTTTTTTTTAAATATTACTTTTCACTTTTTAATACTAACATTTGGTAATTCAATTGAATTTAACAACTCTTTTTATCAATAAACACATTTGAGAGCTCTTTTTACAACTCTTCGAATTCTTAATAAAATACATAATAAATATTGCACGATTACAATCATATCATATTAAATAATTTTTTTTGTCGAATATTTAAATATTTATTGTCACGAATGATCATGAAATTGGATGATAGTGACATTTGAATCTATTTTATGTACGAATTTTAAAAATTTTTAGGGCCTTTTTTGTTAAATTTTTTTTTATGGTTGGATTAGGATTTAGGGTTAGGGTTATTAATAAAAGAGTATAGGTGCATTTTTGTAGGGTTTATATTTTCATATTGAGACCCCAAATTTCACCACCATCCGATTTCACGATCATCCGCGACATTTATTATGCTGTATAAAGGTATTAATTAAATAAACAGTCTATTTTTAGACCATTCATATCTTATATTTTCAGTTAGAACAGGGTAAATCATAATATGGTCACCTTAAACTGACGTTCATTATAATAAGCCTTTAGAGTAATTATATTTACTGTATTTCGAAATTTCGTTAATTGAAAGTTTTTGTGATCAATGAAATATTAAAAAAAGAAATAAGAAATTTTTACTTACGCACATAACGATAAATATATATATATATATATATATATATTTTTTTTTTTTTGAATTACATTGTAACGTTTATGCTTAATGAAGTGAAGTTTATTTGAACAACTACGCACATAATGATAAATATTTAAGCGCATCTTTTAACTGTTTATTTCTTTTTTTTTCTTTTTTATGAATTTTTTTTTTTTTTTTTTT
>QKWP01000353.1:225259-259758 GCA_003550325.1 Gigaspora rosea | reverse complement strand
CCACAGCCATTATCCACAGCCATTATCCACAGCCATTATCCACAGCCATTATCCACAGCCATTATCCACAGCCATTATCCACAGCCATTATCCCTGTAAAAACAAGTTACAAAATCTCATGACGATAACCATAAAGGATACATAACAAAACCTGTGCGTGATCGGTCATAAAGTCATCTGATCTCGCAATAATGATCGCCCTGTCACTTCGTTGACAGGCTTTTCACTATTATACACAGTCCAGATGGGGTGGCAATCCCATCCCGGGTCCAATCCTCCCATACGTAATCAAAAATAGAATCAAGAAAGAAATAAGGGTCTTAGGAAGTAAAGGGAATAATAAGAACAAAATAAGAGAAACCCTGTATAAGGGGTTAGTAATTAGCTAAACCCACCCATATAATTGTAATATTTAAGTAATAAATAAATTACGCCTCCCGGCGTCCCCTCATAGAAGGGGTCTTAAAAAAAAATAAAATAAAATAAAAGCAAATGGATTTAAATGGACATGAAAATACCAAAGGTTTTTTGTCACTCTTCAAATCTTCCATTTGAACATCTTCGCATTCCTCGCTCTCCGTATTCCCGCCAAAAAGCGAAAAGGAGTTGAAGCTATATTTCGTTCAGATAACCATACACAAAAATCATTTTAGAGATCTTTATGAATGTCTATCTTACCCTTTAAAACGCTTGGTGCAAACATTCCCTTTAAATCAGCATTTATTTCGATCTTTACGTCTTTTGATACTTGAGTAAAGGCTATGACGGCGTTGTTGTGGACTCGATCATAGATTCTACAAATGATGAATACATATATTTGAGATTTGGAATATATACTTGATAAATCTTCATGACCACTATCCAGTTCGAGATTTTTCGCCTCTTTAGGGTCAACGACTAAAAACACTAACAAACCCATTTATTTACAAACTTTTTAGGATCAGCTTTTTTCGGATCATAACCCAAAAGCCCTTTCAAGATTCCAATCTGTTTTGTTTTCTCTTCTGACAGTATTCGATCTATATCACCATTTTGCATGATATTATTTTCATCGGTATCATTATTTTCGTCGTCGCTAACAAAATCGCTAGTCAATTTGAACCGGTCATCACAACGAAAATTTTTTTGATGGTTGAGACGTTCTCGTCCTGACTCGTCTTCAAATATTGGATTAATTGCTATATCTGCAAGTTTTACAACTTTCGATTAAAAATTATGAAATTGCATCAATATATAATGCTTAAATAATTTTTTCAGTACCCAAGGATGGATTTTGCTAGATCATTATCGGAAAATATTATATGATTCTTTGACTTCTGTGAAAGGCATAAATTATTAAAATAATGAGGTTAAAATAAATAAATAAGATAAAAATATTTAATAACCGTTGATCCATCATACTTTCTTAACGCTTGAGTAATTTTATCCTTTCCCGCTTTCTTTTCCAATGCACGTTGCTTTATCGCCTCTAAACGAACTTTATTCAATTGTTCCTAATCATAGGAATAATTTAGATCCAAAATATAAAGTGGGATATTAAATGGTATTATATTACCTGCTTTGACGCGACTTTATTCTTCAATTTCTTGAGACTACCAACATTAGATTGTGGTAATTTATCCGGTGATGGGATATTCCCATTCTGCCCTTCTGCATTTCGTTCATTTTTAACATAGGATATATTTTGATATTTTTTACTCCGAATATACCTAAAAAAATTATTCTATTTTGAAATCATACCATTTTCGCTTGTACTACTGTCATTTTGATGCTTTTTTTTTCGTCAGCCGATAATTTTATATAATCGTTATGAAAATATGTTAATTGATCGAGCGGCTTCGGTTTTACATCTATTGTGTTATCCGAAAATTTTTGGAGATTATTTTTATACAGGCTTGGATCAATCATAAGATGAAAATGTAATAAAATGGTAACGCATAAGGAACCGACATGAAATCTAATGTGGAACTTAATAGATTAATCGAGTTGTTCATTCTACCTTTGTTCCGTCATTTCTTCTGATGCGCTTTACTGAGACCGCAATACCATATTTCGATTTTTTCAATCCCTATTATACGTTTACTCAGATTTTTTGAAATAAAAGAATTATGATTGTTTTATTTTCAGCTAACCTTTCTTATTGTCTGTTACCAAACTCATATCTTCAGCAAACATCGTATCCTTATTTTTATGTCTACGTTTTTTAGGGACTAATGGTGACAAACTACTTAAAGTCTTTTGATTTTCCCATTCTTCTTTTAACCTTTTTGTTATAGAAATTTAAGTAGTTGCTGTTTGTAATATGATCAATCTTTCTGATTAAATTATAATTATTATAATTATTAAAAAATAAAATTGCCTTTGTTTATAGTCAGGCTTAGCGTCCTGGATCTTTAATGTCATTTCTTTCCATTTTACACCATTAAAAATGGACATGCCTTTATTATTATCGATAAAAATTTAACATTACAAATTACAAATTGGATTAAACTTATATTCTTTATAATTTGATGAAAAGCATGAAAAGGCTTAATCGTACATTTTTTCAGTTATCTGCAGTATTCTCAATAGTTATATAAGCAAACCCACGACAGTCTCCTAATGTAAAAACCAAATCAGAAAATAATGAACACCACATTTCGTAATATAACATTCTTTTTCTGAAAGAATTTACCTGTGCTGACCAAAACGACTTTTAAGATCATTTTCGGTTATATATCTGGATAGACCACTGATATAGGTGCGTCTACTTAAAGTTGCGTCTGTACAGTACATAACGAACGCTACTTAACAACGTATTTGATAATTTTACAATGAACACAAATGTTTACCTATGGCCGCGCTCTGTCCGACAACTTATTATAAAAATTATTATATATCAGAAATCAGATTAAGATGGGATCGTCGGATTGCATCTCGCCACATTTTTTTTAGTCAAATTTAGATTGTGGGATGATTTTTATCATTTTTTATCATCTTGGCACCTGATTGGGAACTATTATAACGGTCGAAATTGCGATAGAGCAATTAAAAAATAGCACTTTTCACTTCCAGCTTAAAAGTCTTTTTTAATTAATTTCTAATATAAAAATCATGTACATCAATTTATTGCTGCTCACACNACATTTGACATGAGGTAGTTACCCTCTACTTGAGAAAAGTTCGCAACTTTAGTTTTGTAGCATAGTAATGTTATTTAACAAGTTGTTACAGAATTAAATATCAAGTTTTATTGTTAAATTTGCTATATTTTATTTTGTTTTTAGAGCGTTAGTTCTAGAGATGTTAAATTGCTCAAGCAGTTTGGTTTATGCTCGAAGCATGCCTGCTTGGATACCAAAGCAGACTGAACTGGTTTTTACAAACCAGTTAATATAAGCATGCTTATATAAGCAAATTTATATAAGCATACTTATACAAGCATGCTTTATATAAGTAAACTTGTATAATAAAAATATCAAATTGCTCAAGCAATTTTGTTTATACTTGAGCATTCTTACTTTGATACTAAAACAAATTAAACCTAGTTTTTATTAAAATTGTTTAAAAATACCAAAAAACTAAATACCAATAGTACTATAGCCCAATATATAAAATATTAAAAGAACAATTATACCAATATATTATTAATTTAAAATTTAAATTTTCAAAAAAAAACTCAAAATAATTATAATTTCAAAGAATTAAATCTTATATATATAAATATTATTTTGAAATAATAATTCTAAGTTTTATTAGAGTTAAAATAAAACTAAGTTAGTATAAGGTTAGATATTAGCATATTATAGTTATTTTGACTTTAATTTGGCATTTGATATTTAGATTATATTCAGAATTATGTATTTACAGGATTGTGATTTTCAGAATTGTAATTATTCAGAAGTTATTAAAGCATATAAAAAATTATTTATAAAAATTTTCATAATTTGATCTAGTTGGATTATGAAAACCAATAATTAACCTGTATAGCTATTGTAACAAAAATTTAATTGTTAAATTATTAAATATGAAGCCAATAAATATGTATCCTTAGAATTTATTTGAAATATATTTGCTTTGAACAAATTTAATTAAGCTAATTTAAATCATATTTGATTTTAAGCAAATTTGAAGCATAATTGCTTTAAGCAGTTTTGAAGCATTAAAAGCATATTTGCTTTTAAGCAGTGCTTAAAAAATTTATAAGCAAACTGTAAAAGTTTGTGCTTGGAACCTGCTTGAGCAGAGTTTATATAAGCATTTTAACATCCCTACTTGGAATGTGGTGGGAATGTCTTGGTTCTTGATAAGAACTCTTTCTTTGGTGACAACTTAATGAAAGCAACGGCTGGTATTAACGGGCTTTGACCAAAACTCAAATAGGTGGGTAAAACTCGAAGAACATACAATACTCATCACTTATTGTTAACACTGAGAAATTTCCTTCATAAGCAAGTTTTATCTAAGAATTAACATGAAAATATTTTATATTCCTTGACATTCAAGATTCTATTAAAATCTTCACTCAAGATACAGCATGATCTGCTAGAGATCTTGCTCACCCTGATCTTATAAAGTTCTTACTGGAAATTCTGCCTCTGTTGTTGAATGGTTTCAGGAGAATTCTGTTAGACCTTTCTCTTGTATCTCGATTCAGAGGTCATTCTCAACCACATATTCATTGTGAAAAAGAAATGTTCCCGGGTATGACGATAATCTACACTTTAATGGAAGGCATCGAAGAAATTGTCAACAATCAGCCTGATTGAACCCGGCTCATCAAGAAGGCACATGTAACGAAGTTAATTAAGGAAGATGATTCAAAGATGGCCAAACTTGCAAAGAATATGGTCCTGTGATTTTGGCTAGTGGTGGTTATGCAGCTGATTTCACAGAAGACCCTTTGCTAAAAAAGTACTGTCCAGACATATACTATTTACCCACTACCAATGGCCACAAAATGGTTATTGCCATTGGAGGAAAGGCTACTCATACAGAAAAGGTTCAAGTCCATCCAACAGGATTGGTTGACCTAAGGTGTATGATGCAAAAATCAAATGTTTGGCCGCTGAAGCACTTTGGGTGTTGGTGGGCTGCTTTTAAATGGTGAAGGAAAATGGTTCTGTGGTCATCATGATTACATTACTGGCAAAATTTGAAAAACCAAGGTACCTGTTCGTCTTGTACTTAATAGTAAAGCTTTAAAAAAAAATTGAATGGCATTTTAAACATTATGTTGGTCATGGTTTGATGAGAAATTTTCTGGTGAAGCATTGGCAAAAGAATCGGTATTTCTGCATCACAACTAAAGGCAACGTTCGATGGTTATAACGACATTGCTTCTAACAAAAAGAAGGAACCATTTGGCAAAAAATTCTTCTATAACATTCCAATCACAATAAACGATCAATTTCATGTAGCTTTGATGTCTCCCGTATTGCATTATACTATGGTATGATTGATATGATTTATGACATATTTCTAATTATCTACACTTAAGTTTTATGATTCATGCATTGCTTTTTGTAGGATGGAATTGATATGAATGCGGAGTCTGATATGCAAGAGCAGGTTATTCTGGACTATTTGCTTCTGGAGAAATAGCTGGTATTAATGTTTGACAATTTAATCTTTAATGTTCAAAAATCTAATTTCTCAAATTGCAATAGATTAGGAGGATCCTCTCTTTTTGGATATGTAGTATATGGCCGTTGTTACTATCCGGTTAGGAGATATCAGACCCGCCGGTTAAAGCTATCGGGATAGTGAACGATATTTACGAGTTAACAGCAGAGAAGTCCAGATAGAGAATTATGAAAGAGTTAGGATACTTTGGTGTAAAAGGAGTTGAATCAGGTTAAGGGGTTAACAAGGAATGAATTGGTATATAATTAAACAAAGGGGTTATCTATCGATATCAATCATTAATCAGCAGAAACAATTAAATATTACAGCAGTTAAATAAATCTATCTATAGTCCTAAATGTATTATCAATAAACAATCAAATATCGTTATGTCGATATGTGTACCAGTAGCAGTATCAAAATAATCAACAATAAATAAGATAACTAATAAAACAAATAATAAAACAGCAGCGTAATGCTAACACGCAGTGTTGAAAATTTGATAATAATAAATGTATATAATTTGCCTTCGGCTTTGAAATGCCTCCTAACTTATATAGGTCAAAGTTTATTATTTAAAAAAAAAACAAAACGAAAGCCGAAAGCCTTAATGAAAGCAAAAATTCAACCCTTAAAAAAAAGGTTTTAAAAAAAAAAAATCAATCAAATTGATGTTTTGGATTTACGGTTTACGTGTTCAGACTGATCCACATAAATTGATCACGGGATACCGATAGGGCTATCAGAAAAGAAAATTTTTAATTTTTCAAGTGTAACTGTGTTACTGGTGATTTTGCATCTCGTTATCTTTTCCAGAATTTGTCTAGGATGAATTGCCAGACAATTGAAACCATATCAATCAACCATTTCTGTTGACCCAACAAATCAAAAGGTGTATTTAGAAATCTCTTGCGGTTCACATAAAGATGCTACAAGCCAATATACTCCAGTTCAAGCTCCTCAAGCTTCACCAAGCCAGGAACCTGCTCCTGAAAAGAAAGCTGATACATTAACACGTGAGAAGCAGGAATACCGCCAAAGAAGTCGCTAAGCATAATAAAGAAAATGGTTAATAATATTTTATATATTCCTTAGTCATAATTTATAAATTTTTATTGAATTAATAATTAATAAGCTTATGATTTATATATAAATTTTCGATCGAAATTTTTTTTATTGGTTCACATTTAACGGAGTGTTTTTTACCCTTTTATATGTTATTTTTTTTCTTTTTGGATTCTCTCTTATGATAACGACTCTTTTCCTGTTGATCAATAGTCAGTCTGTTGGGTGATAGTTAACAGTGAAGTTTTAAATGTTACAAATTTTCTTCCAGGTAAATCTAGTTAGAATTGATATTTCATTTGTCTTTAACTATCCATTTGACACATTCTATATTTTAATTTAGATCATTCTGGCATAAAAAGGCCATTCTAATTTATGCTAGAAAGGATGCTACTGAAGAGGTGAAAAAAAATATTCTTTTGATTTGTTCGTTTTAAACATTTATTAAAGAAATTTTGAATTAATTATTTTTATAATTCAATATGCTGCATGATAAAGGTGTAGTGCAAAAGTATTCACCAGAGGCAAGTATAAAGATTTAATCTTAATTTATAGCATGTATAGTTTTATTTACTTTTTTTCATTTTTTTCATTTTCATTAACAGTCCATAATTGGAACCTTAAAGAGATAGTGGTTTAACTCAAAGAACCATCGTGTGTTTTGTTAAATTTTATATAAAATGTGATAAGTAGATAAGATGTTCAATTTATAACAATTTATATTGATATTTATTTTATTTGTCAGCAAGTAATAAAATGTTTTATTCAATATGTAATGAATAATTACTTGATATTGAATTTAATATATGCAATTAAATCTGATTATGTGGAGAGAATAATTGCACTATCCAAATGCATCTCAGCCGGACTATTAGTGAAAGTTATTGTGCTCAAAAGAGAAAAGGTCTATATGATTTTGGCCAGAAGAAACTTGTACTTTAAAATAAATTGTATCATTTAAAGTGAAACGTCCCAAAATTTTACAAATATAAATTTCTTTAGTGGATTACATTTTGGAGTTCATATATAAAAATCACCTGCACTTGTTGAAACCAACTTTTAAACTCCTTAGCCATAATATGGGTTGTACATTAAATAAATTTGCGTCAGAAATACTGCTTCATTATGATTTATAATTACTACATACTTTAATATTAATCTGATGCACAGTACAATGACATATTTTCATTAATTATAAGTTTATGTTTTGAATACACGCGAAAGGTTCATTAATAGATTCATACTTTTAGATACACGTGAAAGATTTATTAGTTTAATAATTTATGATTTTGAATACATGTGAAAAATTTATTATTAAGTGATTCATGGTTTTAAATGCACTCAAAAATTCTCAGCCTTTATTAATTAATCAAAAATAATTTATACAAAGATTCGTACATAATCAATTACAGTATTAAAAAAATTATAATTTTACATATTAATGAAAAAAAAACAAAAAAGGTCGAGATACTTAGTTTCAGAGATTATATCTCCTACTTGTCCCAACCACTGTGAAGAGGTATCTTGTCGATTGGGAAAGTTTCCCCTAACCCAGTCTCCTACACACCAGTACTAGTCTTGAACGTTCCTGGTTTTCAGCTGGTTGTTCCCTTGAATCATTAATACGTACATCTGTATTTCATCAAGTAGCTTTGACTCAATTTATTCTCTAGAGTTCGAGAAAACGACCCCTCCCCTACAGAAAAAAAAACTCCCATGAAAAAAAACCTACACCCTCCAAAACACAAAAACATCTTACGAAAAAAACAAAACATAAAACACTAAACTACTAAATAAACGGTATATAATAAAAACAGTGTATACTAAAACAGTGTATAAGGTATAAAATATAGAGCAAGAAAAGTAGAAAGTAATGAAAATTCAGTTGAAGATGGGAAAAAATCATATATTACAGGTGTTTTTCAAACGCGAATATTGATTATGTAGTTTATCCTTATTTGGAGTCTGCTAAAGCCTTGTACCCACATGACTTTTTATATGTAGATCAGCCAATCAGAATTATGAAATTTTGTTTACATGAAGAAGTCAAAAATCAAAAAACACAAAAATATAAAAATGATAGTCTAAACCCGTTTTGGAGCATTAATAAAAAATGTAGAGAAGGCAATTTTACCTATATATATACCCTTTTCTAACGGTAAAAATAACCTAGCCCTAATTATAACTAAATTTCAAAAGTCATGTGGGTACAAACAAGGCTTTAGCGACAAACATTTGCTGATCAAACCCTTTCGTAAAAATAGAGAGTCCTCTGCTTCGCTTTGGACTAATAAAATTACCAATAATTAAAGAACCTGTATATAAGATACAATTTAATTAAATAGACTCGAATTACATAATTCATTAGTCACAAAATCAGCTATAAAAGATTTATAAAATAGATCGATGAATTTAATAGTCATTAGAAGTATAAAGCTTAATTGTGACAAGTATAGTTATAAAATTGTAAAACAAAAAGATCTTTTGTAACTCTATCTGCTGATCACTTGTACCAACAAATACGCTAACACTTCAGAAGTAAAGTCTTAAAAAAATAGTAGAAAAACCACAAAAACATGCAACCTGGCAGCTATTATTTAGGGATACAGTTAACTGAGCCTACTAATAGCTTTAGAGTTTGTCACTCACCACAAAAGTGGCACTTGTCATTTAGAGATAAAGTTCATAGACTATCTACTGACAAGCCTAGAGTTTATCACTCACCACATACTGAGAAATTCTTGGTGCTTTCTTGCTAGATCTTGAACTATACGGGAAGAACCACCATCTTTACGATGGCTACATGTGAACTCTTTTTGGTGTTGTTGGTTTGTGAAGAATTTTCAAAAAGTGGGCTTTTTGGCATACCCCTCCAAAAGATCTGCAGTGTTTACTGCTCCCAAAAGGAAAGGCACCTACCGTATTGGATACAATCATCATGAGTGGCTTGGAAACAAGTAACATGGAAGATGTGTGAAACTTAAGAAGAAACTACTAGAAAAAGATTATAGAAGCTGTGTTTGTTTTAAGCAGTCCGGTTTATATGACTGCTTTCCGTTTAACATACTGGGACCTTGGCCATTTTGAACAAAATAAGGTTATGGATGTTAACAATTTTTATTTGTAAGTCAAGAAGGTTATGATAACATAACTTTATTATGCTAACTTTAGGCCTCAGGTAAAGATTTAAGGTAGCAGAAGGCTATCATGAAGTCTGAGTTTCTTTTCTCAAATATTGTAAAATTATTTCTCTTCTGCATGTAATAATATAAAAATAAATAAATGACAAAGAGACAGGTTTCGGTTATAAAATAGTAAAAAAAAAATAAAAAAAATAAAAATCGTAAAACAAAAGATACCAACATTTCTACTTAAATTATTATCACATCTAATTTTTAGTATCTTCAATCTTTACAAAATGATTTCAAAATTTAAAGCTTCTAATGAACCAAAAAAGAGAGGCAGTTACAAACCATGCATAAAAATAAAATTAAACTCACATCTCTTACTTAAAGATAATAACAAAAAAAAGGTAATTATTTGTTAAATAATGATGCAAATTGTATAGTTGAAATGGAATGCGAATTTGTCTAATAAAAACGAAGTCACAAACCATAATCAATTTTTTTAGGAAAATGGTCTTAATATTGATCCTGATAATATATGATGCAAATGGTCCATTCGACAAACAATTAAAATGCAAATTGTTAAACAATGTATTTGTGAAAGTTATCATGAAAAATCAAATCATATTCCACTAACTCACCTTCATGACATTATTACATCAAAGTCTTTTAAAGAAGCAAAAAATATGGTAAACACAATTAATAAGAATGTTACTAACATACTACAACATTATAATTTTCTTATCGATGGTCCTAACAAACATTCTACTACTTTCAAAATAATTTTATTACTTAAGCATCTTGAATTTTCTATTGCAGCACACTCTGAAATTCTATGCCCATTTACTATCAACTTAACTTATACCTCACTTGAATCCTTACTACACAACTGCCCCAATATATAACCTTTAAATATCAACTACGTTCTAAAAATATTATGTTCTTAGAACAACTTACTTCTAATAAAAATACAACACTTTTAGCTTGGCCATATATCTCTTCTAGAATTCTTAACCTAATATCAGAAAAAAACCAACATGGTTTTGTACACTTGAAAATAAAATCCTATAATACTTCTACTCACCAAATTAATACCTCCCACTATCTCTAATACTAATTCACTCTCATTTCAAACTAGCTACTTCAACCCCAAATCTAAACCATGGCTAATAACCTACTTAGATCAAGAGATTATAATTAGAAAAGCTCGCCATTTTAATCACTCTACAAATACAATCTCTATAACACACTGGAAAATACATGCTGATCTTAGCCTTACATCCTTATATCCTATACCAAATGCACACTGCACTCCCTGCTCAGAATGTACTCTAAACTCAAACAGAATTCAAAACACTTGCAACCTAGATATATCAGCTACACTACATTATCTACTAAATTTCTTGGTAGAAAAATCTATACCCAACCTATAAACAAACTCCAACTCAATGCTAACTACCTAGATCTACTATACTCTATTGCCTCTCATCATTTTATTAATATTCCACCTCTTCCCCAAATTACAATATATAGCAACTCTATTTTAGACATCTTTCTAAAATCCTCTGCTACTTCAAAACTTCAAACTACAGTACAATCTAATGCTATATTCTCAAATTTTCCTTCTATACTGATAGCTCTGTTATTAATATTTCTGATCCGAGATGCACTATGGGAATCACATGGATCTAGGTTTTTGATAACCAGATCTCTCATTCCTTTTTTGCACAAATTCAAAATTGGCCATCATCATACAAAGCAGAATTAGTTTTTATATTATCAGCAATTAGCACATGCCCTCAAAATAGTAACATACCGATAAATATAAGGTAAAAAGGGGTAATTTGGCGAAGTTAACAATGCTATCGATTAAACTTTTTATTGACCCGTGTAAAATTTTACATATTTGAAGTCATGAGACTATGCAATATTTAGAATAGTTCTATAAAAAAAAAAGGATATAATAATTGAAAATCGGTAAAGATCGCTGCTGTGCATATAGTACTAAAAAATAGATCAAAGGGTAATTTGGCGAATTTAGATTATCAAGATTAAAATAATTTTTTTTACTTCCCTTTCTTTTTTTAACGACCTTTCTGCTTTCCAAGAGTCTTTTGGGCTCTTTTTTCGTTTTTTTGTGCCAAACGAAGTTCCCGTTCAGCTTTCTTTTGCACTGCTATCTCCTTTTTTTGGGCTGCTAGCTCCTTTTTTTGTCTCGCTTCGTCGGCTTTACGTTCCACTTCCCTGTTCACTTCTTCTAATTGGCGCCAACTTTCTTCACTAGTGAGGAGCCGGGAAAATGGAAGTGTCTTTCTTTTTTTCCTAGGAGAAGGTAGATCAGACCCGGTCTGGTCTTCTGTAGTTGACTGTGAACTTTCTGTTGGAATGCGAGGAACCGGGTACTTAAGAACCGAACGTAGAGAGGACGTCCCAGGATTTTTGTAAGTATTTAGTTCTTCATTTGCTACTGAAATTTGTGACTTTAATAAAGCATTTTCATTCTTAAGTTTTATATTTTCTTCTATTAGTTGTTCAACATTTGAACGAGTAGAATGAAAATGCTTCGAATTAGTAGACTTTTGAACCGACGAAGATGATGTGGCTTGTTGAATAGAAGATTGACTAGACAAAGGTGAGATATTGAATCGTTCAGTTACTAATGATGGGTCTAAACGGTCAGGACTAATAGCTTTTGGGTCATACGGCCAAATACCCGTCGCTTTATAGGCATTACGAATGGCTTGTGTGGTGTAAGTATTAAGAAAAGCAAAACCAAAGGCTCTTGCGAAGGTTCGTTTGTTTACTATCATGCCATCATTTTCATTACTGTATTTTTCACATGCCTTACTATATTCTTTTTTTAGTTTCGCGAAAGGAATTTCTGACGGTTGCAAAACATGGGTTGTATGCGGCGGAAGTGCATAAAGAAGGATCCCATTGTTACGACAAAAGTCAACAATTGTATAACTGATGTGACTACTATGACCATCTAACATTAGTAATACTGGTCGGGTAGGAGGGATCGATTGAATAAAATGATCAAGGTACATTTGAAATAGGTCTTCACGCATGTACCCTGTGCTTGTAAAGCCCATTACGGTTCCTGGTGGTGCTCCGTCGAGTAAACCAGGAATCGTACGAACACCTTTATAAATTATTAAAGGTGGAATATAAGATCCATCCGCTGAAATTGTGGGCGCAACTGAAATATGGTCATGAGAATTTCCCTGTGCAATTTTGTGGACTTGACGTGCACCTTTTTTCGCTATAACCTTTTCTAATTTAGGCACAATGACGAACCCAGTCTCATCCATATTCCATATTTGTGCCGCGGAAAGCGAATTTTCATCGATAATTTGTTTAAGTTTTTTGAAATGGTCATCAACAATAGTTTTATTTGCTTTTTGTGCCCTTGCCTCTGATAAGTTTTGAGGAACACGAAAGGACAACTCGGGGTGGTCCTTCATAAAACGTTCCCACCAGTCTTGACCTGGCCCATCTTCTCCAAACGGGTGTGATCGTTTATTTAACTTCATCATTTCCATCACGCAATGATTAACCCCTCGTTTTGTTAAACCAAACCCGAGCTTCTGCATGTTAATGCAGTAGCCGACAAGCTGATTTTCTTCATGACTGGTGAGAACGTTGGGTGCACCCGGACGTTTAGAGGGACCACCATTAGTAACTGCACGCCGAAGTGTAGTTTCCGAAAGACCGAAGTCTTTCGCCAAGCTATTAATACTTGGAGGTTTGGACCCGAGAGGGCAATCATTTAACTTTTTAAGTGCAGCACTGATTGCATCACCTTTTTTAGCAGAAGAAGTTTTCATGTTTGAATAAATTTTTATTAAAAATTATCGAAATAAAAAAGTTACAAAATTAAGTATAAAAGACCAAGATAACGTGACGCTGAAAATTTGCCAGTAAATATTGTTCTGTTTAGATGTTGTAGCAATATTAGTCACACAAAATCGTTCGCGTACTGTTCGCGTACTAAATTAAATGTCCATACTTGCCGCGTTATGTTTAAGTTGGAATCCACGTGTATGTTATAAGTAGGGGTAATATGGCGAATTGGAAATAAATGAAAATATATCGTGACTCCATGATTGGATTTGAACAATTTTTTTTACCATTCGAATCCTCTCAATGAGAGTATTCGAATGGTATAGAAATTGTTCGGATCTGATCATAGGATCACGATATATTTACATTTTTTTACAATTCGCCAAATTATCCCTATTCGCCAAATTACCCCTTTTTACCTTATATACTGACTCCTTATCCATTATTTCAAAATACAATACTCTAACCTCACAAACACAAAACTACAACAAACTATTTCTTACAACTACTGGCCTATTTGGCATGCTCTTTTTAACCTTATTATATCATTCTCTCTAAACATTATATTCTATAAAGTACAAGCACATAGTAAAGCTGATGAACTTGCAAAAAATCACTATCTTTCTCCTATTTTAGAATTTCAACTTCACAATATATACAACCCTTCCTTTTGTCACATCTACAAAAAATACAACATAGAACAACCTATATGTCATGCTATCAAAAATATTTGCAATGCACATACAATTGCTATGTGGTCCTCTCAACATAGAATTCAACAAATCATTCTCATAGCCCAACAAATAGATTGGAATGCAACCTGGCTATATCTCAACCACAATCATAAATGCACCTACAACTATACAAATTTCTAGCTCAGCTCTCAAAAATCCTTTCGCATTAAATGCATATTACACATGCTTTCTACCCTTTTACATTTTCTTTCTATTAATTCTGCAAATATATATCCTACCTGCATTACATGCAACCAAACTGATCATGGATTCTATTGGCTATTTTGCCCAAAACTCAAACAGTATCTCAAATATTATCCAAAACATAATTACACAATACTCCTTTTTAGATCTACTAGATTTATATCTCAATGAATTACAACAGCTACGCAACAATCTTTTAACTCACTATTGCCTTTCACCTATACAATCTAAACTATTCAATACTACAATTTTTACACTACAATCCAGGGTTATATCCCAAAATCACTTATCAATATTATATCCCAATATACTTCTTATAAAAATGCAGCTAATATTACTATTAGGCTTCTCCTACTACTTTCACAAAGGATTCATGAACAATTATGGAAACCATACTGCACGAATTTAGCATATTAGAAATCTATACAAGCTCTACCCCAACCCAATACCATATCTACCAAACCTTTATATACTCCGCATTATAACAGAACTCTATATACTTATAGCTGCATTTGTGGCTTACCAGACCAACAACATGAAAACAACAATAGCACATGCCTACCTTTGGGCTTAGCACTTAGAAAAATAAAAATCTGGTCACACAACTGAATCAAATATAGTTTTCTAACTAACTCTATTCTTCATATTCAAATCTAGGTGAGTTTTAACTACTCTAGAAGGTTTAGGTTGCAGGTAAATTAGGTAGAAATTAGAAATAACTCTATCTATACTTTGAGTCTTAATTCTTGTATAATTAATTATTGTAATTTGAAAAACCCATGAGGAATCTCATACATTTTATTAATAAAGATAAAGGCAAAACCTTACCTTAACACCAAAAAAAATCCAATTAATGAAAATGTTAATTCTTGTAGACGCAAAAGTTCTGATACAAAAATTCTTCCACTTGAGCAAAAAACTAAACAAAGATGACAGCCATCCTATAAAATTAAATAATGGGGAAATGAAATATTAATTTAGCGAAAACATGTTAAATGTTTAATTCTTTCATGTATAATACAATACCGTACTTATTATTAATACACATTCAATAAAATAAGTAAAAAGCCTGTCAATAGAGTGATAGGGCAATCATTATTGCGAAATCAGATGACTTTATAATTAGGCATATTACAGGTTTTCATGTATCCTTTTATGGTTATTCTTTGACTATTGTCGTTATATATTGAAACTTGTATTTACAGGTAATTTTGGATTAGCATATGATTTTCAGAAATTCATATTGTTATGTTTATTGTTAAATTGGTACAGGGGTAAGGGACAATGAAAAGAATATTTAATGCTGATTGTCTTAAAAAGAAGAGGTATCTTTTTCTTCGTTATCACTCGCCTTGTATAGGCTGGCTCTTTGTTTTCACTATATATATTTCAATTTGTTTTAAAAAAATAAAAATTTCCATAAAGAAACTTTAATATGTTAAAAAACTGTATAGAACAAGTAGTATTTTCGTACATAAAGTTGAGTATGTCTACAAATCGCACGATGCATGCTGGAAGTTGGATGAAACTGACCTTGAAAAAGAAGGCTGGCTCTATCGTTTTCACCTAGACCTTTTTGCTAAAAGCATTACCTTAAGTCTAATAACGTAGTTAAGATATGATATTAAATGGTTAATTGTTGTTATAAGTAAGCTTTGAGACTACAGTGGTAGTAAAAAAAAAAAAAAAGACACAAAGAAGGCATCCGATTATTATCAAATATCTGCAGATATAGGGCATTCTGATTGAATATATAACATTGGATATTGTTATGAAAATGAAGGAGTTGAAATAGATATAAAGAAGGCTTTTGAATATTGCCAAAAATCTGTAGATACGGGACATATGGATAGAATATTTAATAATGGGCGTTGTTATGAAAAATCTGCTGAAATGGGGATACTAATGGAATGAAGGAGGTTGGATATTGTTAAGAAAACAATATGTTCTTCTTCGTTCAAATAAAGTCATCTGATGGCCAAAGACTACAGAGAATGAGCCTCTTTTCTGTCAAAGCAGGGAAAACAAATTGACAGCTGGGGCTGTTGATGCTATTATAAAAAGTGTAGCAAGTAATGCAGAAGTGCAGGGTAGATTTACAGCTCATAGCATTAGAATTGGTAGTGCAACAGCTACAAAGGAAGCAGGCTTATCTTTGATGCCGATACAGGCTATAAGAGGTTGTGACAGCAAAGCAGTTATGTTATAAATGTCTGTTGGAACAGCAAAGTTGCAGTTTTCTAGAAAGATGGGTTTTGCTAGACAGTAATCCTCTTCTATCCCATATGTTTTTCAGATTTGTAAATCAAGTCATTCAGTTTTTTGTATAAAGTCAGCTGATCAAGCAATAATAATGAAAAGCCCATCAACAAAGTAACAGGGTGATCATTATTGCGAAATCAGATGACTTTATGATCAGACATATTACAGGTTTTTCATGTATCCTTTTATGGTTATTCTTTGACTATTGTGTTATATGTTGAAACTTGTATTTACAGGTAATTTTGGATTAGCATATGATTTTTAGAAATTCATATTGTTATGTTTATTGTTAGATTGGTACAGGGATATGGGACAATGAAAAGGATATTTAATGCTAATTGTCTTGAGGAAGAAGAGGTATTTTTTTCTTCGCTATCGCTCACCTTGTAGAGGCTGGCTCTATCGCCCTCCCTTACCCACCTGAAGTCAAGGTAAAACTATTGTTATGCCAGGCTCTATGGCTGCATTAGCAGTGCAATGACCTAATGTTTTTGATATGCCAGGCTCCACGGCTGCGTTAGCAGTGCAAGGACCTGATGCATTAGCAGTGCAAGGACCTGATGTTTTGTTTGGTTCCGCAGCTGCAAGTGGTAGTGCAAGAACCTGTTTTGTACCTGGCTCCATGGCTGCAAGTGGCAGTGCAAGAACCAGAGGTAGTTGGATCCACGGCTGCAAATGGCAGTGCAAGGACCAGTTGTTGTATTTGGCTCCCCGGCTGCAAGTAGCAGTTTAAGGACCAGTTGTTGTATTTGGCTCCATGGCTGCAAGTGGCAGTGCAAGGACAAGTATAATGAAAAGCCTGTCAACAAAGTAACAGGGCGATCATTATTGCGAGATCAGAATTGCGAGATCAGATGACTTTATGACTGATCATGTACAGGTTTGTTATGTATCCTTTTATGGTTATTCTTTGATTATTGTCGTGAGATTTTATAACTTGTTTTTACAAATAATTTCAGATTTGCATATTATTTTGATATTCACATGATTATTGTTAGATCGATAATGAGGGTAAGCGATAATAGCTGTGGCCAAGTAGAACCAGTGATACGGGAGGTGTATTTAAGGCCAAGAATCTCTGTCTTTTCACTATCACTTGCCTGGCTCTATCACCCTCCCTTACCCACCTGAATTCAAGCAAGCAGTGTTGTTTCTTATGTTATATCAGGCTCCACAGCTGCATTAGCAATGCAAGGACCTGTAGTATGTATACCTGGCTCCACAGCTGCAAGTGGCAGTGCAAGGACCAGAGGTAGTTGGCTCCACGGCTGCAAGTAGCAGTGCAAGGACCTGTTGTGTACCTGGCTCCACGGCTGCAAGTGACAGTGCAAGGACCAGAGGTAGTTGGATCCGCGGCTGCAAGTGGCAGTGCAAGGACCTGTTGTTGTATTTGGCTTCACAGCTGCAAATGGCAGTGCAAGGACCAGTTGTTGTATTGGCTCCACGGCTGCAAGTGGCAGTGCAAGGACCATAAGAATGAACCTTGCTCATACTGGCAGGAACACGTTACCGATTCTATTTCAGCTATGAGAAGATTCGACGGTTTTCCCTCTATATGAAGGCATCATAGGTGTCCATTTCGTTTGCTGTTGTGATGAATACATGTCGCTATGGTGGAAAATGTGATTATGTGTTAGAGCCAATAAGGGTAGCGAGCCCTTATCCCATATGTTTTTTAGATTTGTAAATAAAGTCATTTAGTTTTTTTGTATAAAGTCAGCTGATCAAGCAATAATAATACATACTTTTATTCCCCGGTTCTAATTATACTCCTATGCTATTTTTAAAATTAAAATTTACATGCTTATAGTGTTGTTTATTATATCCACAAGAATTCGTTCATTTCTTAACTTTTTCTTCAGCCAATAACTCTTACCTTCTCTGGCATTTCTACCAGCTTAAAAAAATTCATATCCTTAAAAAAGTAAAAAAAAAAGTATGATTAGATAGATTCTGGATTAGCCCGAATCTGAAAGCAGGAAATAAGCGCAAAAAATGATTGTGGTGAAATGCCGCATATCCATATAATTGATATAGTAATTTTCATTACAGCTAATATGTTAATAGGTTAATTTAGGGTCATGAATTTCTAATTTATTATATAGTGTGAATGGTCAGTTTAGGCAAAAATATCTATATAGAGTTTAGATACCCAGCATATTTTGATATCGAATCTGTGATTAATGTAAAATAAATCTGTTTTCTCGGTGTTAATAGTCACCTGATTGTGCAAGAATAAATAAAGCATGTTGTAATTGAAGCACTCAAACTAATGGTCTGCCTTTGATTAATTTATTTGTATTTACGCTAAATGAGCCAGTGTCTTGTTTTATAATGTGATACGGATAAAAAGTTCGGGTAAATTTAACAAATTATTGACAAATATTAACATACATTTTGAACTTAACGCGCGTGATCATGCTGGTACTGCGCCGCGTCACACGCTGCGCAGCTACCCTAATTATGATAATACTTTTACATAACTATGCCATTACATTATTATGATGCGTACATGCATACGACTGTATGTAAATAATAATCATGAGAAAAATACCCTTCTGAATGAGAGTTCATCCATATAATTTTGAGACTTTCTTAAAATGAATTAATAAAAAAAATCATTATTCCTACCAAACAGAATTTCATATGATCATACTTATTTTATAATGGCCTTAAGTCAGCATCAACTGCAATAATTAAAATAAAAATATATTAATTTTCAAAAACGATCTGTAGTATCATACTTAGTACGTTCCTGGTTTTAGCGCGACTGCGTCGCGCAGCTACCCTAAGTACAGGTACTGTAGCTCCGCGAATTGTAATTCTATTGGGCAATTTTGCCGATCGCTGCGGCTTGTGGCTGAAATTCCGAAAAAGGAAATTTGAAAAATGGGTCGGTAAAATTGGTCCTATGGAAGCCTACTTTTGTGTAATGATCCATATGATTTTGTGTAAAATTCAATCCGTATCGGTATGCGAATTGATATAAATTGTATGTATTATTCTATTAATTAAAAAAAATTTATAGTTTGAACTTTAAATCCTTTTAAAAGAAAATATCAAATTGATAAACGATAATTTTCGTTTTTAAAACTTCAATTGACATCGTCAGGAATTAATAAGCTTGCTGATAATTATCAAAACGGTATTAGCATGGATGAGCGTAAGACGTTTGAATTATATCTTAAAGAAGACGAGATGGGGAACGCCGCTGGAACATGTAATGTTGGAAATTGTTATTATCTTGGAATAGGAGTTGAAAGGATTTACGTAAGGCATTTGCTTATTACAAAAAATCTGCAGAGATGGAAGACGCTGCTGGAACCTGTAATGTTGGATACTGTTATTTTCATGGAATCGGAGTTGAAACGAATACACGTAAAGCACACAAGTATTTTCAAAAAGCAGCAAAAATGGGAGATATATATGCACTCGGTATCGGTATTGAAGAAATGGATGCGAAGAGAGCATTCGAATATTATCTAAAATCTGTTGAGATGGGAGATTTTAAAGGAATAAGACAAGTTGGATATTGTTATTTATTTGAAAAAGGAGTCAAAAAGTATGAACATAAGGAGTTCGAATATTGTCAAAAATCTGCTGATATGGGTGATGTTATTGGAACACTTGATGTAGGCTATTGCTATGAAAATGGAATTGGTGTTAAAGAAAATAAATATAAAGCATTCGAATATTGTAAAAAATCTGCTGATATGGGGGATGCTATGGGGATATATACTGTAGGATTATATTATCATTATGGAAAGGGAGTTATAAAAGATGAACGTGAAGCGTTCGAGTATTTTAAAAAATCAGCAGAGATGGGATTCGCTGATGGAATGTACCGTGTTGGTGAATTTTATCAAAAAGGACTCATTGTTGAAAAGAATATTGATATTGCTTTTGAATGGTATTTAAAATCAGCTATTACTGAACAAAATACTATTGACAAAAAAAAAGAATATTTTCATTGGATACCATTTAAAAATTTTGAGAATGTTGAAGTGATAGGTAAAGGAGCCTTTTCTACCGTTTTCAAAACAAAATATTTAAATAATTCTGGATCGTATGAAGAAGTGGCAATTAAGCTTGTAAAAGATTCAAATAAAAATAGAGAACCATTTATAAAAGAGGTATTATATCAATATTTTTTGAATATTATTTTATTTTTAAAAAATTATATCTGGCTAAATATAATGATTTATTTGTTTTTTTTTTAGTTGAAAGCTTGCCATAGTTTAAATCAATATTTAGGAATATCAAGAGATGAAAAAACAAAAGATTACATTTTAGTGCTTAGTTATGCAAAATACGGTTCATTGAGCAAAAACCTTACAGATATCTTTAAATTTGAATGGAAACTCAAATTAAAGATGCTCCATGATATTATATCTAATCTTAATCGTATTCATTCTAAAGAGTATTTACATCGAGATATTCATCCTGGAAACATTCTGTTGAAAGAAGATTATAAAGCATATATCACCGATCTAGATTTATCAAAGCCGTTTGATGAAAAGGAACAAAAAGAACGTATTCATGGAGTTTTATCTTATATTGCACCGGAGCTCTTTCAAAAACAACCATATACTCAAGCTTCAGATATTTATTCATTCGGAATAATCATGGTAGAAATAACAACTGGCCAAAGACCTTTTAATAATTATAAATTTGATAACGACCTCGTAATAAAAATTTGTAATGGACTACGGCCAAAATTTGGACCAGGAACTCCTGATTGTTATATTGAATTAGCAAACCAATGCATGGATTCGAATCCAGGAAAACGTCCAACATCTAGTGAAATAATTAATAAAATTAATGAATGGTTAAATATTATTGAAAGTGAAGCTGAAAATAAAATTAAAAAACGGTCAATGTTTAGAGAAATAATTATTAAACTGAATAAATGGTCAAATATTTTTAGAAGGAATAAAAGGTTAATTAAAAGACAATTTTTAGAAAGTGATAAGATTAATGAAAAATTACCAATAATTAAGGAAAATTTAAAAGACATATATACAAGTAAACCTTATAATATAATTGATATTAACAAAAGCCTATCAAAACTGAAAATTAGTAAAACTGCTGTTAATATAGAAGTTACGGATGATCAATTAACACTATGTATTTATTAATAAATTAAGTTTTATTATTTATGAATATTACTATCTATTTGTTAAATTAAGCTTTTTATCGTGGGATTATTAAGTATTGTAATTAAGTTTTAATAAATTAAGCAAATTCTTTAATACGTAATAAACAAAAATTATATTGAAAATGATTTATTATACTAGTCCAATTTGTTTTTATGATTAAAATAATAAATTTATTACCTATGCAAAATTTATAAGCTTAGATAAATCTATTTTACATATTGCAAAAAATATTATAAAGTTCAATCTTAATTTATCTCTATAAATTTATGTTTTAAATATTATATGCATTCATTATCATGCTCATCATCATAACATAGATAATATATGATGTGCAAGAATAGAATTTATTGAATAAAAAATATTTTTAATTATGATAAATAGATATTATTATTGCGTTAAACGATTAAATTTAATGTACATATATAGTATTAGAGAATTTTGTATGAATTAGTATGTTTCGATCACTTGATTTTCCATTTGATGTGATTCTTGATCTCCTTGTATCTCATGTCATTCAAAAGGTGAATTTACCATTGGTCGAATGCAAATCCAATTTTTATTTGGTAATTCATTGATCGCTAGTAGTCATCGAACAATTGTTTCGCAAATTTAATTTTTGTAATAATTACGTTTTATTGAATTTTTTTAATTATTTCTTTTCACTTTTTAATACTAACATTGACAATTCACTTGAATTTAACAATTCTTTTCGATCAATTAAACCATTTTGAGAGCTCTTTTTACAACTCCTCGAATTCTTAATAACATACATAATAAATATTGCATGATAACTATCATATCATGTTAAATAATTTTTTTGTCGAATATTTAAATATCTATTATGCTGTATAAAGGTATTAATTAAATAAACAGTCTATTTTTAGACCATTCATATTTTATATTTTCAGTTAGAGCAGGTCAATTCATAATGCGTTCACCTTTTAAAAGAAAACTAAAAAACAAAAATTAAAAAAAGACTATAGATCTTCAAAATCATTGCTAACATCAATGAATTATTACCTTATATTAAAAAATTTTGCTACAAATAAAAAAGATACATTTTGTGCCTGTCATCTAATTATTACTCCAACCACTGACTAAAAATTGGTAAAAAAAATTAAAAAAAANAAAAAAAAAAAAAAAAAAAAAAAAAAAAAAAAAAAAAAAAAAAACTTATCTTAAAGGCATCTCAGTTCCAAGTGCCGTTTTCAAACAAATGAACTGAAGTATAAATAAAATAAAAAAAAGTTAGTTTAAAAATCAAAAAAAAAAAACAACCCGAAAAGAACAAAAAAAAAACTGAATACAAAAAAAAAACTGATCCCACAAAAAAATGAAAATCAAAAAAAAAAACACTGAAAAACAAACCAAAAAAAAAACCTGAAAAAAAACGATAAATAATGAATGCGAAGATGCAACATATGAAGTTCTGAATATGCATTTACACCTTTGATTCTCCTCATACATAATCCGATAATATGCAAGATTTTGTAGATGCACGGCTCTTAATTTGCTGTATAACTATACACTTTGTGAAATTTTCAATATCACTACGTTACTGGCATACACTTCGTGAATTTTCAATATTACTCTGTTCCTGGTATACACTTCGTGAATTTTCAATATCACTCTGTTCCTGGTATATCACTCCGTTCCTGGTATAAACTTTGTGAAATTTTCAATACCACTCCGTTCCTGGTAAAATAATTTATACTGTATAAATTATAATAACAGTCAAAATAACTTATATCTGGTACCATTCATTAGCTTTTTCTAAGTCTCTTATTATACTAATTTCTATAACAATTTGCGAATTATATTCTCCATTAGTATCCCCATTTATAATCATCATTTTCAACTCCAATTCCATTTCTATTCAATATCCAACATCATAAGTTCCTTCAGAATTATCCATTTCATCAGACTTTGATAATAGCCTTTTCGATTCCATCTCCTTAATGCCCATAAAAAATGATCAATGTGTAACGACGAATTTTACAGGAGGGTTACCAAAATTCCGGGTCGTATGCGTCGGATCTAGGTCGGCGTTTAGTCCGCTGTTAACATGTTCTATAGCAAAATTATCAGCTGGGCATTTTTACTTAATGAATGGATATGATTTCATTAGTAAAATTTTTTATGATCTTGGGGCAAAATCGAACAATTCCGATCCAGTCGACCGTGATTCCGATGCACTCTGACGTAACCCGACCCGAAATTTTGGTGATCCCACTGTGCAACGACATAGTTTGATTAATTAGTCCGTGTGAAACCCAATGTGACACCCTCATCTATTTAATAAATTATGCAAGTCACGTTTTGTGTAATTCGTATGATCCTTTGTGTAAAATTCAATCCGTAATTGATATAAATTGTATTATTCTTTTACTTAAAAAAAATTTATAGTTTGAACCTTAAATCCTTTTAAAAGAAAAATATCAAATTGACAAACGATAATTTTTCGTTTTTAAAACTTCAACATGGACCAATTGACATCGTCAGGAATTAATAAACTTGCTGATAATTATCAAAAGGGTATTGACATAGAGAAGTATGAACGTAAGACGTTTGAATTATATCTTAAAGAAGACGAGATGGGGAACGCCGCTGGAACATGTAATGTTGGAAATTGTTATTATCTTGAAATCGGAGTTGAAAGGGATTTATGTAAAGCATTTGTTTATTACCAAAAATCTGTAGAGATGGGAGACGCTGCTGGAACGTGTAATAGTGGATTCTGTTATAGACATGGATTCGGAGTTGAAACGAATAAGCATAAGGCATACACATATTATCAAAAAGCAGCAAAAATGGGGGATATATATGCACTCGGTGCATGTTATGCTAATGGAATTGGAGTAGAAGTGGACTCGAAGAAATCATTCGAATATTATCTAAAATCTGCGGAGATGGGTGTTTTTAAAGGAATAAGACAAGTTGGATATTATTATCGATATGGAATCGGAGTTGAAAAGAATGAACAAAAGGCAATCGAATATTGTCAAAAATCTGCTGATATGGGTGATGTTATTGGAACACATGATGTCGGTTATTGCTATGCTTATGGAATTGGAGTTAAAGAAAATAAATATAAAGCATTCGAATATTATAAAAAATCTGCGAATATGGGGTTAGCTATGGGGATATATACTGTAGGATTATATTATCATTATGGAAAGGGAGTTATAAAAGATGAACGTGAAGCGTTCGAGTATTATAAAAAATCGGCAGAGGTGGGATACGCTGATGGAATGTACAAGGTCGGCGAATTTTATCAAAAAGGAATTGTTGTTGTAAGGAATATAGATATTGCTTTTGAATGGTATTTAAAATCAGCTATTACTGAACAAAGTACTTTTCCCCAAAAAAAAGAATATTTTCATTGGATACCATTTGAAAATTTTGAAAATGTTGAATAAATAGGTAAAGGAGCCTTTTCTACCGTTTTCAAAACAAAATATTTAAATAATTCTGGATCATATGAAGAAGTAGCAATTAAGCTTGTAAAAGATTCCAATAAAAATAGAGAACCATTTATAAAAGAGGTATTATATCAATATTTTTTGAATATTATTTTTATTTTTAAAAATTATATCTGGCTAAATTTAATAATTTATTTGTTTTTTTAGTTGAAAGCTTGCCATAGTTTAAATCAATATTTAGGAATATCAAGAGATGAAAATACAAAAGATTACATTTTAGTGCTTAGTTATGCGAAATATGGTTCATTGAGCAAAAATCTTACAGATATCTTTAAATTTGAATGGAAACTCAAATTAAAGATACTCCGTGATATTATATCCAATCTTGATCTTATTCATTCTAAAGGGTATTTACATCGAGATATTCATCCTGGAAACATTCTGTTGAAAAAAGATTATAAAGCATATATTACCGATCTAGGTTTATCAAAGCCGCTTGATGAAAAGGAACAAGAAGAGCGTATTCATGGAGTTTTACCTTATATTGCACCAGAGCTCTTTCAAAAACAACCATATACTCAAGCTTCAGATATTTATTCATTCGGAATAATCATGGTAGAAATAACAACTGGTCAAAGACCTTTTAATAATTATAAATTTGATAGCGATCTCACAATAAAGATTTGTAATGGACTACGAACAAAATTTGGACCAGGAACTCCTGATTGTTATATTGAATTAGCAAACCAATGCATGAATTCGAATCCAGAAAAACGTCCAACATCTAGTGAAATAATTATTAAACTTAATGAATGGTTAAATATTATTGAAAGTGAAACTGAAAACAAAATTAAAGGAAGCGAAGCTGAGAACAAAATTAAAAAATGTTCAATGTTTAGAAAAATAATTATTAAACTAAATAAATGGTCAAATATTTTTAGAAAGAATAAACGGTTAAATAATATTGGAAGAGATAAATCATTAAATATTATTGAAAGTGAAATCAAAAATAAAATTAAAAGACAATTTTTAGAAAGTGATGAGATTAATGAAAAATTGCCAATAATCAAGGAAAATTTAAAAGACGTATATACAAGTAAACCTTATAATATAACTGATATTAACAAAAGCCTTTCAAAACTGAAAACTAGTAAAACCGCTGTTAATATAGAAGTTTCGGATGATCAATTAACACTATGTATTTATTAAGAAATTAAGTTTTATATTTATGATTATTACTATTTATTTGTTAAATTAAGCTTTTTTCGTGGGATTATTAAGTATGTAATTAAGTTTTTTAAATTAAGCAAATTCTCAATAATCAAAAAACATATTGAAAAAAGATTGATTATACTAGTTCAATTTGTTTTTATGATCAAAATAATATATGTATTATCTACGCAAAATTTATAAGTTTAGATAAATCTATTTTACATATTACAAAAAATATAATAAGGTTCAATCTCAATTTATTCCTAAATTTATGATTTAAATATTATATGTATTAATTATCATCCTCATCATCATAACATGAGATAATATATGATGCACAAGAATAGAATTTATTGAATAAAAAATATTTTAAATATAATAAATAAATATTTCCATTTTATTATTGCGTTTTGTATAATTTTGTGACCCCTATGATTAATTTTTTTTTTTTATGATTAAATAATTGTGATTGCTAGCGCCGGCTAATTTATCATAAAGCGAGCTTGACACATATTATAAATTGCTGGTTTTAGCATGATCGCAATCACAATCATTAAACAGAAAAAAAATTAATATAGAGGTCATAAACTGCAATAAATTAATTAATTTATGCTTAAATTTTTATCATTTAAAGAAATAAAAGATTAAATTTAATGTACATTTATAGTATTAGAAATATTAATTAGTAGGTTTCAATCATTTGATTCTCCATTTGATGTGATTCTTGATCTCCTTGTATCTCATGTTTTTCAAGTGGTGAATTTAAATTTAACAATTCTTTTCGATCAATTAACCCATTTTGAGAGCTCTTATACTACTCTTCGAATTATTAATAAAATACATAATAAAACTTGCACGATAACAATCATATCAATTAAATAATTTTTTTGTCGAATATTTGAATATTTATTATGCTGTATGAAGGTATTAATTAAATAAACAGTTTATTTTTAGACCATTCATATTTTATATTTTCAGTTAGAGCAGGGCAAATTATAATACGGTTACCTTTTAAATCAAACCGACGTTCATTATAGTAAGCCTTTAGAGCGATTATATTAGGCTGTACTTCGAAATTCCGTTAGTAGAAAGTTTGTGCATATTAAAAAAAGAAATATGAAATTTTTACTTACGTATATAACGATAAATATTTAAGCACATTATTTATTTATTGATTTATATATATATATATATATATTATTTTTTGTTTATTTATTTATTGATTTATATATATATATATATATTATTTTTTGTTTTTTTTTTGTATTTTTTTTTTTTTTTTAATTACATTGTATTATAACGTTTTATGCTTAATGAAGTATCGAATTAAAAAGTTTTTACTTGAGCTACTAGTACGCACATAACGATAAATATTTAAGTGCATCTTTAAACTGTTTATTTCTTTTTTCTTTTTTATTTATTTATTTTTTTTTTTGCGACGTTTGAATGTTAATAAAGTACCGAATAAAGAAATTTTTACTTGAGAAACTAGTACACACATAACAATAAATATTTAATCACATTTTTTATTTATTTTAAAAGCTACATTTTAATTCTATGAAATTTTTTTTGCCTCTCGTTGTAACTATATAACCGAAAAAAATACTTATAATTGAAATGTGTTAATTGAGTTTTATTTTTTTATTTTATTTTTATGACTTTGGGCGTGATCCATTTTATCCAATTGTAGATGGTATTTCATACATCCAATCAGAACTTGGTGAGAAATTAGGGTTCAACAAATTATCGAAAGGAAAGTGATATTCAAGTTTGGAGATGATATGGTTTTGTTTTGATGAAGGCAGCTATCAAATATTATGTTGTAGATTAACGAACATATTGAGAAATGTATCATTATTTAAATTTGCATAACATTAAGAACTATTTTGACATGCACAAATGTAATATATGAATTATTTACCGAGGTTATTTTTCAGAGATAAAAGGATTTCCAGTACTTATTATCATAAAGGCACCAGGTAACATTTTAAGAACAGTGCAATGAACTCAGTGATAATCACATCATGTGAAATCATGTAATTATGTCATTTGTTTACTATTTTTTTTTACAGGAAGTACCAAATTTCCAGGTCAGATGCGTCGGAACTAAGTCAATGTTTGTTCTAGTTATTAGTAGTTTATATAGCAAAATTATCAGCTGGGCATTTTTTTTTATTTAATGAACAGATATGTTTTCATTAGTAAAATTTTTAATGATCTTGGTCAAAATTGATCGATTCCGATATTCCGACCCAGAATTTTGGCCATATAATGAATTTGATAATATTAGTAAGATTGAGTAAGGAGGATTTGCAACTGTTTATCATGCTAAATGTCAAATTATATATAAGAACATTTCTGGTAAATATTCGTTCGCAATTAAGAAAATTCATGATTAAGATTTTTTTGACAAGGTAAATATTATTCAGTTTTGTTTATTATTTGAATTTATCATTAATATGTATTTTTTAAAGTTAAAAGATTTTGCGAGATCGGATATAAAAATCCATCATTCTTAAAATGTTACAGACTATCGAGAGATTATTCAGGAATCTATAATCTTATTTTACAATATGCAGAAAAGGGATCTTTGCATAATGATCTTCATGAAATATCACAAATGGAATGGAGAGAAAAATTAAATTTATTAAGTTGTATACACGTGTAACATCAAATTTTGAAACAATTCATTCAGAAGGATTCGAACCTCGAGATCTTCATGGTGGAAATATTTTGCAAGATGATTTGGATAATGCTTATATTGCAGATGGGTTTTTCTAATTCAAAAACAGAAAGATATAGAGTTATACATTATGTACTACCAGAAATTTTACAAGGAAAATCATATACTCAAGCAGTTGATATCTATGCTTTGAGTGTTTTATGACAGAAATATCAACTGGATGAAAACAAAATAAAATAACATTTTTTAGAAGATGATAAAATTAGACTTATCATTAAATCATCAAAACATCCTAAGTGATATGTATATCAATACACAGGAAATACCAAAAAGAATAGAACAATGTGAAATTCCTGATGATTTATATGTCAAAATTATGTAATTTATATTTTTTTACCAAAGATGAAAAAGGAGTTATAGAATATAATTTAAAAAGTCTTTTATTTATGGGTATAAACAAATTTATAATAAAATATGTTTAAGTTTGAGGTCTAGTAAAGTAAAATATTTTGATTGATTGTTGTGATCTAGGTACTGTAAAATAAGAAGCACATGTTATTGTATTATTATTAGCTGGCAAACAAACACCAATTACTTTAATGAAATGATTATATTATTATTTTGTAACAATGAATATATTTAGAGTTCACAATAAAACATAAGTACGATTTTCTTCTCCTGGACTTAGCAAATGATTTACATGAAAAAATTTTGATGCCGAAGATTTAATATATGTAAGAACTGACTCGCCTGTGTAGTTACAGGCATACAAACAGAAATTTTACCCTTTTAAGAGATTTTGTATGATGATTCAGAAGCATAGTAAATTTAGGGTGAATACTCAGACTAATGAACATTTAATTTGTCGTATTATCCTTTTTAAATGAAAGAAATTTTACTTTTTAATTCAAAAGCTTATATTGTTATAGAACAATATATAATCTATTTTGAATTTACATTATATAATAAAGAACTGTACATTAGCTTTTGTTATAGTAATCCGCTCAATTAGTAAAATCTTAAAATTTTCAATAAATTCATAGACTCCATCTCTACTTATTGGGGTTTAGTCCACTTTAGTGAGAGTTCATTATAAGTGAATACTGAACATCTGTAAATTCTGAATCATCTTAAGTTGACTATTAATCCATTCAAATTGACTTCGGATCCTAAGATGACTAATACAGGAATTGAAGATTTAAACAAATTTGTTATGATTTAATAAAAATATATTGTTAATATATAATGTTTATGCATTTCTTTAAAGCATATTCGGTAAAGATATAGATGTCCATATTACCATACAACAAATCAGAACGTATAAACTTATTAATCTTTTTTTATTAATTCAATTATCATCGAATTTTACTGCATTCTAGTTAATTGTATATGTCGAGTGTATCTTTCGTTTCATGTACGGTATTTTCAAGTCGCTAAATTTAATTAGTTCAAGTAGCATAAGTTCGAGTTCGTTTATATTGTAAGTAGTATTAAGAAATATAATTTTGAATTATAACTACAAGTTGCTATATACTAAAGTTATCTTTGAAATCACTTACCAGTCAAAACTTTACCGATCCTTCTTGGGGTGAAAAATATGATTCAAATAAATGTAATCAAGAATTGTTAATGAGACAATATTAAAACACAGTAGATAATTTGTAAATATTATATTGACATTGCTTTTTTTTTTTATCTAATTTAATAAGGTGTCAAAATTAGTATTAATAAATCTTTTCTATCTTATAACATTACATGAGTGTGCATTCCGTGACTAAAAAATAAATATTATTAAAATGAATTATGGACTGAATAGTTATTATTGTGCAGGTGAATGGAAACCTAAGGTGTAACGTGGATAATAATACTTATTATCGTATTTATAAGTATAGAAATTTAAAATCCCGTAGCTTTTCACAGTGAAAATATCCATAATAACGATGGCTATTAAAATTGTGTATTGCAAAATTGTTTAAAAATTAGGCTTCGTCTAATGACGTGTATAAAATAAATTCATATTTCGATCTACCGTCAAAATAAAAAAAGGAATTTGTAGATTAACAATAGAGGACATTCTTCAATTAATCATTACTAAGAAGTAGAGCTTCTACCTGTTTTCAGTGACTATTCGGATTAAATTCGGTTCCTGCTTAATGTATCCAGCTGATAATTAGAATCTGGATCAATCCGATTTAATTAGTGAATTTGGATTACAAAAAGATAATAATAAAAGAATGCATGAGCTGATAATAAAAGTATTCACTATCATTGATTGTATGATATGATTAGAAATACAAATTAACTTTGCCTTTTAATATTTCTAATTCTTAGATGAAATTCATAGGCTATAGTGCAGAATAGTTACCGATTTCAATTTTAAACGAGTAAAAATCAGATTTTGGAATGTCAAGAAATATGCCGAAAAAATTTCAGTTATTGATTTATTATTAAGCATGCGTAATCCATTCAATCCATCAAAAAAAAATATGAAAATACTGCTAATGGATAGTCATCCACTCACTTATTTTGTTTTTAACTAATTTCTAAGAAATTATAAATTCACTTTGTCTACTATCATCTTGTAATTTTTCATTGATTTCTGATGTATCAATAAATTGATAATAGATGTATAATTAGAAGGTTTAAATACGATGGAATCTAGATATTTACATAAGTTAAATTGTATTTTTCGATTGCTCATATTTTAAGAATTGCATTTTAATTTCATTTTGATCATCGGATCTTTTTAAGTTCTTGATCCATTCTTTAAGTTTATCACAAATGTAAGTAATGTTAGATCGATTTTTAGTATCAGAATCCATACACTGATTGGCTAATTCGATGAAGCAAGTTGGAGTCTCAGGAGCGAGTTCGGGCCGCAATAGAATGACGCTAAATCATTATCAAATGGTTCTCCGTCAAAAACTCTTTGCTCATTTGATATTTCCCACATACATTATCATACTGAAAGAACTATGGTTTTTTAAATAAAACTTCTGGAGCGATGTAAGGTAAGACTCCGTAAATCTCGAATTCTATTTGTTTCATATATTGGACTAGAAGACCTAAATCTGCGATGTACGCGCTATGCAAATAATCTTGCAATATATTGCCGCTGTGCAAATCTCGATGAACAATTCCTTGAGAATGTATTTCCTTAAGGTCAGAAGCTATGCTAAATAACAATTTTAGTGATATTTATTGAAGATTCTGATGCAAAGAGCCCATGCTAGCGTATTTTAATGCGATAATATAGTGTCCGTTGTCATTTCTTGACACTCCATAACAAACATTTTATAAATGAAGGATTTTCATCTCAATTTTCACAATAAGTTTTTAACTTTTAAAATATTATTTTAATTAAAAATATACAAAATAAAATTAAATATATCGAACAAAATACCTCATTTAAAATATATCGAAATAAATCAAGATACCTCATCTAAATAATCATTTTTATGAAATTCTTTAAGTGCAACTGTAAAAATAAATGAAGACGAGTCGTCAATAGCTTTAATAAGTCTTGACCATCTTGCACTATAAACAGCCGCAAACCCTCCTTTTCCAATCACTCTAATATTTTTATACTCGTAAGGAATCCAAGCTAATTTGTACTTATCATTGTCTGATAACGGTTTTATATCATCGTCAATAATAAGATCATTATATTCTGCTCTGACGATTTTGTGAAATTTACTCTTTTCCATTTGAAACCAAATAATTAGCTTTCTCCTTGTCCATTATTGTTCCAATACCATTCCGATAACAATCACCGACTTGTGACATTCAAGTAATATGCCCCATGGCTGCAGATTATTTATAATACTCGAACCCCTTCTTTTCGTCCTTTTCGGCCTCGATTCCTCCGTAAAAGCAATTCCAACATTAATCATTGAATCTGCAAATTCCATCTCTGTAGATTTTTCGTAATATTCGAATGCCTTTTTTTCGTCCTATTCAACTCCAATTCCTTTATGATAGCAATGCCCAACATTAAATATTCCATTGGGATTGCCCATTTCTGCAGATTTTTTATAATATTTAAATGCTTTAATTCTTATAATTAAGTAAAGTAAAATTATATTCGATTGATAAAATGATCAATGTAACCGACATAGTTTTGCTTAAATAGTCCGCGTGAAACCCATTGGACACCCTAATCTACTATGTCTAATAATTAGAGCAGGTTCTAGATTTTTGTAATATTTATGATCCATATTATTTTGTGTAAAATTCTATTAGCATTGGTACAGTATGAAATTGTTAAGCAAATTTAATAGATTGTATTACTCTATTACTTTAATATTTATAGTTAGAACTTTAAATTCTTTTAAAAGAAAAATGTCAAATTGACAAACGGATAATTTTTCATTGTTTAAACCTTCAACATGAACCAATTGACATCGCCAGGAATTAACAAACTTGCTGATAATAATCCAAAAGGTATTGGCATAGAGAAGGATGACGCTTGAAATATATCTTAAAGATGACGAGATGGGGAATGCTGATGGAACGTGTAATGTTGGAAATTGTTATTATTGTGGAATTGGAGTTGAAAGGGATTTACGTAAGGCATTTATTTATTGCTAAAAATCAGCAGAGATGGGAGATGTTGCTGGAACGTGTAATGTTGGATACTGTTATGTTCATGAAATCGGAGTTGAAACGAATATACGTAAAGCACACATGTATTGTCAAAAAGAAGCAAAAATGGGAGATATATTTGCACTAAAGATGCCTGACGAATGACGAATCATTCGTCATTGACGAATGACGAATCATTCGTCATTGACGAATGACGAAACCATTTCGTCAGGTGACTTCCAATTGACGAATTGACGATTGACGAAACCACTGACGATTGACGAAACCTATGACGAATTGACGAAATCTATGACGAATTGACGAAATCTATGACGAATTGACGAAACCTATGACGAAACCTGATGAGTTATATTCATACAAAATAGAGTTAATTACCGCGTTTATAAAAATTAAGAAGTGTTTTAATAACCCGCAAAGGGTCGTATACAAAAGAATATAACCTAATTAACCTTTTAGGCAATTCAATAGGAAAAGTCGCGGTCAATAACGATAAGAGCCAAAAATAACGTTTGTTTTAACAGAACAGGAGATAATGCATAATTAATAGCAGCGATAGAGAATCAATATAGGTTGGATAA
>QKWP01000353.1:194078-223187 GCA_003550325.1 Gigaspora rosea | reverse complement strand
GAGCTATAAGACAAATTTTAAGGCGACCAAATTTTTTTTCAGATCTTAAAATTTTGGTTAAGATCTTATATCCTATTCGAATGGCAATAATGAATTTAGAAGCACAAACAACAAATCTGGCAGACTGCTTTTTACAATTTGTTCAACTAGCAGCAGCAATTAAAAAAGTTTCAAATATACTAGCTAAAGGGTTTAAAAGCTATTGTGTAAAAATTTTTAACAAAAGTTGGAGAGATTTTAATGCTGATAATTACTTGCTAGCATATTTTCTTCACCCAGGTTATCATGGTATGTATTTCAGATTTTTAATAATTAAAATATATATTAGTAAAAATTAATTTAATTTTTTTTACTAGGCGCAGGATTACGTGAACAACATTTTGAATCAATTGTAACAAATACAATTAAAATATGGCAACAAGAAGGATATGACAAATATGAATGTGCAAATCTTGCTGCTCATATGCGATTATTTTATGAAAAAAAAGGATTCCACTTGCCCTATTGTTTTGAAACTGACACGCCTTTGTTGTGGTGGTCAACTAATTATACTGGTGCTAAATCTGTTAGAAAACTTGCAATCAAGCTCTTCTCAATTACACCACATTCTGCTGATTGTGAAAGGACGTTTTCATCATTAGGTTGGTTGTATGGAAAACGGCGACAACAACTTTCATTATCCCGAATTCAAGCTATGGCACAGGTTCGGTCCTTTTATATGTTTAATATAGAGAAAGAATTGGTTTTTTTTTGGTAAAAAGTTATCTTATAATGATTTGCAAAAACAAGTAAAATCAGCAACTTTCTTGGTTGAGGATGATGAAGGTATTATTGAAGATGAAGAAGATATTACTAATAACCCTGAAGAAGACGTGGTTGAATATGATTCAGAGATTATTGAATGTTTTGATATCGAAAATATAGTATTCCTAAGAGACGAAATGTTTCAAGATGGTGAATCAGATGCTGATAGTGAAGAATCACAAAGTGATAGATCTGATGAATTTAATGAGGATGAGATAGATGTTAATAATAAAATAGGGTAGGGTGAATTTGATTTTGATTCTACAGATTTAGCGGCAGATTTTATGAAAGAATGGAGTGATGAAAGGGTTGATAATACTATAGGTGAAGAAGATATTGGTGAGAATTCAATTATAGTAGAGAATGATAATGACAATTCAGAATCTTTACCTATAGTGCTTCAAAAAACTTGTCGTAAGAACTTTAAGGATAATAGTTAAATTCATATATTATCTTTTTATAGAGTGATTTTTTTGTTTTATAATAGTTAATC
The DNA here is from genome assembly GCA_003550325.1 of Gigaspora rosea. Lineage (NCBI taxonomy): Eukaryota > Fungi > Glomeromycota > Glomeromycetes > Diversisporales > Gigasporaceae > Gigaspora > Gigaspora rosea. The sequence goes on along the minus strand of QKWP01000353.1, from coordinate 221,890 downwards.
GTAATTTTACCAAGTATCAATCGTTCCAAATAGTTTCATTATTTATCGATAGTTTTATCAAAGTAACAACATATTATCAGTTATGTTTCATATATGTTTTATATAAAAATAATGGAGTTTTAGAAAAATTTAGAAGTGAATCAATTATATCTTGTTTATACTGCATTATCATAATTTGCTAAATAATAAACAGGTGTTACTATAATAATATTTCTGCGCCTTAAAATCACAGCATTTCCTTATAATACTCCTGCCTTATAATCATCAATTTCCCTTACATAATAATTAATCGATCTTACTTCCGAACGTCCTTACATCCAACCTTGTTACTAATTTTATCCTTGTCCCAGGTGTTACTATAATAATATTTCTGCGCCTTAAAATCACAGCATTTCCTTATAATACTCCTGCCTTATAATCATCAATTTCCCTTACATAATAATTAATCGATCTTACTTCCGATCTTCCTTACATCATCCAACCTTGTTACTAATTTTATCCTTGTCCCTTTCCTAATTTGTTTTTCTATACTTACTACGTTATTACCATATTTGCACCTTAAAATCACAGCATTTCCTTATAATACTCCTGCCTTATAATTATCATTTTCCTTTACATAATAATTAATTGATCTTACTTCCGATCGTCCTTACATCATCCAACCTTATTACTAATTTTACCTTGTCCCTTTCCTAATTTGTTTTTCTACACTTACCCTACGTTATTACCATATCTATAGTTATCCCGATTTCCATCAAGATGAAGTAAAAGTATTATGCTAAGGGGTATATTATTCTGCAAAACACGGTACTTCTGAATCGTTTTATCAAGGTTTATCAATTGTTAAAGGTTTGTCAAGGTTTTGTCAATTCGTCATATGTTTTGTTAATTCGTCATATATTTTGTCAATTCGTCATAGATTTTGTCAATTTGTCATAGGTATCGTCAATCGTCATATGTTTCGTCAATTCGGCATATATTTCGTCAATTCATCATAAATTTCGTCAATTCGTCATAGGTTTCGTCAATCGTTGGGGGTTTTGTCAATCGTCATGGTTTCGCCATGACGAAACCATGAAAAACTATTTCGTCATCGCAAAAATAATTTCGTCAGGCATCTTTAATTTGCACACGATGCATGTTATAGTAGCAGAATTGGAGGAGTAGAAAAGGACTCGAAGAAGCATTCAATATTATCTACCGTATAACCGCGAAATAACGCACCCCTGCACGTTAATTTATTCACCTGTGCGTTATTTCGGGATGTGCATGTGCGATATTTCGAAATAAAAGATTGATTTTCTGAAATAGGTATGTTTCAAAATAACGCGCATAGGGGTATAAGTGTATTAATATGATGTAATAGGAAATAGCTAAGAGCAAACAAGATTTATACAAGAAATTATTGTGCAATTGTTAATTAACCCGATTAGATATATCTGCATAAAATAGTCAGAGGGCGTTACTGCATACGTATAAAGGTAAATAGCGATATATTAGTATAAATTAAAATTTTAAAACTGTCATACGTATGAAGTTTTTTTTGTATGCAAACGATTATTTATTTGAACTTACAACTTATATAAAAAGTAAAACCTTTCATAATGAACTTTTTTTTTTGGATATTATCAAGGCAAAATTTAATGAAACGAACAATTACATTTTATTTTCAAGGCACTGGTCAAATGTGTTAGAACTTTGCATGATTCGCTTTTTTTTTTGTTTTTTTTTTATCAAAATTTTTTTTGAAAAAATAAAACCTCATGAAAACGTACTTAAAGCATCTTACATTGATCACCCCAAAAAACCAAATAATATAACCTGCTTGTAAAAAAAAAGTTAAATCACTTTTTACTACTATGAAACGAATTAAATGTAAAAATAAATAGTCTAAGTAAATCCTTTAGCGATCATGTAAGGAGGAATAGAATAAAAAAAAGCTTTAATTTTACCTCATTTACAAATAGACACGAACAAAAAACGAAGCTACACTGTTTCACGCAAACTTGAAGTGATCTTGTATGCAGAAACCACATCTAATCATAAGGCATCATTATTTTATAATGTTAATCGAAGACATGTACAAGAGTGGCGAAAACAAAAGTCAGAGCTAGAGGCTGTTAAAAATAATAAAAAATTTAACATAAATAAGGTGCATGTTCTTAGCGATCGCGGTCGTAAGGCGAAATATCCTGATTTAGAAAAAGATCTAGTAGATTATATCAAGAAAAAACAGGATGAAAAACTTGCTGTTACAACTCATATGATTCAAAACAAAGCAAAGGAGTTGGGAAAGACCTTAAATATTGATGCCAAGTTTTCTCGAGGCTGGATTGAACGTTTTAGAAAGCGGCATAATTTGGTCGAACGTGTTCGAACTCAAATCGCACAAAAGTTTCCTGAGGATGTGCCCTTAGTTGTTAATAATTTTCTTCAACTTGCACGCGAGAAAACAAAAAATATAGAAAAAAATTTTATCATTTCTTTTGACGAGACTCCAGTTTGGTTTGACATGCCCCAGAGTTCAACATTTGATTTTCAAGGTGTTCGTGAAGTAGCAATTAGAAGTACAGGGCATGACAAGTTACGTATTACGGTAGTTCTAGGTTTTACAGCTTCTGGAGAAAAGCTCCCACCGGCAGTGATGTTTAAACTAAAAAAAACCTAAAGGTAAACTTCCACGCGATATTGTTGTAATTCCATCACCTTGTGCAAATATGCGAGCAGACTTAATGACCTCCACTTATATCCCGCGAGTTATACGTGCAAGGCCCCAAGGATTTTTTAAAAGCAAAGGTATAATTTTTGTTGATGGTCATCGTAGCCATGTACGTGATAATGTAGTTAAGGCATTAAATGCAGAAGGCTTGGATGTTCTAGAAATACCTGGAAGAACAACCTGTGTTTTGCAACCACCAGATGTTTCAGTAAACAAACCTTTTAAAAGTGGAATGAGAAAAAGATGGGATCAATGGATTGATGAAGAAGAGAAAGAATTCACGGCAAAAGGATCTCGCAAAAAAGCCTCATATGAGCTCATTTGCAAATGGTTATCTGATACTTGGAAAGAAATTAGTAAAGAAATTTTGGTCAAATCATTCGAAGCAGCTGGACTTGTACTTAACCCCGATGGAAGTGAGGATTATAAAATGTCAACTCGTCTTCAGGCTATAGTCAAAAATAATATAGACGATATAAACGAATTATTGAACGAAGAAGGCGAAGAAGATGAAGGTGATGGTAATGAAGAGGAAGGTAATGAAGATGAAGGTGATGAAGATGAAGGTGATGAAAGTGAAAATGAAAGTGAAGATGATGAAATCGAAGAAGGTGAAGGTATATATTCAAGAGATGAGTTAGATTTTGATGAAAATATGTCACATAATGAAGTAGAGGTTGTGGATTTAATGGATACCGATGAAGAAATGTAAATTGATATTGGTAAGTAAATCTATTTTTTGATTTTTATTTTACTAAATATTTTTGCAGAGATTTACCTACCGGTAATTTTAGTTGATGACTTTCAATTGTTCACCAATAATAGATTTATCGAAACTGTAATTCTTTCTGTCAATGGTGAAATTTATAATCATAAAACTTTGAGAAAGCAACTTAGAAAACTTAGAAGTGTACGCAGTTCAAAATTCAGTTAACCGAATTAATAGGCAAAAAGATAAAAAAAAATCATGCGCAAACTTATCTTTACCTTCGTACATTTAAACAACTTACACTGAATTTTACAAAATAAATCTCTTGTATTGGTTATCAACTTATTTCTACTAATTTTGGTTGACCAAAAAAAAATCATTAATATCATAATTCTAAAAACAAAGTAGATAAGTTCTTATTTTAAATTGTCGTATAAATGATCCGGGTTTCTTATATTCCACCAATATCAAGACCTATTAGTAGACCCGGGTATAGTATGTGATTGAGATATAATATAAAATTTGAAATGCGCACACTTTGTGTTTATAACAGGCAAGCTAGAATTTCGAAAAGATCCGTATTTAATTAAAATCTTGTGATTTGCACCAGGGTCTAGTACTTGGAAGTCTACTATTTGGGAAAGTCTTGCATACAGTAATATTAGAATCTTGTATAATGAAAATATTTAAAAGAAAAAAAAATTAAAAGAGTCTAAAATTGAATGCGCATTGATTATTCCTTTTATATTAAATTGATTTGTCCCGTGACTTACTTGGGTGCGCGTTATTACGAGACGCGCATGCGCGTTATTTCGAATCAAATATGGTAATTTTTTAGGGGGCAATTTTCGAAATAATGCTCATGTGCGTTATTTCGCGGTTATACGGTAAATTCTGCGGAGATGGGAAATGTAAAAGGAATAAGGTAAGTTGGATATTATTATCGATATGGAATCAGAGTCGAAAAGAATGAACATAAGTCGTTCGAATATGTCAAAAATCTGCTGACATGGACAATGTTCTTGGAACATATGATACTAATTTTTGCTATAGAAAAGGAATTGGAGCTAAAGAAAATAAATATAGAGTTTTCGAATATTATAAAAAATCTTCTGATATGTGTATGCTATAGAGGCATTTTGTGTAGGAATCTATTATCATTATGGAAAGGGATTTATAAAAGATGAATGTAAAGCATTTGACAGGAGGGATTAAGTGGGATTAAATAATAAAGGTGTCAACACTATCTATTTGCAAGAAAATTTTTAAAACCCCTCTGCAAATTCACAAAATCGTACATCGATCATTCTAGAATACGATTTCCTAATTTGGGGGTCGTCTAAAGCGCGTGCACTTATTTGTGCGCATGATACAAATCCAAAAAGGGAAATTAGCCAATCAGAGAACGTAAAATGTGATGATCCCGGATCAGCCCAACACGTGAGCAAAGCGAAGAAAAACACAAAAAAAAACCGTAAAAAGAGAAAATACAAGAAAATGAGTGTATAAACCTGTCTTGGTGCACTAATTAAAAATGACGGGAATAAAATTTTACATATAATAGGCATTACTCTAACTCTATAGCTTCTAACATTACGACCCTAACCCTACCCTAACCAGTGTTGTACGTGGACATTGTCCTGCCAATTTTACAGGTACACAGACAGTCCGGGACGGGACGTCCGGGACATGTCCGCAATAATGTCCCAACACGATATTGTACACGGACAGTGTCCTACTAATTTTTAACTTTGTCCCTACTATGTCTGGGACATGTCCGCTAAGTAAAACCAATCAAATTGCGGAATTATAAGACCTTGGTTTGGGTTATGTAAAAAATGATGATAATTTACAAGGAGTACACTGAATTTTATTGGTTGGTGATTACGTGTTGATTCGCCGAATGTCCGGGACAAAAAAATTCTGGGTAGACATATCCCGGACGTCCCGTCCCGGACTGTCTGCTGTCTGTATCCGTGTCCCAAGACAACACTGCCCTAACCCTAAATTTTTAAGAGTAGAGTACATGTAGATCAATTCTCATATGAAATCGGTGTACAATTTTTTTTGTGTAATGCATATGAAAATCAGGAAATTTGGCTAAATCTAGAAAGTTCTATGATAATAGAACCAATAAAACGATAACAGGTCCACTTTATTTCAAAAAATAGCCTCTTTATTACAAAAAATTAGTCTCTTTATTACAAAAAAATAGCCTCTTTATTACTGTATTACAAAAAAGCATGTAAAATAGAATCTATACTATTAAGATTGTGTAAAAGCAAATTAAGAATTTATAATAAAGGAGAACTTTCTCTTATTTTACCCAATACAGCCAAGTTTTCGTTTTTGCAAGTGAATTCGCACCTTCTATTACCCCTTCTATTACTACAGTGCATGTTTGATAAGTCTTTCTTTCTAGTAAAATAGTTTGTTTGACAAGCTTACGACAAACCAAATCTGCTAATGCCAATTCCGCTAATGTCTTAGTGCGTAATATTGTCGGTTTGTTGCGACTGAAAAGATCTAATGTTTCTAACCCTCTACTTTGAAGCCGTTTATTTTTTGAGCAGCAAAAAACTTCCACGACATCCAAAAGAATAATTAATTTATCATTGTTTTTACACAATACCTCAACCACATTTAATAGATCCAAAATATCTGTTAGAGCATTTATTAGTTTTACACCATCTTTTGCACGTTTGATGCAATTATTACACGAATTGCAATTTGGTGGGATTGGATCTTGCGGCCATGCAAAGCATTGTGATACTAGCTGAAATCGGCATTCGTAAGGGGTAAGACAGAAGTACATTACTTCAAATAAATTGCTCCGTGCCTTGGCCAGATAAAGTTCTCAGGCGGTTGTTTGCTCGTCACTATCTTCGTTACTATAATTGAGAGTTATTTAGTGAAATTCTCACCACAAATAATAATAATTATAATAATTACCTTTCTTTACTATCCGTAATAACAGCGTAATTGGTATGAATATCCTTATTAGCATAAAGAATCACACACTTGGAAGCTTGCTTATTTCTTCCTGCCCGACCAGACTCTTGGATTAGGCGAGCTATTATGAAAATTTATTATTATTTTGCAATAAAACTTTTATATTCTTGAATACTGTATACTTACTCATATTCATTAGAAAATTATAATGTATTATTAGGCAAATATCAGGCATATCTATACCCATACCGAAGGCTGACGTTGCAATCATCAAACGAATTTGGCCAGTATTCCATCTTTTTATCACATCCTTCTTTTCACTATCTAGCAATTTACCGTTGTATACAGCTAACGATTCTATTTTTGAATTTAACGCATCAAATATTACAGAACAATCCTTGACCCATGCACAATAGATTATTGTACGACCAGTTGTTTCTATCTTATTGATCAAACAAATTATTTGTTCTATTCAAGCTGATTTAGTATCATTTCGGTCTTGAACTAAAAAACATAATTCTGGACGCAATAGGTCGTTGCTTCTTACAACTTCGAAGTGATCCATATCAATATTCAAATTGTCCTAAAGAGTTTTTTTATCATCATAGGATAAGGTTGCAGTGAGAGCCATGATTCGAGCGCGGGAAAAATCTTGTTTTAATACTCCTAAATTACCCCATTGTTCTCTGAAAGTAATACGGTATAATTTAGTTTTTAATCAGCTGTTTTTTTAAACCTTTCTTACCTAAAGTGCCGAAAATCCAAAACACAATGAGCTTCATCAATCACGAATTGCAGCTTTTCTTCTTTATGCAAGCGACTACATAATTCTCTAAGCGATTTTTTAAGTAATAGCTTCTCCGGGGTAACATAAAGTAAACGGATGAATCCAAGAGCTATTTCCTCAAAAATTTTTGCTTCATACTCAATTGTTCCTTGAGATGATGCTAACAAGTAACCACACAGAATTCCTAGTTGGATTAGATGGTCCTAAAGGTAAAAAATCGATTAGAACTTATTATTTTTTCTTATTTTTAATTTGATTTTATATCTACTACTTGACTCTGAATTAAAGATTTTAATGGTGAAATAATGACTGTTAGGCCATTTAAAAGAATAGCAGAAGCGACGTAGCAGAAGGATTTTTCACCACCGGTTTTCATGACTACAAGCGTATCTTTATTATTTTCCAAATAATATGTTAATGCTTCTAATTGTTCTGCTCTCAAATTATTAAATTTGAAAATTTTTTCTGCAATGATTTTGACATGTTGAATTAGATTTTGAGGTTTGCTTGTTTCATCTTGTAGAGCGAATTTCGGATCTAAAAGCCTTTCATTCCAACCGAATAAGTGATATGTATAGCACAGCATGCATAGACCTTTGAAATGTTTCTGAAAAACGTGGCAGTCAATACGTCTTATAGTTACATCAAAGTTCACAATTAATGGGTCAAAGGTTGTATAAAATTCTTTATTGCGAAGCTTTTCTTGGGTCTTCAATTTATAGGGGATTAATTCCTGTATATTGAATTATTATTAATAAGTAAGTATTGAAACTTCAAATTTTAATATTAAATTTTAATTACCTGACTAAAGTCAAAGCCTGCTAATTCTTTACGTTTATTTGCATACTTTTCAGCCCGCATTTGATTACGCTGACGAATTCTTTCAACATTCAATTGTTGTTGATTAGAACGATCGCTCTCTATCGTACTAATATTAAGCATGTCCTCTAATTCAAATGGCTTATCACAGTAAATCTCCCGAATTACAGAAAGTAGGTAGGTATAACCTTCGTTATAATGTATAATTGCTAATGCATGTCAGGCTGCATATGACTGCCAATAGTCAATTTTTTTATCCAGATACACTAACTTTACTCTGTTGAACGCCTCATTTTGAGATGTTTGATTAAGCGTTACAATTCTTTGGCTTACTGTCAAGCGACAAATTGATTTAAGAAATTTTTTGAATGCATCGATTCGGCTTTGTGATGAGTGACACAGGGTGGGTTCTTGTAAAATTAATGTTGGATCATCTTTTATCCAACATACATCTGACCAACAAAGCAAATGATCATTTTGTAGATGGCGAATGAGACCTTCCACTTGTATCTTGCGCGTATCTTCTTCAAGTGGTACTATAAGAAAATCTCCAGCCTCTTTTCGCAATGCCACAGAATAACTACACCCACGGAACCAGTGCATTATATAATTTTCAAATACATGAAATTGGGCATTTTTGTCATCTAATAAAGAAAGTATAAAAACTTTTATTATATTACTGATTAGAGATGGGCACGGTCTGTCATTTTCGGTCAACTGGTTCATGACCGTTGGCCGTATCTTGTGATCCAATGATCCAAGATGGATGGTTTTGGTACCATTCGATTCGTCTCATTGAGATGAATCGAATGGTACCAAAATCATCCGTTTGGATCATTATATCACAAGATACGACCAACGGTCATGAACCGGTTGACCGAAAATGACAAACCGTGCCCATCCCTATTACTGATGTATTTTGATACAAAAAATTTTTTTTATATTTACGCTGTATAGCATTTCTAATATTGCGAGTTAGGTGTTTCAGATCGGCAAAGACTTTTGTGACAATAGGTACGTGTGCAAGTGTCTTATTTGAATCCAGATCACTATCAATGCACACTTCTAGATGTAAATCAGCTTCCTCTAGTGGTGTGCTAACTTGATTTAATACCTCAATTAAAATGGCGTGCTCTATTTGCCTCGAGGATTTATCAAAGTTGCCTTCATTTAGAGTTTTGGGAAGTCCAGTTTGATTATTTTTTGCAACCCTGGCCTTTTGTGTTATATGAAATGCGACAACTAGTTTATGGAAGTAACCTAATAGTAAAATAAATATTAATTTCAGATCGATTGAGAATCTAAAAATAAATTCTTATACCGGATGGCGTTTCCTGGCATATAAATTCTCTACTCGCATGGTTTGCATTTCTTACATGCGACCATGAACAGTCGAATCCTACTGCTAAAACTTTTTTATTCTTTTCTAATGCGTATTCAATGCATTTTTGTAAAGCCATTTCTACACTAGACTTTGCATTGGCTATAAGAGGAGAGAAGTACATTTTTTGATAATGGTGGTATGTACTTTTACAAATTTTGTTCGTAATTCCAATTGTAGCTAATGAGCTTTGTATTGCATTGTGAGATATTCCTCCTGCAAGTCCTACTGCTGCTATCGCTTTTGTAAACCAGATATCTTGCGCTTCGTTAGTATGATAATAAGTAGTACTGCATATTTTGCACTCTATTATACTTTTAATTTGAAATGCGATTGATGTTATATTTCAAACTTTATTGGTAAGTCTATTGTTATTGCAACCGAGACAGGTTTTGTAAGTACTAATGAAAGATAATGTTTTGTAGAAATTAGAATCGTGGAACCAAGTTGAGCGGACTCAATTACGCCTTCGATACTTTTTTCTAACAAGTAATTTTCATCGATATTCGTATTATTTTCTTGAAATTGGCTCTCTAGGTTTTCTATATGCCTTTTTAAGCAAGTTATTTTCCGATTAAGGCTACCGATTTTATGCTTATTTTCATAATATACTAACATTAATGCTTGAATCTCTTCATTCGATAAAGTTTTGCCCCTTTCTTCTAAGAATATATTTTGTGTTATTGGGATATCTGATACTTCTTTTATTAAGTCCTCTATTTGAATTTTCTTTCTTTTTAATTTGCTTCGCAATTGTTGTTCTTTTTCTAACGCATCTACAATTTGTTTATGGTTAGGAAAAACATTCAGATATTTTGCTGCGACAGTCGCCTGTAAAAAAGTGACATTAGTAGATTCTAAAAAGTCAAGCATATAGGGTAAAGATCGGGTATTAGTTGGATCATATTGCTCTCTTAATTTTTTACTCTTGAATAAGCAGTTATCGGAGCCAGATGATATCGGTATTTCAAAATTAGAATCATTATCGTATGTATTCCATTGAAAATTAAGGCGAAAGGTTTGATCACTTATAATACTAAATTTCCAAATTTTTTTTTGTAACTTAACAAATTCAGAATACCCGTGTAATAAAGGAATCCATTCATTTTGTCCAACGCTGTTTAGATGATAATACCCAGCGAGTAGTGTAGGACTTTTTTCGTCAAGTGAGATTGCTTGAAGCCGGTCATGTAGCACTAAAACTTCCAATTCTGGATCAATTTCCCTTACAATCAATCCTTTATCTGAATTTCCTATTCGAATTCTTTTTTCTGGTAAATTGGCAACACATCTATCATACCATTTTGACATTTTGGATTTATATTGAAGGTTGATTTTTTGTTTTTGTTTGAAATTTAAATTTATTCACTAATTTGCGTGTATGATATTAACGACTTTACGTTTTTAAATATATTTAAAAAATCTCCAAGTAACATTTTTATATGTTTTATTAATTATAATCACATATTAGTAATTTGTTTCAATCTCTAACAATTTATTTATAGAATCGCAACAAAGCATAAGACTAAAACGAAATGCTTCGCCTAGAGATGAGCCAAATCGCATAAATGTTTGATATTCATGATTCATCAGGGCAAATTCTAATCAGAAACTTTGGGTAGAATTATAGACTAGAGTTAATACTCGGATCCGGATCCTAATTATAAGATCCGGTGCTAATCATAAGATCCGGATTCTAATCATAAGAACTGGTGCTAATCATAAGAACCGGATCTGATGATTAGATCCGGATCTAATGATTAGAATCCGGATCTTATGATTAGGATCCGAATCCAAGTATTAACTCTATTTTAGACTGATGAGAAAATGCGCATTGTCAGAGCCATGTGCATAAATTCGCATGAATGAACGTGCATGCACACAGAAGTGCATTGACCCGTCCCTGCTAAAGGTGTTTCATTACAGCATTATGTTGAAAGGTTTCTTAGACAAATGGTTTCATCCTAAATCATATTATACGTTGGGGATGCTGAAATCGGCTAATGCTGAAATTTGGGGTCACGATTTGAAACTATAAGCCTGCTAAAATCCATATATATTCTTTAAACATCAAATCTACCCTCAAACCTTACCCTAACCCTATAAGACAAAAAACGAAAAGAACATACTTAAAATTTCATATCAAAATAAATCAGACTTTGAAAAAAGTTGGTCTCGAAACACTACACCGCAGTTGGGCTTGCAGATGAAACTGGTGAAGTTCCATTTTAAAATTGTTGTTATTTTCTGCATTAGAATATTTTCTAATGCATTTTTCAGATGCCTAAATAAATATTTTACAATTCTATTTTTATAGACTATAGTTGTTAACTGAATGCATCATTTACATAATTGGTGATAAACAAACCATTTTATCAAAGAAGAATCACCTATGATTCATTTAATATCTGCCGATCTTGGTTACTATCAATTTACGATAGATGACAAGTTACGCTGATCAGTATGGTATAGGTGATCAGATCAGTACAGTACAGGCCAGTTTTTTAAAATCTATGCTATACTGATCCGGTATTATATATGTTAGGGTTAGGAGTTACTGCTAATTAGTATGGTATAGTTTAAAATTAGTCTGTAGTACAGACCAATTTTTAAACTAAAAGTTGAAAAAATTCTTTGAATAAACGTTCGGATTTAAAAACAGTTAAGTCCGCAATGCTAATTATATGTAATTGATGTTCATCAAGCATGTGATGTGACCAATTTGATCTAAATACCTTTAGAATATCGTATCCCGGCTGATTTTTATAATAATCGAATTCTTTAGAAATTACAGCAAATCAGTATGATATAGTGAGCAGATCAGAGTCTGTACTATATTGATCTGCTCACCTATATCATACTGATTTGTTGTAACTTCTAAAGAATTTGATTATTATAAAAATCAGCCGGGATACGAGATAAAGTTATTAGATCAAATTAGTCACATCACATGCTTGATGAACATCAATTACATATAATTAGCATTGCGGACTTAACTGTTTTTAAATCCGAATGTTTATTCAAAGAATTTTTCAACATTTAGTTAAAGTCTAGAAATCAGGAATTCATATGTCAATTTAGTCGGCACTATTGGAATGTTTCATTGTAAACAAGGTAGATAAAAATTTTTTTCCAACAGTTTTAATGAATATTGTTCTTGAGACAGAAGAGTTTTAGACCACGCAAAGTTGATTTTCGTTTTGCATTACATGGTTTTCAAAATTCCGATCTGTAGTTGGTTTGTTATTATTATTATCTGTAAATTAATCATATCTAGGGCATGTTTTCACTTTGCATAACAGAATCAGAAACTTGGGTTGGTGGTCGGATTTTTTTCCATCTGTCCTATCGGATAATTGAAAAGGTCTCTAAAAAACAAATAGCAAAAATTAAATAATTGGCACAATTAGGACTTAAAATTTTTTTGAAAATCAGTCAGTGGGTAATGCAAACGAAAAACCAACTTTATGTGGCCTTATATACTATAATTACTGATCAAAAAACCTTCTTCTAATAGGCTTTTGAACCAAAATTTGGCAACGGATATTTATATTTTATTAATTAATCTTACCCAAATCTAAAAAACGTTCAATTTTATTCAATAACATAATTCTCAAGATGTTTTATGTAAGTATCAAATAAATCTACTAAATTATCTTTATTTATTTATAATCGTATGGCTAACATCAAGAATTTATTTAAAAAATATAGCTCATTATAAGATTATTTATTAATAATAGTAATAATTATATTTCGTACAATTATAATTATTATTACATTATAATTATTATTACTGTAATGTGTCAAAAAATCCTGAAAATAAAGGTTGATTTTGTTTTAAACAATATTTATTGATTTATTTATTTTTATTTTAACTTGTATATCAGTATAAATAAATGAGACTTCGGGCTTTCAAGTTTATCATTTATTAGATACTAGGTTACAGCCCATCAGAAATCTGATCGGTGAAGTGGTATGCGACTATATGTTACAATCAGATTTACAAAGGGTTGAACCCGGTAAATAATAAATGAACTTGAAAACCCGAAGTCTCATTTTCCTTTGGCAGCATTAACAAAAAAGCGATAATATTCTGACAACACGTTTTGATAGCGGCACCTCCAATTTATTTCAAATTCTAACACGTATAGAATTACAATTTGATGAAAATTTTTATTATAATGGCTATTTCAAGAATCTATCCTATTCCATAATAATATTCAAGGTTATTTTGTACGAATTTTAATGCTTTCCAACAGCATCTCTTAGCAGATTTTTGATAATAATAATGCCTTATGCCTGTCTTTTCAATTCGATCCTTTCATCATAAAACATCGCTATGCTCCAACTGGGTTGCAATCAGCATTATTCTATATATAAAGTTTTTTTTTTTTTTTTTTAGTTTTGAACGTTCAAATTTTAGTATAATAAATTACTTTTTGCACTTACCCGGGTATTATAATAGTTAATAAATATTCACGATCTAAAATTATATAACCGAATGTTTCATAATTGCAAAACGGGTTATAATTTATAATACAAATGAACAGGTGTAATAAATCGCACAAACTTGGAATTAATAATTTGGCGGGTTATATGTCTTAGGTTGGTAAAGTTCCTAAAAAATGGAAAATAGTCTTCAAAAGACGATTATAGTAACGTAGCATACTTGTTGGGAATTCCAGAATTCGGATTTCCAAATTTGGGTATTCTAGAAACTTATGGAACGATGTTTTTTTTTGTGTCACCACAGAGAATTTGAGCTCACTACAGAGAATTTGACCAAATATGTAAGTGGGCTTTCTTCAAGCCACAGAAGTTTTAAATTTTTACTACTATAAATAGAAGGTTTGATATGCGCTATATCCAAATTTGATAAATTTTTGATAGTAAATTTAAAAAGTTTTAATAGTGGCGTATTTTTGTAACCTTTTTTATCGTACATCAATATCTCATATGAAATTGATCTACATTGGACTCTACCCTTAATTTCACGAACTTAGTTTATTTTTACGTTGAATTTCCTTTTTAGGTTTGTACCACTCGCACAAATAAGTAAAGCAGTCTAAAGCCATGTATCCACATGACATTTTCGTGTAATATCAACCAAACGGAGTCGGAAATTTTGTTTACACGGATCAGTCCGAAGAAGTCAAAAAACAAAAAAATGCAAGCACATAAAAACGGCATTCTAAACCTACTTGGGCCATTAATAAAAAATGTCGGGAAGGTAATTTTACCTATATTGGTCCTAACCCTAACCCCGACCCTAATGCTAAATAGTCTCTGATACGAATTTTAACTAAATTTTCAAAAAATCACGTGGGTACATGCCTTTAGCCATCCCCCTAATTTGGCAAATCGGCGGACTGAATTATTTGTGCAAGTCTAGTTTGTGTAATCCATATGATTTTGTGTAAAATTTAATCCGTATCGGTGTGCGAATTGATATAAATTGTTACTTAAAAAAATTTATAGTTTGAACCTTAAATCCTTTTAAACGAAAAATATCAAATTGACAAACGACAATTTTCGTTTTTAAAACTTCAACATGGACCAATTGACATCGTCAGGAATTAATAAGCTTGCTGATAATTATCAAAAGTGTATTGGCATAGAGAAGGATGAACGTAAAACGTTTGAATTATATCTTAAAGAAGATGAGATGGGGAACGCCGCTGGAATGTGTAATGTTGGAAATTGTTATCTCGGAATCGGAGTTGAAAGGGATTTACGTAAGGCACTTGATTATTACCAAAAATCTGCAGAGATGGGAGACGCTGCTGGAACTTGTAATGTTGGATACTGTTATCGTTTTGGAATTGGAGTTGAAACGAATAAGCGTAAAGCATACATATTATCAAAAAGCAGCAAAAATTGGAGATATATGCACTCGGTATATGCTATCGTATCGGAATTGGAGGAGTAGAAAAGGACGTGAAGAAAGCATTCGAATATTATCTAAAATCTGCGGAGATGGGAGATTTTAAAGGAATAAGAGAAGTTGGATTTTGATATAGACATGAAATCGGAGTCAAAAAGAATGAACATAAGTCGTTCGAATATTGTCAAAAATCTGCTGATATGGGTGATGTTATTGGAACACATGATGTCGGTCATTGCTATTATAATGGAATTGGAGTTAAAGAAGATAAATATAATGCATTCAAATATTATAAAAAATCTGCTGATATGTGGTTTCATATGGGAATGTATACTGTAGGATTTTGTTATCATTATGGAATGGGAGTTATAAAAGATGACTGTAAAGCGTTTGTGTATTATAAAAAATCAGCAGAGATAGGATTCGCTGATGGAATGTACTGTGTTGGCGAATTTTATCAAAAAGGACTCATAGTTGAAAAGAATATAGATATTGCTTTTGAATGGTATTTAAAATCAGCTATTACTGAACAAAATACTGTTGACAAAAAAAGGGAGTATTTTCATTGGATACCTTTTGAAAAATTTGAAAATATTGAAGAAATAGGTAAAGGAGCCTTTTCTACTGTTTTCAAAACAAAATATTTAAATAATTCTGGATCGTATGAAGAAGTGGCAATTAAGCTTGTAAAAGATTCCAATAAAAATAGTGAACCATTTATAAAAGAGGTATTATATCAATATTTTTTGAATATTTTTTTGATTTTAAAAAATTATATCTGGTTAAATATATTAAACTTATTTTGTTTTTTAGTTGAAAGCTTGCCATAGTTTAAATCAATATTTAGGAATATCAAGAGATGAAAAACAAAAGATTATATTTTAGTGCTTAGTTATGCAAAATACGGTTCATTGATTAAATTTAAATGGAAACTCAAATTAAAGATACTCCGTGATATTATATCCAATCTTGATCGTATTCATTCTAAAGAGTATTTACATCGAGATATTCATCCTGTAAACATTCTGTTGAAAGAATATTATGAAGCATATATTACCGATCTAGGTTTATCAAAACCGCTTGATGAAAAGGAACAAGAAGATCGTATTCATGGAGTTTTACCTTATATTTCACCGGAGCTCTTTCAAAAACAACCATATACTCAAGCTTCAGATATTTATTCATTCGGAATAATCATGGTAGAAATAACAACTGGTCAAAGGCCTTTTAATAATTATAAATTTGATATCGATCTCGTACTAAAAATTTGTAAAGGGCTACGGCCAAAATTTGGACTAGGAATTCCTGATTGTTATATTGAACTAGCAAACCAATGCATGGATTCGAATCCAGGAAAACGTCCAACATCTAGTGAAATAATTATTAAACTTAATGAATGGTTAAAAATTATTGAAAGTGAAGCTGAAAACAAAATTAAAAAATGTCTAATATTTAGAGAAATAATTGTTAAACTGAATAAATGGTCAAATATTTTTAGAAAGAATAAAAGGTTAATTAAAAGACAATTTTTAGAAAGTGATAAGATTAATGAAAAATTGCCAATAATCAAAGAAAATTTAAAAGACATATACTGTATACAAGTAAACCTTATAATATAACTGATATTAACAAAAGCCTTTCAAAACTGAAAACTAGTAAAACCGCTGTTAATATAGAAGTTACGGATGATCAATTAACACTATGTATTTATTAAGAAATTAAGTTTTATTATTTATTATTATTACTATCTATTTGTTAAATTAAGCTTTTTATCGTGGGATTATTATTTATTGTAATTATTACTATCTACTTGTTAAAATTAAGCTTTTTATAGTGGGATTATTATTTATTGTAATTAAGTTTAATAATTTGTGCAAATTCTTTAGTACGTAATAATCAAAAAATTATTGAACAATATTTTATTAAACTAGTCCAATTTGTTTTTTACGATCAAAATAATGTTTTATTATCTATAAAAATTTATATGCTACATATTACAAAAAATATTATAAGATTCAATCCATTTTATCCCTCGAAATTTATGTTTTAAATATTATATGTTTTCATCATCATCATCATGAGATAATATGTGATTTACAAGAATAGAATTTACTAAATAAAAAATATCTTTTTTAAATATAATAAAATATTTCTATCTTAAAGTAGCCCAAGCTTCTAGTTTATAGTACAGATTTTGTAGAACTCATTTGTATAAATGTAATCGGCAGATTCTTAATAAAAAACTGAGGCAAGACCTCGCTTAAAAAAAAAAAAAAAAAAAGAAGCAAGAAAAAAAAAAAAAAAAAAAAAAAAAAAAAAAAAAAAAAAAAAAAAAAAAAAAAAAAAAAAAAAAAAAAAAAAAAATATTTCTATCTTATCAACTTAATTTTTATCACTTAAAGAAATAAACGATTAAATTTACAGTATACATAGTAGTAATAGATAGTCTGTATCTTCGATCACCATTTGATGTGATTCTTGATCGCCTTGTATTTTATGTCATTCAAGTGGTGCCATAGCATGCTTGTCTGTACTCATCAATGACATCATTATTAAGTTTGTTTGTGAAGTAAATGATATCTTCTTTTTTTTTTTTTTTTTGAGTTGATAATATTTTCATTATACATTTTACGAAAACCAGGTTTTTGTAAAATAAACCATCGATGAAATAAACTTTCGGTGAAATAAGATATTGGTAAACTAAGTTGACAGAATGGGTCTTGTCGCGAAAGAGGTATCGGAATTTGGAATAGGATATATATAGCTTTTCGGGAAGATGGGATTTGAGAAATTGGGCAACAACAAATTGCAACATGGATTGATATGTAAGTTGAAGCATATTCAGTAACAAATAATCCGCATGGAATTAAATTACTTCTTCGTGGAACGAGAAATGGTTTTACTTCTCAATCATTTTAGAATTTATATGACAAGCAAGTATTATTGTAGTCATGAAGGTTAAATATAATGATGGAAAAATTCTTGGTGGTTATAATCTTGAAAAATGGACGAGATCAATTCATAGTTTTATAAGTGCAATGATGGCAATATTATTTCATTGAAAATTTGTGCAATTCTTTCCTCTATTTTAAGTCGTGTAAAATATATACAAAATTTAATTTTTTGTTGCCCTATAAGAGATCCAGAATTTGATTATAGTGATATTTTCATTAAAAATAAATTTAATCAAGCGGAAGAAGCAATTTTCACGTTTCCAATTTCTACATAAATTTCATTAAAAAATTATTTTTATTAATTTAGTGCACATGATTAAAACTTGAAGTTTTATTCACTAATAAATACTTTATGATTAATTGTAAGTAAAATTTGGGTAAATGCATGACGTAGTCTCGCAACATAGTATGATCGCTAGACTTGTATTAAGGATCTATGTGTAATGAAAAACTTTCTAATAATTGTAAAAATATTACTTAACCATCCACTATCTTTTGCAAACTATTTTAAAGCGTTGTTCACTATTTGATTAAAGAATAGAATCAACCAAGAATTGAAATCCTTAGTGGAGATTAAAAGTAACAATAAAAAGCAACGAAATAGCTGACTTAAACATTTTATACTAAAAATAATAAATATCTGCAAATAACATGTATGTGGTTATATCAGTGTTATACCTTATGGCGGTTAAAAAAAAAGGTATTATTCATCTTGTCAACTAATTAATCTTGCAGCTTTATCATGAATGCGACGTATCCTGCGTATGAAATACACATTACTTATAATAGATCTTTTGAATAGTGATAGAGGTAAACAGCTTATGGGTTTCTCTCATAAGATGCCGGATATGAAGGTAGAATCTTTGCAGCATAAGTGACTCCTTTGATAAAATATTGATTATAAAGTTGATTACCTATGCTTATGGATTATATCTAGTGATGGGGACATACACGTAGACTATTGTGGCAAGTTACTACGCAAGTTAATTACCTACGTAAAATTTTAAAAATTTTTTGGAAGTTTTTCTCAAATTTGCCATCATTAAGAAAAATTGGTCCAAAATAATCTAAAGAGAATTGAGTGGATGGAAGATTAAGACCAAAATTCGAGTAAAATTACGAGGTCTTGCTAGTATCGAAATGGTGTGGCACTCATTAAATGAAGAGAATCAATAAATGATGTTAAGAAAAAGTTACTATAGATTAGAAATTTTAAAGAATATTTATTAAGGTGATAAATATAAAATGCAACAGTAGACAATGAAAATATAATTTACATTTGAAACTAAGGTTGAACTGATAGATTTACGTGTAGATTAGTGCACAGTCGAATCGTCCCAATGATGGCTCAACTAGTTACGACATAAGCTTTAGCTAGTTACGGCTTAAGCAGCAACATCATTGGGACGATTCGCTTGCATCACTATTGTAGATAATTAGCTTCATTTAAAACCTAAGTTCCTGCAACAACAACCAAAAGCTGGATAACAATATAAATATTTTAGGAGAAGTGAGCCACTTTCCAATGACATAGAATGAATAAAATAAAATAGCTTTTGATTGGTTAAAATTTATGTTACAACTTAGTGAAATCAAAGTTTTTCCAATCGGTTCAATCTACATATTTAATCTTGTATAGCCAAAGCTGGCCTTCTGAAAACAAATCAATTTAAAAAGTTTAATAATAAAATTTCATTAAGAAAATATTCATTTTCATCAGAAATGGCCTGAAAATCAAGAATAAATCATATTTTTTTTTCTTAAAGTTCTATCCGGATAACTGTTTACTGTTGATATCTGAATTATTATCCGAATATGGGCCTTTGCTAGTAAAATCACCGGTTGAAGGGTAATTTAGTTGAAAAAAATATGATAATTTAATTAGATATTATTATAAATTTTTTTGTCATCTTGTTTTTGTTTTTAAATAAATTCAAGGATCATTAAATTCAGAATGCTTAATTCATGATCTGCCTAAAAACTAGTGAAATAATATAGTAAATTGTGATGAAATTTATTATTGTTTTGGCCTTTTTTGGAATCGGGATTTTCCCAAAGGACATACCAATTTTCTACCACGTAAACATCTCATTTCATTAAGTAAAAGTTTAGGGGAGAAAGTTCTGGTCATAATGGCTTAAATCATTAAATTAGCCCAGTGGATCACAATATATGAGCATTTTTGTCTTTTCGATTATATGGTATAAACTAAAAAGTAAACATATAGTTGCATGACAAAATGCTTATATTAATAATTTAACTGTCATTATTACTGGAATTTTCTCCTCTACAACTTTACTTAAAGTAAAAGGGATGTTTACTTAGTAGAAAATTGCTTGTTCTTTGGGAAACTCCAGATTCCAAAAAATGCAAAAAATATATAGTCAACATATCTTCACTGTTTATTATGTTTTTCCACTGGTTTTTAGGCGGATCACAAATTAAACATTTTTAAGTCTTAATGAAGACTAGCTATTCTAATTAATATAAAATTAATGAAAATTTGACTTTAACATCTTATTTAGCTGTCAAAATACAATAAATCAAATATTAAATTTGATCAATCTTCCAAACTATATTAATTGTTATATAATATTTGTGCTTTCACAATCAAACTTGTAAAAAAATGCCTAAACAATAGGTATAGTCTGTCTCAATTCTAATAAAATTGGTCTATTAGTCCTAAAAATTATTTAAACCTCTAAACATCTTATTGGCTAGCAGAGAGAATCAAATCATGTAATGCTAATAAATAAAATTAAAGATTATTTAACATGGTTTTTAATTATTTTATTAGATATTTTATCTATTTATGAAGACTGGACAAGGCTGGTCTCAAAATAAGGTTCGATTAACTGTAAGTCTATTAAAAAAACTTGTTCTTATTCAGTATTTTCATACTATAGTCAACTCCTTGTATTACTGTATTACCAGAATTTTTTTATAGGTACACCTTGTTAAACCTCTTGAAAAAATGAGTGCTTTATTTTTTTCTAAAAAATGTATTGATTGGCTACAATATTATATGGCTATATATTAATTAAAAATTAAAACTTAAACAATTTAGATTCAATAAAATTCAAATAATTCTTTTATAACAGAAACTAAACTAACCAAATAGAAAATATAGCATAGATATTATATGGTCCAGTCTTAGACATAGATAGTCTCAAAAAAAATTGTCTCAAATCTTAAGAATATAGACTAAGCCAGACATGGTTCAAACTGAAACAGTTTGAACTATCAATAAACCTGAATTAAAAATCATAGAAAAAAAGACATTTTCTAAGTATTAACTAAACCTTCTAATTTAGAGTTTGTTCATTTAAACATTTTTGATTGGTTATCTCAGAAAAATGTGACCAGATTGTGGGAAAACAATACAAAAATAGTTTATTAGATAATAATAATAGCATAGTTGTTACAGATATGTGAAAATTTAAATAAAACTTACCAATTTTATCTATCTACCTATCTCTATATAGGTAATTATTTTTTGAATCCAACTAAAATTTTGTTATGCATTATATTAGATATAACATTCAAAAATAATTACCCATATTTCTACAATAATGTTTGAAAGTTCGTCATTTACTAATTTTAAAACTGCATTTCTATATTTAGTATTGTTCCTAATTAGTATTTCATTACTACATTATTGTAATCAAATTATTACACATTTCTGGATAACAATTACTATATACCTGCATTATGGATTCCCAATACCACATTTTTTATAAATATCATAGTTTTTACCTCATTCTTGGTAATTGGGTAATTCTAAATAGAAACATATAAAAAGGATCCCTTAGTGTATTTGAAAGTTAGTTTTTTAGAAAATTAGCTTTTGAAACATAGGTTTATTTCTTTTACATATAATATGTATAAACCACTCTCCCAGTATTAATAAATGTCGCGGATGATCGTGAAATCGGATGATGGTGAAATTTGGGGTCTCAATTTGAAAATATAAACTCTACCAAAATCTACCTATACTCTTTTATTAATAACCCTAACCCTAAATCCTAATTCAACTATAAAAAAAAATTTAACAAAAAAGGCCCTAAAAATTTTTAAAAATCGTACATAAAATAGATTCAAATTTCACTATCATCCAATTTCATGATCATCCATGACAATAAATACATTTGTTTATAAATCTCTAAACCTTTAATAGTTGTAGCCTAGTAGCTAAATTGGCAGGTAAAGTTCATGAGGTCTCTTCTAAGGCCCCAACAATATACATAATTTCTTTTACAGTAAATCACTACAAGACAATAATAGTCAGTAAGTTGTTGAACCAAATTCTTATATTAAATTGGATAGAAACAACAACTATTAATCCAATATAAAATCTGAAAACATGGGTTAGTTAGTTATATTTTTTTTATTTATTATAAATTAGCTGAATAATATTCATATCTAAAATTATGCAAGGTTAATTTTTATTATATACAGCAAGGAATCAAAAATGGGGTTGGCAATCACATTTTTCTGTTAGCTCTATTACCAATCATGGGAAATTAAGATTTATATTAAATAAAAATAATGAAAAAAATTTGAACAATTCGATCTAAAAAAATTTTTTTGTAAATACAGAAATACTAAAAAAAATAGATTAGCAAGTAATGCAGAAAAATTTTTTTAAAAAACTGCAAAAGGTTAAGTAAATAATGCAATACGAAAAATCAACTTTAAATCTCTAAAGCCTTAATAGTTTTGGTTCAGTAGTTAAATTAGCAAGTGAAGTTCTTAAAATCTCTTTCAAGGCCACAAGAACATACATAAATTTTTTTATAGTAAATCACTACAATCTACTGGTAGCAATAGTTGGTAAGTTTCTAGCTAAAGCTATACAAAGTCAATTTTTATTTTGTTTTTTAAAGTCTAAAAACATGAGTCAGTCAATTGTTTTTTTTTTTACTATAACTTAGCTTTACCTAGTATAATATTTGTCTGCATTATATATTTAAGGTATTTAAATAAGAACATTATTTGAATATTTTTTGTTCATTATATTTTTATATAAATCAATTGTGCTTTAAACTTATAATTATTATACAAGTTACAGAATTATGCTAGTGACTCCAGGCCTGACTATGCAAGTTGTAGAAACTATTTCAGCTCAGCTAAAATATTTCACACTGATTTTTAATATGAGATTGCTGTGATATTTTAGAGATTTCATATCAAAACTCAATAGCAAAATATATTCATCAAAACTAAAATAGTATCTATAACATGTATAAGTCTAACACAATTTTGAAGATTACTTTGAATTTCATATTTCTCCTACTTCTGGTTTCAGTGCAGCTATATATTTAACAATCATATACATAATGTGTGTGATTACTACACAGGTGACTACATAACACAAATAAGATAATTACAAGTATGATATAAGGTATGATAATAATTGAAAAATTTATATTATTTTACAAAAAATATCACATTAATACATAGATTTATTTGGGCTATGATAGCAGTAATTTAGGCTAGAAGCTTTATTAAAATTTGGCAGAATCATAATTTACTGACTATATTGGCCAGAATAACAATATTGACATTTTGTAAGAAGTCGGCATAGGAATATAGCTGGTGGGTTATTCAATTCCTGCTGAAGCGAAGACCAAGTTGATTATGAGTTTTATATTACCTCCTCTCTTTAGAGCTCCCACCTCCCTCATAGTAAAAAAAATTTGATAAATATATATAGGATTTTGGGACATTTCATAAAAGTTATATTAGTCACAGAAACATTTGTAAAAATTTTTTTTTGAAAAAGTTTTTTTAACATTTTACTAAGTGAACCACCCCTCCTGGAGAGGAAAGGCATAATATAAAACACATAATTAACTTGGAATGGCCTAAGTAAAGAAATGTGTATAAAGGAATGTATGTGAAGAAAATGATAGAATCATGTGTTTTCATCTTGAAACAAGTTGGCAAGTCATACAAATTTAAGTTCAAGTACCTGCAGACTTGGCAACATTATTCCCAATTCTTATACTTACTTGATACCATCCAATTCTTAATTCCATGCAATATACCATTATATATGCTGGTCATTGATCTTTCCACTTCATCTCCTTCCTTTGCACTATTTTCTGACTATCACATGTGATGATCTTACCTGAAATGGTGTTTTTAAAGTGAAGGATCGTGTAGCTATTCTATTTGTCAGTCACATAATATCTTACCACTTTACATGAAATAGAAATACTACGTATAACTTCTAATTGCTAAATAGAGTTCTGTAGTTTGATCCAGATTTGATTTGAGTTTGATCAAACCCCAAATCAAACCAAACTCAAACTATAAATTTTATAAAGTTTGAGATCAAACCCAAATTCAAATAAAAAATAATCAAATTTAAACCAAACCCAAATACTATACTAAGTTTGATTTGAGTTTGATTTGAAGTTTGCAAACTAGTTTGAGTTTGAATAACATAAGTATATTTTTTATATTATAAACGTTACTTAATTGATAATCCACCTGCCAACTGGAGAGTGATGATAGGCGAAATGTAGCGTGCTTCCATTTAAAACCTTTTTTTACTAAGTTAATGGTACTTGTCGACTAATTGAAAGTTGTAGGCATGTCAAGACGCATCTATTAGTGGTTAGATCATCCAAATCGGCCCAGTGGATGGCAAGATATCGTCGAAAACGATTGGCCGACTATATAAAAATCCGTGATGGAGATTACATATGAATATGAAAATCACTATAGGCGTGCTTCTATCTAAATTTTTTTTTCTAAGTTAACGATACATGCCCACTAATTGAAAATTGTAGAGCTCATCGAGACGCATCTAATGGTGGTTAGATCATCCAAATCGGCCCAGTGGATGGCGAGATATCGTCGAAAAACGATTGGTCGACTATATAAAATCTTTTATGTAAACAATAGAGATTTTATATTATCGGCCAATCGTTTTTCGACGATATCTCTCCATCCACTGGGCCATTGGATGATCTAACCATCGTTAGATGCGTCTCGACGAGCTCTACAACTTTCAATTAGTGGGCATGCATCGTTAACTTAGTAAGAAAAAAAGTTTTAGATGGAAGCACACCACATTTCGCCTATAGTGATTTTAATATTTAATCTCCATCACGGATTTTTATATAGTCGGCCAATTGTTTTTTGACGATATCTTGCCATCCATTGGGCCGATTTGGATGATCTAACCACTGCTAGATGCGTCTCAATGAGCTCTACAACTTTCAATTAGTGGACATGTATCGTTAACTTAGTAAGAAAAAAAATTGTAGATGGAAGCACATTACATTTTGCCTATAGGATCACTCCCCAGTTGACAGGCGGATTATCAATTAAAATATAAAAATATATTTATATTATTCAAACTCAAACTAGTTTGCAAACTTCAAACTAAAATTCAAACCAAACTCAAATTTAACTAAAAAGTTTGCTTCAAATCAAACTCAAATGTTTTTTTTAATCATAGTTTGGGTTTGAGTTTGATTTCAAATCAAATCAAACCCAAATCTGACCTAAAGTTTGATTTGATCCAGGTTTGTAGGAACCCTTTTGGTAAATGGCATAATGAGCGGACATTTGTGTTTTAATATAATAGATATTGTGTATACTATAATTGACAATAAGCTTTACAATAAAAATTTTTAACAGTTATGTGATTATAAACTGTATAAGATTGATGGTGCTTTGCGCCACCTATTGTACTAGTATAAATTATTTAAAAGTTATTGGTTATAAGATTTAGGTACACAATCATTTTGAAAGATTGAATCAAACTTCATCTAATTCAAAATAATAAATAATACAAACAAATTGAAGTGTGCAAAAAGCCTTTCAATAAAATGAAATAAATAAAATAAAAATATATTTTATTGTTAATAAATAAAAGATTAGCTTGAAAACAGTATCAAGAATAAAAGTCACTTAAAATATTTATGCAAACAATAAGTGCTTCCAATTATATTAATAGGGCAAGAAATTAGTAATTTCTGAGTTTTGCATAAAGGAATTTTTTTTATTAAAACTTATTTACATTTTTTTTGCACATTTAGTTTTTTGACTTGGACTATATTAACTATTAACAGATCATGTTGACCATGTTTGGGTCGTTCATGTACAATTACTTACAGATATATGTGATTTAATATAATTAAAGATTTTTTTGACAAACTCATATGATCATGAAATTATTTTTTCATTATATTTTCTTTCATGTGTTATGAAATAAACATGTTTATTCAAATTAAAATTCAGTTAATAACTCTCTATGAATCATGATCATAAATTGCCAAACAATATATACTTATGCCCATAAATCTTATTTTTTAGTACTTACAAAAATAGTATTTAAATACTACATTCAACATGTTGTTTTGATGTAAAAGAAGCAAAAAATAAAAAAAAAATTGTCCAATATACGTAAGTGTGGGGTATATACAGTCACTTTATTTGAACACATGTAACAATCTGCAATTATTATTGCTTGTCTCATCGTGTGCCCCTTCCTCGCACACAACAGTCATGACCAATCCATCATATAGTCACGTCCTCTTCCTGTATCTAATCACGTAATTCAGTATGGATAGTGTTGCGGAACAAGCCGCAGGACGTCACGTGAGCAGAACTTTTCGAGCAACATGGTCTTTCTTTTTCTTTCATCTTTCATCTTTATTCCCAAAACCCAATGACTCGTCCCTCTTTCTCCCCTTTCTTTCTTCTTTCCTTTTGGGAGTAGTGGAGGGGAATGCTGGACGCAATGTTGAGCAGAAAACTCAAAGAACGAAGGAAATCAATACAGATCATCAGGTTACTCAAATACCATTTCGTCATACATGATCTGCAATCATATAAAGGGTCCGGTGACTCGCAATAATGTCCCGCCTTGTGACTTTGTTCACTAGGGATCATTATTATTGCTTGTCTCGTTGTGTGCCCCTTCCTCGCACACAACAGTCGCGACAACACTTCTATAGTCACGTCCTCTTCCTGTATCTAATCATATAATTTAGTATGGGATTATTGATGAGGATCGTGACTCTTAGGTACAAGAAATGTTTCAAACCTATACACAACTACCCTTTACCTCTATCACGTGACATCCTGCCAAACATCCTTATCTCTTTTAACCCTTTAACCTAGCTTAACCTGAGCTCAGTGTTGGGTGTATGCACCAGTCTTATCTATACACACACATAAGCCTACGTCGACTATGCTCTATTAATACCAACGCACGAACCTGCGCGCCTGTTCTTCCCTTTTTTTTCCAAAAAATACACTGTACTATATACTTATATGCCATTTCCTCCAACTTTAATTTGACAATAGCGTGGGGTGTACATGCTTGCCCCACTTATATATACGATGTTTGTATGCCATGCTTATACCCTTACAAGAACATGCGCACCCGTCTTCTTTCCCCTTTTTTTTTTCTGCCATCAATACTCTGTACCGTATACTCCTATACCCTAATTTGAGAGCGGTGTAGGGTATCTACACTTGCCTTACTTATATACGTATACGATCATACCCATTCGCATGCCTTATTTGTACTCTATATGAAACATGCGCATTTGTTCTCTCCTCTCTCTTTTTTTTTTTTTTT
>QKWP01000353.1:179524-191898 GCA_003550325.1 Gigaspora rosea | reverse complement strand
CCCTGTACTATATACTCACATTACAACCGTAGCCGTATTGCTTTCATACGTATTGCATAAATTCCAAAATGATTTACAGGTAAATCCAACTCTATTCCAACCAAGAATTAATTTAAATTCGTACGAAATACTTCTTGTACCCGCTGGTCGCACGTATTCGCCATTGTATCGGGCTAGTGCATATCCTCCCTTTTCCCTAAACTATTACCAGGAAAAATTGCAAGAGTGGGAGTCAGTATGGTTTCTTGCAAAGTCGTTTACCAATACCACTTTATTCAATTCTTATTATTTCTATATATATATTTAGGACTGACTACAGAGCCTATATACGATTTTTATTCTTGAAGGCTTGGAGATTCTCCTTCGCTTGATAAGAAAAAAAATAGCAACAAAGAAAAAAACTGGCTTGTTCTTGCGACGGTGCTGGACGCAATGTCGAGCAGAAAACTCAAAGAACGAAGGATACAGATCATCAGGTTACTCAAATACCATTTCGTCATACCTGATCTGCAGTCACACGAAGGGTCCGGTGACTCGCAATAATGTCCCGCCTTGTGACTTCGTTCACAAGCGGATCAATTGGGCGTTACTTTTTTTGCGTACGTACAGTACATACGATACGTACATCCAGAAATGCCTATAAACCATACACTTCGTGATATATATCACTTCGTTCCTGGTATTAAAAGAAAATTTTGTAAATTATAATAATAGCCAAAATAACTTGCATCTGATTCAATTTATTGGCTTTTTCTAAGTCTCCTATTATACCGATTCCCACTCAATAATAACATTGACATAAAAAAATGATAAATGTCCGTGTGAAACCCATTGTGACACCCTAATCTGCTATGCAAGTCTAGTTTTGTGTAATCCATATGATCCATATTATTTTGTGTAAAACTCGATCCGTATTGGTATACGAATTGTTATAAATTGTATTACTCTATTACTCAAAAAAAAATTTATAGTTTGAACTTTAAATCCTTTTAAAAAAAAATATATCAAATTGACAAACGGATAATTTTTCATGTTTAGAACTTCAATATGGACCAATCGAAATCGTCAGGAATTGATAAGCTTGCTGATAATTATCAGAAAGGTGTTGGCATAGAAAAGGATGACCTTAAGACGTTTGAACTATAACTTAAAGATGACGAGATGGGGAACGCTGCTGGAACGTGTAATGTTGGAAATTGTTATTATTATGGAATCGGAATTGAAAGGGATTTACGTAAGGCATTTGTTTATTATCAAAAATCCGCAGAGATGAGTGATGCAGCTGGAATTTGTAACGTTGGATACTGTTATAACTTTGGAATCGGAGTTGAAACGAATGTCCGTAAAGCACACATATATTATCAAAAGCGGCAAAAATGGGAGATATATATGCACTCGGTATGTGTTATCTTTTAGGAATTGGAGTAGAAAAGGACAATAAGAAAGCATTCGAATATTATCTAAACTCTGCGGAGATGGGAAATATTAAAGGAATAAGAGAAATTGGATATTGTTATCGATTTGGAATCGGAGTCGAAAAGAATGAACATAAGGCATTCGAATATTATCAAAAATCTGCTGACATGGGTGATTTAGACGGAACAAATGATGTCGGTGATTGCTATTATCATGGAATTGGTGTTAAAGAAGATAAATATAAAGCATTCGAATATTATAAAAAATCTGCTGATATGGGGCTTTATGTGGGGACATATAATGTAGGATTATGTTATCGTTATGGATGGGGAGTTATAAAAGATGAATGTAAAGCGTTCGAGCATCATAAAAAATCAGCAGAGATGGGGTGCGCTGATGGAATGTACCGTGTTGGCGAATTTTATCAAGAAGGACTCATTGTTGAAAAGAATATAGATATTGCTTTTGAATGGTATTTAAAATCAGCTATTACTGAACAATGTTCTTTTCCAAAAAAACAAGAATATTTTCATTGGATACCATTTGAAAATTTTGAGAATGTTGAAGAGATAGGTAAAGGAGCCTTTTCTACCGTTTTCAAAGCAAAATATTTAAATAATTCTGGATCATATGAAGAAGTAGCAATTAAACTTGTAAAAGATTCAAATAAAAATAGTGAACCATTTATAAAAGAGGTATTATATCAACATTTCTTGAATATTATTTTATTTTTAAAAATTATATCTGGTTAAATATATTAAATTTATTTTATTTATTTTGTTTTTTAGTTGAAAGCTTGCCATAGTTTAAATCAATATTTAGGAATATCAAGAGATGAAAAAACAAAAGATTACATTTTAGTTCTTAGTTATGCAAAATACGGTTCATTGAGCAAAAACCTTACTGATATCTTTCAATTTAAATGGAAACTCAAATTAAAGATACTCCATGATATTATATCCAGTCTTGATTGTATTCATTCTAAAGAGTATTTACATCGAGATATTCATCCTGGAAATATTCTGTTGAAAGAAGATTACGAAGCATATATTACCGATCTAGGTTTATCAAAACCACTTGATGAAAAGGAACGAGAAGATCGTATTCATGGAATTTTACCTTATATTGCACCGGAGCTTTTTCAAAAACAACCATATACTCAAGCTTCAGATATTTATTCATTCGGAATAATCATGGTAGAAATAACAACTGGTCAAAGGCCTTTTAATAATTATAAATTTGATAATGACCTCGTTATAAAAATTTGTAATGGACTACGGCCAAAATTTGGACTAGGAATTCCTGATTGTTATATCGAATTAGCAAACCAATGCATGGATTCGAATCCAGGAAAACGTCCAACATCTAGTGAAATAATTATCAAACTTAATGAATGGTTAAATATTATTGGAAATGAAGCTGAAAATAAAATTAAAAAACGTTCAATGTTTAGAAAAATAATTAATAAACTGAATAAATGGTCAAATATTTTTAGAAGGAATAAAAGGTTGATTAAAAGACAATTTTTAGAAAGTGACAAGATTAATGAAAAATTGCCAATAATTAAGGAAAATTTAAAAGACATATATACAAGTAAACCTTATAATATAACTGATATTAACAAAAACCTATCAAAACTGAAAACTAGTAAAACTGCTGTTAATATAGAAGTTCCGGATGATCAATTAACACTATGTATTTATTAAGAAATTAAGTTTTATTATTTATGATTATTACTATCTATTTGTTAAATTAAGCTTTTCGTCGTGGGATTATTAAGTATGTAATTAAGTTTTAATAAATTAAGCAAATTCTTTAATACGTAATACAAAAAATAGATTAAAAAAATAATTGATTATACTAGTCCAATTTACTTTTACGATCAAAATAATTCTTTTATTATCTATGCAAATTTATATGTTACAAAAAATATTATAAGATTCAATCTCAATTTATCCTTCTAAATTTATGTTTCATGAAATAATATGTGATTTACAAGAATAGAATTTACTAACTAAAAAATATCTTTTTTTTAAATATTATAAATATATTTCTATTTTATTTTACATAATTTAAATTTTTCACTTAAAGAAATAAACGATTAAATTTACAGTACACATATGTAGTATTTAGATAATTTTGTATGAATTAGCAGGTTTCAATCATTCGATTCACCATTTGATGCGATTCTTGATCACTTTGTATTTTATGTCATTCAAAGTTGCCATAGCATGCTTGTCTGTACTCATCAATGACAGCAGCATCATTAAGTTTGTTTGTGAAGTAAATGATATCTTTTTTTTTTTTTTGAGTTTGATAATATTTTCATTATACATTTTACGAAAACCAGGCTTTTATAAAATAAACCATCGATGAAATAAACTATCGGTGAAATAAGCTATTGGTAAACTAAGTTGACGGAAATGGGTCTTGTCGCGAAAGAGATATCGGAATTTAGAATAGGATATATAGCATTTCGGGAAGAAGGGCTTTGAGAAAGTGGGCAACAACAAATTGCAACATGGATTGATATGAAAGTTGATGCATATTCAGTAACAAATAATCCGCATGGAATTAAATTACTTCTTCGTGGAACTGAAAATGGTTTTACTTCTAAATCATTTTAGAATTTATATGACAAGCAAGTATTATTGTAGTCATGAAGGTTAAATATAGTGATGTAAAAATTCTTGGTGGTTATAATCTTGAAAAATGGACGAGATCAATCGTAGTTATATTAAGTTGCAATGGTGGCATTATTTTTTCATTGAAAAATTGTGCAATTATTTCCTCTATTTTAAGTCGTGTAAAATATATACAACTCTTTATTAAAAATAAATTTAATCAAGAGAAGAAGCAATTTTCACGTTTCCAATTTCTACATAAATTTCATTAAA
Source organism: Gigaspora rosea (assembly GCA_003550325.1). NCBI lineage: Eukaryota > Fungi > Glomeromycota > Glomeromycetes > Diversisporales > Gigasporaceae > Gigaspora > Gigaspora rosea. Next base: position 187,585 of record QKWP01000353.1, on the reverse strand, counting down.
TAATTATTTTTATTAATTTAGTGCACATGATTAAAACTTGAATTTTATTCACTAATAGACACTTTAGATTTGATTGTAATTAAATTTGGGTAAATGCACGACGTAGCTCGCTTAAACCAGGAACGTAGTATGATCGCTGACTTGTATTAAGGATCTATGTGTAATGAAAGCTTTCTAAAAATTGTAAATAAAGTACGCCACTGAGCGTCTCCGTAGGGAGTTTTAAAAATCAAAAAAATTCAAAAAAATAAATAATTTTGTATTACATGTAAAATATGTTNAAAAAAAAAAAAAAAATTGTAAAAATATTACTTTACTATCCATTATATTTTGCACCTATTTTAAAGCGTTGTTAACTATTTAATTAAAGAATAGAATCAACCAAGAATTGAAATCCTTAGTGGAGATTAAAAGTAACAATAAAAAGCAACGAAATAGCTGACTTCAACATTTTATATTTATACTAGAAATAATAAGTATCTGTAAATAACATGTATGTAGTTATATCAATGTTATACCTTATGGCAGTTAAAGTCAAAAAAAAGGTATTATTCATCATATCAACTAATTAAGCTTGCAGCATACGTATGATCGAAAATAAAATTTTATTCAATTATATACGTGAAAAATTTATCATGAATGTGACGTAGCCTGCGTATAAAATACACATTACTTAATAGATCCTTTGAATAGTGATAGGCAAACTGGATAGAGGTAAACAGCTTGTGGGTTTCTCTCTTAAGATGCCGGATATGAATGGTAGGATTTTTGCAGCATAAGTGACTCCTTTGATAAAATATTGATTATATAAAGTTGAATTACCTATGCTTAGTGATTATACCTAGGGATGGGGACATACGTAGGTTATTGTAGCAAATTACTACACAAGTTAATTACCTACGTAAAATGTTAATAATTTTTAGGAAGTTTTTTCTTAAATTTGACCATCATTAAAAAAAGCAACGCAAGTTAATTACCTACGTAAAATTTTAATAATTTTTAGCAAGTTTTCTTAAATTTGACCATAATTAAAAAAAATTGGTCCAAAATAACCTAAAGAGAATTATGTAGATAGAAGTTTAAAGACAAAAATTCGAATAAAAATTACGAACCATTTCAAGGTCTTGCTAGTATCAAAATGGTGTGGCATTCATTTAAATAAAGAGAATCAATAAATGATGTTAAGAAAAAGTTACTATAGATTAGAAATTTTAAATGATATTTATTAAGGTGATAAATATCAAATGCAACAGTAGACAATGAGAATATAATTTACATTTGAAACTGGTTGAACTGATAGATTTACGTGTAGATTAAGTTAGTGTATAGTCGAATCGTCCCAATGATGGCTGCAACTAGTTACGACTAGTTAAGAAGCAGCAGCATTATTGGAACGATTCGCTTGCATCACTAATGTAGGTGCTTAGCTTCATTAAAACCTATGTTCCTGAAACAACAACAGTAACAAAAAAAAAAAAGGCTTAAAATTATTGAATCAAATGACCAAAAACTGGATAACAATATAAATATTTTAGAAGAAGTGAACCAGTTTCCAATGACATAGAATAAATAAAATAAAATAGCTTTTGATTATTTAAAATTTATGTTTAAAATTTATGTTTACAACTTAATGAAATTCTAGTTTTTCCAATCGGTGCAATCTACATATTCAATCATGTATGGCCAAAGCTGTCCTTTCCAAAATAAATCAATTTAAAAATTTTAATAATAAATTTCATAAATAAAATATTCATTTTCATCAGAAGTGGCCTGAAAATCAAAAATAAATCATATTTTTTCTTAAAGTTCTATCCAGATATCTGTTTACCGTTGATATCTGAATATTATCCGAATATGGGCCATTTACTAGTAAAATCACCGTTTGAATGGTAATTTAATTTGAAAAACAATGTGATTATTTAATCAGATATTATTATAATTTTTTTTATATTAACAAAGGCCATCTGCCTGAATTCATTTGAAATTAAATGCTCAATCTTCTGATTGGTTGTTATTCTATTTTTAGAGCGTTATATCTTTGAAGAATTGAGTTTTTCCAAACTAAAAATTACATTATTTTATTAAACTAATGTCTAATAAAAATTGTACTACATAGTTATATGGGCTGGCCAGGTCCAATGGCGGGTTGATGGGAAGTCGACCCTCAGTCCGCATTTTTGTGGCTGGACAATTTCTCAAAGACAAAAATGAATAAATACTAAATAATTTAGTATAGATATAGAGACAAATTCTGATCGCTCTGGTAAAAATGTAAGCCCAGCTGCTTAGCACGAATTTTTTAGGATCGACCCAGCCCATGATTTTCCATTGACCCGTTTCACTAACTGTATATAAACATCAATGCTTTAACTTGAATTAAAAAGCTTGTGATTGGTCAAATGGCGATTTTTCTTACATATCTGTCGACTCATCCGTAAATCTGATTTGTTAATCTGATCTATATTTTTTGGTTTTTTCTAATTGTATCTTTTCATTTAGTTGATAATTATAATAAACGATTTTAATTATAATGATCTGATTTTAATTGGTATTTGATGCTAGAAGTTGTAATGATTATGACTCTTTGTTCATTTTAAGACTATGAATTGCTAACTATCTTTACACCTTCGAAGACCTTATAAAAAACCTTTTCGATTCCTTTCTTATTTTCCTTTAACATGTCATCCACTTATGTCCATATAAAAAGTTAATCTGTTTCCTATCCCAAATTTTGTTCATATTTATGGAATTTATACTTTCAAATAATGGAAATTATTCGGCTTACCAAATCATGTTGCAGATTTATGTGAGCTTTTACAAAATATTGAGTTAAAATGGATATACAAATAAATTTTTTTACAGTGTGTATAAAGGGGTTTCTTTTTTTTAAAGCAAAATCAAGTGTAATCCAGTTTACGTTTGCTAAAATTTAGTGCTGACGAAATAGTTTCATATCACTTTATGAGTTATATTTATAGATATTATATCTAATCAGGATCATTATTTCGTTCTTGTGATCTTTCAAGTTGATGGAAGGTAAACAGAACGAAAGATAGATAAGCAGAGATATGCCAAAAGCAACTTTGTTAAGTCGTGCAAACCCGGCCATCAAATTTAAATTAGTATTAATAAACAGGAAACAATGTATTTCAAAGTTTATCGGGGAGGAAATCGTTTGATCATAAGAAAGCACATGCATTAAAGCATAATTTAATTAGTTGCTCATTTTTGAATTATTAGATAATAACTTTATTTTTAGGTTGAGTATAAAAATCACGATTTTGCATCATTCTAGATGGCAGTTCTTAATATTAAAAATCATTTTTCATTCAAGAATAAACAAAAATATATAAAGTTCATAAATATATCATCCTTTTATTGCAATGAAATCACTTTCAAATCTTTCTTGTTTGGTTTTGTTTATTGCCATCATCCTTAGCATAGCATATGTGCGCCCATTATTGGTTAAAATTTAATAGTTAAGCAATATTGAATTTTCTCAATGCCTCAATGTATTGACTTGACTTAATTAATATATATACAGGCCATACTGTATGGATCCACAATAAATTGGTAGCAGGTGCAATAGCAAGAGTCACCGCATCTGAAAATTCTGATGGCAGCCAAGTAATCGTTGTAGAAGAGTCAACTGCTCATAAGGGTTACAGTTTGTGGATACCTGAAACTTTTGGCTCACTTTCTATATTGTAGATACCACTAGAAAGTCTAAAGTTCGCGGTCCATACAACAATAGTCAAGAGTCTGTTGGCGTTTTCATGGTAACGTAGATTTTTAGAATATAGACCCTTGCTAATACTGTGCAAAATGGTAGCTGCACTATAAAATGTTACACAGCGAATTTTACCAATTTCTTTATGATCACTTAAAATTAGTTTTATTGTTATTCTATATTACATTTTTAATTTATTTGAAATTTATTTATTAGAAATTTATAAATTTGACCGATCTTAATAAAATCATATATAAGGCAATGCAAATTTAATTAATTGGTTTTCATATCAAAATTTGGAAACATTAAAAAAAAATTTTTATATATTTTAATAACCGGGTGGAATTTAATAAAAGATTTTTTTCATAATTATATAAAATTTTATATATGAAATTTAAAAAAAAAACGGCAGCCGGCCGGATCTATTTAAAAATTTCGTGTTATGAAAACCAAGTAATTAAATTTGTATGCCTAATTTACGTTAAAAGACTAATTTTTTTATTGGTTAATAAAAAAACCAAATACTTTTTGCAATCAAACTTTTGAAGAATTACTGTGGAGCATATAATTATCATACTACTAGCAACAAAAAGGCGGTGTTTAATAGGATGGGTGGAGTCTTGTGCATCTCTAAATTAATAATAAAATGGTAATAGAAAATTAATGTTAGTATGAATAAGTCGCATATTTTTTATTCAGAATTATAAAGAAAGCAATCTCAGATAAGCAAGATATTACTGTATTATCAATTTTTGTAAACGCGTATTTTTATACATCATTCTTCATGTGTCATTCATAGATTAGATAATAATATATTTGTTGTTCTCAATTAGGCTTACATTCGTGTCAAGATTTATAAAGTTATTTTTGTTCAATTGGTAAATAAATTTTAAAATGATGCACATAATATAATTTTAAAAGCCCTAGTATTACAATTAATTGAGGGCCTTATATCTTTTTTTTTAAAGACTGAATTTTTCTTTTAAATTTTCTCTTTTATTATACGTTTTTTTTTCTTGAATTTGTTGCAAAAACATTACCCACCTGATTGGACAATTTCAGTGGTGACCAGTGATCACATTGATCAATTTCATATCAATATAGTTTGTAACAAATTGAAGTTTATTAAAGATTGCACAAGTTAGATAAAGTATATTACAAAATGATGTACCGGTAATGATAAATTCATATGAAATGCAAAGTAAAAAGTACTGTACTTTGCGGTATTTCAATCTGATTTATACAAATTCTGACCGCAGCTCACCTTCAAGATACAACAACCTGTAACTCAAAGTAATTAGTAAGGCCGTTTGAAGTTAATTTTTTGGTTAAAATCACCCCCCCCCAATGGTCCCCCGGCCCCCGGGTAAAATGAACATATGAAAAAAAATAAAAATAATGAAATATTATCATTATTTAGAAATCAAATTTAATATATAAATTCGATTTATTACTTCGTGCATGATAATACTAGTAGCTGACGTATGTACGAGCGTACGTACTTAGCTCTATATATGGGGGTCGTCTAAAGCGGAGCAGAATCACTTGATACCTGACCAATCAAATTAAGAATTTGATGATCTTAGGCAATTTTGTTTATTATATTACTACCTAAAACCTATCTAAGGCCGTTTGAAGTTAATCTTTCGGTTAACATCACCCCTCCCCTTCCTCTTTGATGTCCCCCTGGTAAAAATTAAAAAAATAAATACTGTATAACCACGAAATAACGCGATGGGTGTGGTTTCGAATTTCGGCCTAAATTAAGATTAATTCAGGCCGAAACTCGAAATAACTCTGTGCGTTATTTCGCGGTTAAAATAAAATAATTTAAAAATAAAAAACGAATTAAAAAAAAATAAAAACTTAAAAAAAAATAAATGAATAAATAAAAAATAAATGAATAAATAAATAAAAAATAAATGAATAAATAAATAATAAAAAATAAAGTTAAAATTTTAATTCCTATTCGCTGTCCTCTCATATATGTTTATTTCAGTTTGCAATAAAACGATTCAACAAAAAACTGCTGAATAAAGAGCTTCCGAAGTGCTTTTTGTTCGATTGTGAATAGCTAGAAAACTAGTATTAACAAGAAGAAATATTTGAATAAACATTTAGCTTTTACGGAATCAATCAGGACAAAATTTGCTCGACCAATAGGAATTTGGAAAACCCAAAATTCCAATCTGTGATCGCTGCATACATACTTTAAAATGATGCAGATCCGATCACTAGATCACGAGAATTTTGCCTGTAAAAATTGTATATACGTACGAAGTTCTTTTTATCGGATAAAATACTTTTTATAATAAATTAATTATATACCGATATTTATTTATTGTTGCAGCTGATGCTGAAAACGGCTGATGCTGAAATTTTGACCTACTTTGATATGAAATTTAAAATTTTTTTTGTGGCGATTTTTTCGTTTTGTCTTATAGGGTTAGGGTGAGCTTTGGGAGTAGATTTGATATTTAAAGAGATTTGTGGATTTTAGCAGGGCTTATATTTTCAAATCGAGATCCCAAATTTCAGCATCAGCCGTTTTCAGCATCAGCTGCGACATTTATTTTTGCTCCTTTCGTTTATAAGAGGGATGTAATGTTAAGGCCGTTTGAAGTTAATTTTTCAGTTAACATCACCCCCAGCTGAAGTCTCCCCCCTCCCCCGAAAAATGAACAGCCAATCAAAACGCTGAATGATTCTCACCAGTCACCTGATTTACATCAACCAATGAAATTGCTTCATTTTTATATGTTCGTTTCATATGTTCGTTTCATTTTACCCCCCTCCCATGAGTCCTGGAAAAGTGATGTTAACCAAAGAATCAACTTCGAACGGCCTAACGATTATATTTTTCTAATGCATTAAATTCAACTTCGTGTGCAATGACTTTCATTCTTTTCGAATTGATAATAATGGTAATACTCGTATACCATTTGGGAGAGCAATTGAACATTATCTATATTCCTCCTTATATCGCAAAATACCTGTTATAAGATTTAATTCGAAAACGATTAAATGATGCAGCAATAGAAGGGCCTAAACAATTGAATGTGTAGAAGGATCCACCAGGATAATCTTGGCTGAAAACTAAAAAAGGTATTCATAAATCAACAAATCGCCTTGATGATATTTTGTGGCTTACTGAAAATGGAAATCAACGGGTTCAACAAATCCATAGAAAGGAAAGTTATATTAAGTTTATTCAAGTTTGGAGATTGGTATGGTTGTGTTTTGGTGGCAGCTGTCAAATACTACGTGAAGGAATTGACGAACATATTGAGACATGTATCATTATTTAATCAAGAACTATCTTGACATGCACAAATGTAAATTATGAAATATTATCGAGTTCATGCTTTCCCAGATTGAAAAAGGATTTCCAGTACTTATGATCATTAAAGGCAACTTTGATAAATATCATGATAATATCAATTCAACTTTGACCATTGTGTACTACATTATCGCTCTTTTCGATTCGTTGGATTTGCCATTATGTTGATCAAATCAAACTAAATTGAAAAGGGCGATAATAAGTTCTGTAACAAAAAAAAATGGTCTACAGTAATTCATGATAAAAATTACGGTAATTTATTGCAAACCAGCTCAATCTTAATAACCATTATGTATCAATGGAATAACAAGTTTTGTAACAGAATTATTACAGTAACTCATAATAGAATTCGTGTTAATTCCGATGAAAACTAATTCAACCTTAACCACACACTACTTGCCACTGGAATAAAGAGTAAGTTTGTAAGAGAATTTTTACATTATTTATTGCAGAAAATACACACAAACACAACCACATCAATCATAAAAGGAAGGCAAGAGAACCGGTGGTGCCGCATCTAATCATATATGATATAATCCTATAAGTAATAGACATTATAGAGTTTAAATCGGTCAAGCAAAGCGAGGCCAAATTATAAATAGCTTAAATTTTCTTATTTGTTCAGTAGTTTAACCATCTTAAGGCCGCTCCATTTAAATCTATGTTTACATAACCCCCCTCCCCTCTAGATTGAGCAAATTATGGGGGGAGTTAAACAACATATATATATATAACTTTTAGATTCAAATTTCACTTTTCATATTACTAAAATGAACCCATACAAAAGTACAAAAGATCACCAAAATTAGAATAGCTGCATAATACAGTCATGCCAAATGCTAAATCTAGGAACATTACATAAGTTAGTTAGAATTAATTAGTAAAATTTTATGAATCATAAGATTTTATAGAATTTTATTAATAAAATTTTATAAAATCTTATTATACACAAATTTTTATTAATTAATTCTAACTTTATGCACTAAGTAAA